>WBMZ01003536.1:0-209292 GCA_013400975.1 Atrichornis clamosus | reverse complement strand
GAGAAGAGAAGAGAAAAAAGAAGGTATGTATTTCTGTATTTCTCAGGAAAGCTCTCTGTCCTGTTCCTTCTCCCCCTGACACTAACTTCATGCCCACCAGCACTGCACACCACCAGTGTGAAATAAACCTTCCAAAATCTGATCTGACACAAATCACAGGATCTAATCCAAGTTGGCAGGCAGGATGAGTGACCTAGCCATGACATCAGGCAAATTTCTCACACCAAGATGAAGCCAGGAACTGAGTGATTCAAGTAGGAAACCCCACAGCAGGACAAGCAGGTGCTTGTGTCCCAGATTTGCCCAGAATCAGAGAAGTCCTGGGTGCAGAACAGCTCCTGTCATTGCCCCTGTGGCCACCAGCTGCTGGCAGGGATGCCACCACATCCACAGAAAACCATGAGTCTGTCGCTGCCACACATGCCCCCAGTTTTCACTCTGCAGTGCAGACTAGTCTTGCACCCCATCAAGCACATTTGCCCTCTGGCTCCTGGCACATCTGGTGAGGCAGAGAGGAGTTTACACTTCAGGATCATGTGAGAAGGACCACAACACCTGGAAAGGTCTCACTGTTCTTCCCAGTCACTATGCCACCTTGATGTCCCCTCCAGGCTGCCATCACTTTAGCCATCCTGACAAGATCACCCCTGGGAAAGGGGGATAGAGGTGATGGGGGTATGCTGAGGGCTTGTTTTGGGTGGCTTGGGTGGTTCAGTGGTCCTACTGTTTTTGCCATCTGCAACAATTGCACTGACTGTAGCTGCTGGACTGTGCTACCCTGCACTGGGGATCCTGTCCTGGGCACCCCATCCCCACAGCCCTGTAGAAGGAACACAGCCCCTGCTGTGCCTGGTGCTACCAGCATCAGTGAGTGAAGCCCCGTTCAGGAGGACTGCAGAATAACCTACTGGTGACCTGTATAATAATGTTGTCTTCCTCTGTGTCCCTGGGGGCTTTTTATCTCGTCTGATGGACAGGAGGATGCTGGTTTTATTATTCATGCAAGAACACCTCTCCCCTCCCTGTGTTAGTGCTAACTCAAAGGAAATGTGGCTTGGAAGTAGATTTGTAAGCAGCAAGGAAGCTCCCTCTGTCTGCTCAGTAATGGTTCTGCTGGCTGACTGCCCTCACACAGCCCCAGTGCCCCCAGGCCCCAGAGTAAGGAGGAGCTCCCTGAGCCCCACTCCTGCCCTTCTAGATCTCCCCACGGTTCTGTCCATTCACAGCACCTTTCCACATGATGCTGGGAACAGACAGGTCCCAACCCCGCTCCTCGCACCCTTCAAAGGGATGGAAAGTGTTCCCTGCTAATCACTCACCAGCTGTGGCTGATTCCCCAGCGGGTTTGTTATCAGCATAACTTTGGGGGAGACTTGATTGGCAGCGCTAATAACGCTTCCTGCAGCCGCAAGACCCTGCAGGGCACAGGAAACCTTGCTGGTGTACAAAGAGGATCTTCCTTGCTGAGGAATCGAGGGAAGGTAATGCAAAAAAACCCCCAACCCAGTGTGTATCTCAGGCTGTCAAACTGACCTTCCCTCCTGGGAATTTTTTTCCCACTGTTGGAAGTGTAATTAGGATTCAGAGCACATGCTGAATGTGACATCCACCCAAGGGCAGCAGAGCCGGTACGAGAGTCCTGCACTGGGCATCACTCATGGCTGTGTGAGATGGGGTTTTAAGGAGGTGAGGCACAAACACAGACTAAAACCCATTTGCAAGACCATTTAAAAAACTGTAAGCTTCAAAACCAGCTCTTGCCATCAGAGATGTTTGCTACGAGGGAAGGGTCTGGGATGTCTCAGAGCTAAAGGTACAGTGGTGTGCGCTGGAGGACCTGCTCCCCACCTCCACCCTCTGTGAATGTGGTGGGGAACACAGCAGTGACACAATGTGAAAAACATTTCCCTTCGTATTTATTTTATGGGAGTTCTCTGGTTGGAAAGATTTCAGTAGCTCTGTGCCGCATGGTTGATCTTAGGAAAATAAAGATTTCTCTCTGGGATGTGAGGGCACCGACAGCGCATCTGATGGCATGCTGGAGTGCCTGATTAAGGATGGGATGGAAAAACAAAATACCAAATAGTGAGGTTGTACTTACACTATTGGACAAGCTGTGTTGTGAGAAAGGACATGGGAAACCCTGGGAAGGGCCAGGAGTGCTCCTGTCTGAAGGGACTGGAAAGGATGGACCTAAACTCTACTGGGAGAAGCATGGGGATAGCATGAGAGACAATGGGAAAGTCTCACTAGATGTAAGGAAAAGGCTTCAGAGTAAGGCATAGGACAAACAAAACCCCAGATGGGGTGATGTCCATGCTTAGAGATACTCAGAACCTGCCTAGAAAAAACCAGGAGTAACAAGATTTACCTCCAGAGTTGGCCCTAACTTCAAGCTGGCCTCTCCTTGAGTGGGAGGTTGGTTCAGAGACATCTAAAGGTCTCTTCTGACCTGCTATCTCCAAATCTGAATTACTTTTCCATAATTAGGTCCAGCTCCCAGTGAGGAGCATTGACATTGTCATATGGAGACCTGATGAGACCACTTAGGTGGTCTGAGTCCTGATGTAGGACCAGTGCAGCCACCCATCACACATCCATCTGCAGAGTTTATCACGGGAAAGGGCAGCATTGGCATTTTTCAACTCTCATTGAGAAAAGCAACCTTTTCTGGGTAATTCCTTCTGCTGAAAGCTGCACCTTGCAAATTGCAAGGTGCCTGGAAAGCAAGGGGTTCACAGGAGCAACCTGGAGCCCAGCTCTTGGCTCAGGGCTGGCTGTGAATGATCCATGTGCGGAGCCTCCAATGCACTCCTGCCGCCGTGCATGGACTTTGTTATCTGGAATTATTTCCTGCTATTCAGCCCTGTTCTGTATTCCACTCTGTTATTCCGAGCTGAAATCTCTCCCACCGCCCTGCTGTGGCACATCCTTTGTGGGGCACTGGAGCAGCACCCAAAGGAGGTGCAGGCAGGTAGGTGGGTGTATCTGTGTGGGGATAGACAGACAGAGCCGGTGGCTCCCTGGGGATCTACAGGATACCCAGTTGGAGGGGTGAGATGACACCACCATTACCTCTGTCCTAAGACCTCTTCAGCCAGCCCACGAGAAAAGGGATCACATCCTGCAAAAGCAACGCTGCAGGCAATGCCCCTGGGGTCCCGCAGGGATTGCAGCAAGTCTCTACCTGACTGTTTAGTCTGGGTCTGATCCAAAAGATGAGTGCCACTAAAGGGATTTTCATCCTTGGCTTTGAGGTGCTTTGTTTTCAGCAATACTGAAGTGCAGTTCTCATCCTCTGTATCTGCCCTGGCTGCATCCCGACTCAACACTGGAGCAAGCCACAGGGTGATGGCTCTGCGGTATTGCCTCACTGAGCACGAGCAAGTGGCCCTGCCACACGAGTGATGAGCTGAACACAAAGCTGCACAGTCCTGCTGCACTGTCCCCCACCATCTCCGTGCCAGCACAGCACCATGGGGGTTGGCTTGCACCTTGTGGCCTCTTTGAAGGCGGACAGAACACAGGGCTGCAACAACCAAAGAGGATGCCCCAGCAGCCTGTGATATGATATTTTACTTATCATATATACTGTGGTACTACAGCTATACATATTTCACAAGATGCACATCAGGGCTGGTGCTCTTCAAGTCCCTTTGCAAAATCCAGGTGCCTCCACTGACTACACTCAACCCCACACTCAAGAGCCAACCAACCCACCAGAGTAAGTCAGCCCATGCCATATGAGCACACCAACAGCAAGGCCAGAGTTTATTTTGCTTTTTCAACTTTGGGTTTATGGAAGCAAAAGAAAACTGCTCAGAGATTTTTTTTCCCTCCTGAGCCTCTGGTATCAGTCTCTGATAAGAGCTTTCCCGGCCATTACACAAGCAGGGCTGGACTTGGGAACGCAGCATGAATAAATGACTTGGAGCACAGAATTTTGATAACTGAGTTTTTCTAGCTTTCTGGCCTCTGCAAGAGCAAAATAAATTCCACAGCACTGCCAGCAATTTTCCTTCCCTTGCCCCTAGCTTTGGGCTACCTCAAATTCCTACCCCCACTGCTCAGAGAAGTTGTGGGTGCCCCATCCCTGGAAGTGTTCAAGGCCAGGTTGCATAGGGCTTACAGCAACCTGGTCTAATGGAAGGTGTCCCTGCCTGTGGCAGAGGGGTTGGAGCAAGATGATCTTTAAGGTCCCTTCCAACCCAAGCCATCCTATGATTCTATGAACAGGGATCTGTCCCAAAGCACCCACTCCATGCTGGTAGGAGCCACGGTTCCTGTGCCAGCCTTCTTTGGCAGATGTACACCAGTCTCTGTCCAAACAAAACTCATTGCAGGGATGCTTCGCCCCATGAGTGCCCAGTGATGGGCTTCATGGGACAAAACACACCACTGTCCATGTCCCCTCTGCCTTCTCCTGGAGGTAGTGGCTGCTCTCCCACCCTGTGTCACCTCTTTCCAGCCCTCTGCGACATCCGGGAAGATGCTCAGGAGAGGACAAGGTTTACTTTCAGTAGGCTTGGGCTTGGCTGAGTGAAAATTTCCAGTCAGGGCATTGCATTTTGGGGTTTCTTTTGTCCCACATCCACATGCATCCAGGAGATCCAGACAAACACAGGGAAGGGGCTGCTATCTACTCCCTATCAATGAACCCTTTCCAAACCCTGAACACTGCTTGTGTTTCAAAGCAAAGCTTATTTAAAGCAGTACTTTAGAACAAGGAAAAGAATCTGAAAAGGCCAATTTGAGGTTTGGTTTTAATCATTTGGAGATATGCACCCAAGTCAGCTCTAGCAGTGAATCCTGTAATTAAACTGCTCTGACCTCAATCTCTCAGGCGAAGGCAAATGAAAATACAGATGGACATAGAATCGGATATCAGGAATGAGAGGTATGTTGGGATGCTTTCCCCTTCCCTCGGCATGCCACTTCCTTCACTTAAAGCCTGCAGAAAAAATACCTTACAAGGTGATACTGAGCCTCTTCTGAGCCTAACAGACTCTATGCACATCAAGAATCACCACCCCATTTGGTTTGATATGATGACCTGCAGATACCATGGGGCTGAAGCTGGTAGTAAAGTGTCAGGACACTTTTTCTGTCATCTAGAGGAGTCTGGCTTGTAGCAGGATATTTGGAATAGGCTTGCCTTTCCAGGGATGATTTCTAATTTTAGAAAAGCTTTGAGGCTTGTTAATTTTCAGCCACTTTAATGAGCTGTCTCATTGTAACCATCCCCAGCTCGACTAACCTGTGCAAGGGGAGAAATTGGCCTGATTTGGCTCACATTGAACTCAGTCTGCTGGACAATCCTTTGCACCTCCTCATGGTATCTGGTTGGGTGGCAGGGCCAGCATCACAGTTGCTGCCACAAAGCGGGCAACAAGGAAGATCAAAGGCCTGTAATAGCTTCTCTGCAAGGAACTAGTAAGTGAGACAGGTCTGGAAAAGTGTCAGGATAGAGAGATGCTGAGGAAACCAGCATCAGTGGTGGGGAGAAGGTGGTGGTGATGACCTTCTCACTCTTGTCTAAGACAAGAATGACAGGGCATCACCAGAAAGTAACAGGAGCCAGGCTCGGGGCACACAAAAAGAGACTTTCCTTTGGGCAACACAGGAATGACCCTGCTGAAGGATGCTCAGGAGGATTCAGGTTTAGCTGGCCCCAGCTGGAGACTGAACAAGGTCATGTAAACAAAATTCTCCCAAGACCACTGAGTGCTACCATGTGTGACGATGGAGGTGTGCAATGAAAACTGTTAACAGGGAAAATACTGGGAGGAGGAGGAGGGAGCCTTCCCAGCCTAGGGCTGGCTCACTGACCACTGTGCAACGTTCGACACCAGGAGGACTTGGAATTGACCCTCTGTGAATATTCAAATGTTCAAGGCTTGGAAGGGGCAAGGCAGGCACTAGTCACACCAACCCTCATGGCAGAGCCCAACCTTCATGGCTTCACATGGTGCCCTTGCTTTGCTCTGGGAAATGTGGGGGTTTCTATTTTGGCAAGGCAGAGAGGCAGGAGGCTGTGAGGCCAAACACGTTAAATGTAATTACACTCTTCAAAGACAACTGCAAAAGTGAGAAATGGAGCCAAAAGCTGCTACGAGAAAGACAGCTCTGTGGAGATCAGCACCAAAGCCATTCACTCGTCAGCTGGATTCTCATGGTTTAGTTGATTTTAGGGCTTGGGGCTCACTCCTGCAGCTTGAAAGGGCACCCTAATGAGCGGATTCCCTGGTGCTTCCTAACATGTAAGCTCATGTGAAAGCCTTGCCTTAGTTAAAAGACGATTTCTCTCCTCTTCCAGTTCACCCTTTTAGATGAAACTCATAGAGACCTAATTATCTCATCCTTCTGTCAGGCCGCTGTGAAACCCGCTGGGGGATTTATTGGTTTCCAGGAGACACTCACAGAAGGCACATGCACACGCAGACATTCCCCGAGGCTCTCCACCAGCCGTGTGAGCTCGCAGCCCTGACCACTGCTCTCCTGACAGACACTGTGCTCAGGCAGTTGGGCTTACAGGTTGGAGGGCAGAGGAGGATAACTCAGGGTACACATGGGGACAACCCCAAATCTGCACCATACAAGGCTCCGGACCTTACTTGTTGCACAGCTGGTTGAAGGTGGCCAGCTAAAACATGCAGATTGCTGGTTTCAAGCTTGCTACAGTGAGGTACATCTCTCCAGATGTCCCCAATAGCCAAAACATCTGTCAGCGATAGCACTTGGTTGGTGTCTGTGTTTAGTCCTCACAACACTTCCAGTTCCACAACCCTGTGCCTACAAAAGGAAATTTTCTCCAAGTTCCCCCCATACCTGTGTGAATCACAGATTCAGGCAGTCCAGGACTCCTGAGGTCCCTTCCAACCTGAATTATTCTGATTGTAAACTGATTTCTTTTATATCATAGGTTCTTAATTAAATGCACATTTATGCCCATATGGACCCCATTAACCATTCACTTGTTCTCATGTTTAGCCACCACCTCCAGAAAGGAAAAAACAAGAAGGCGGTTGCTTCCAATCTGTCACTTTGTGGGTCTGACATCTTGCGAAGGGCTCTTGTGATGCCGTTTTGCACTAGATTGGAGCATCCTTAGCATGTTCATGGGGAGAAAATACCACAATCACCTGGATATTCCAACCTCTCATCTCTTCCAAAAAAACAGTCAGCTCCACTCTAACAGTTTCTGTGCTACACACCATTTCTGCAATATTGTCGTGTTTCCTTTCTTTCTCTTTGGCATTGACATTAGTAGCCAGCTACTCTAACACATTTTGCTGTTGTTGTACATAAGAAAAAATAAATGCACCTCCTACCCCCTCATTTAGACATCAAAGGTCACAGTAGCTTTTTTTCTGCTGCAGCCTCAATTCACATTGGGAGCTGCTCACGCAGTTTCTTTCTACCAAACCCAGAAAACCCAGCATTTGGTGATTCACTGCCCCTTTCTGTAGGAACAATCTTATCTCTTTCTCCTTTGATGTGCAATTTTGCATTGGGCTGTCTTCTAACATATTTTTTTCAAATGTGCTCTGCTTGCCAAGTGATCCAGACTGCCCCATCTGATGAATTTGTCTTCAACATTTACTGTTTCATTACCCTTTGTGCCACTGGCAGCTTCTCCCCGCAGGAGCCATTAGATCTGCTTCACTTAGGGAAATGCTGAGACCTAGTATTAATCCCTGAAAAACGGCACGAAGAAGAGCCACGTTTGTGGGTGGCACCTTTCTGGAATCTGCCAGGTCTTAATTAACTTGCCATGTACCTGGGGTTGTATGGACTGCCTTCACTACCTGACAGCTCACCTGCCATCAGACCGTCTGAGGGTTCCACCATTTGGCACAGGCTGGGCATCGACCTATTCCTGCCTAGAGAGTCCCTTCTGAACATTTCTTCTGCCTACTAGATTGGAAGTAACTCCCTTATTCAGGATTAACCTAATCTCTTTCTCCCCATATCTGGAAAGATGTTGTCTTGTTTTTCTATGCTTTGGGTGGACAGGAGGAAAGACTGCTGTTTCCTGGACCTTCACGAGCTTCCTACAGGAAATTTGCATTTTTCTCTGCTCACCTTTTCCTCAAATACCAGATTTTCAAACCTCTCCACGGTCCTTCAATGATGGGAACCCTTCTGAAAATCAAGGAAAAATGGCCATTGAGAGTTCTGGTTGCAGCAGAAGGCTCTAGGAGAGGCAGTCTCCAGAGACCATCCACACAGACTCTGGAAGAGGGCAAGGAAAGCCCTTTTCCAAAAGGTAGCACCTCAAAGAGGGATGACCAGGGTTTAATGGATGCTGTGATAGCATATGACTGGGCATTGGCAGAGTCTATCAGCAGCCAACACAGTGCTGAGGCACTTGATTAACCACGTGTCTGCTCCAGCCTTTGCCTTCTGCCAGCAAACAAAGGCTGGGGAAGATATTCCTGAGCTCAAATAGTCTATTTGGCTCTGGGAACTCAAGTGCATAATAGGTCACTTGATAAACAGCAGTATGGTTTATTCGACACAGATGAGGAGATCAAATGGATGAGAAGATGGCCCATTCAAAGATAACCTACTCCTAATGAATATTCACATCACTATTGTCTTCTAAAAATTAAAGCCTATAGAAGCCCTTGCTATAGGATATTTGGGATGTTACAGGGTTTCTGATCATTCCTATTTCCTGCCTGACCAACAGCACAGTGAGAACGTCAAATATTCTGACTCTGACCTGAAGAATGCCCACAAATTTGGCTGAGCAGGGCAGAAAAATAACCTGGGATCATTGTAACATATTACCTTGTTTAAAGACTTCTTTAAAATCAGGGAAGCCAAAGGGAAATAAATCAGCTGAGGTGCTGAAAAACTCTTTACAACAGCCAAGGAGCTATGGGATCAACAGGGCTGTTTAGTGTGACTGCAGTCAGACACAACTGAGGTAGTCTACTGTTACCCCTGACTGATCACACGAGTCTCTTCATTTTGAAAATCCAGCTGGAAGCCCAGTTTGAAGCCCATGTGCCTCAGGCTTCAGAGGAGTGGGTAGTAATTCCACATTACCACCACTCCGTAGCAGTTCCTCCATCTGCCTGTTAATGTGTGTTGAAAAACCAATAACAAAACTTGTGTCTGTGGGTTGAAACAGGGGTAGCTCTGTTTTGGCCCAATGCCACGGATATGGTCATCAGTGAAGGATGATGCCCACCACTTCTCTCTCCACTGGAATCCCTATGGCCACTGACCCAGCTGTTGACCCCATCAGTAGCTGAAAAGCCTTTCCAAAAGCAGCAAACCTCTCTCCTTTCATGTATTATTAAAATTCTCACTGGTTAATTTATTAGGGTACTTTGCACTGGGAAAAACGTCCTCTTTGTTGACTCACTTAAACATGCTCCACTCCAACACAAAACTGTCAGAAGGGCTAAAGGGAGAGCGGGGGAAGTTGTGTGCAGACTGACGTCCTTTGTCTCAGTGAGACAGCTCCAGGATGGAAGTGCTGGGACTCCCTGGCACGAGAGCAAAGGGCTAGACAGAAGCCTTCACAGACCAAACCACAAAGGAAACATTCAGCCCATACGCCACATGGACATAGACAGAGAAACAAGACTTCCTGGTCCCTCTTCCTACGCAGCGCTCATCCCTCCCTGAACTTTTGGGTTTAGGAAAGAAACCTTGACTTCTCCTCATGTTGCCTCCTCCAACAACACAAATGGAAAACAAGATAAAGGGTGGTGGACAAACCCATGCACACGTGGTGGGATTCATAGTGCTCACGAGGCAGCAAAGGTGCATCCTGGCCATCCTCCAGTCAAAGGTGGCCAGACCTCTACTCAGACACCCCTCTTCCCTGCTCCTGTGTTTCTCCAGCAAGAGAATCACTAGATTTGCTCCACAGAAATCCCTGATTCAAACTAACACATAAAGATGTGGAGGAGCAGGGCACTGCTGAGCAAAAGCCAAACTGACAGCGCAAACACCACTCGGCACCAAAAGTAGCCCTGGAAGTGAAACGAGCAGGATTAGCTGTCATTAGGTCTTGTTTTTCCATTAGTGCCATAAAGATAAAGCTGCTCTCCTCTCAGAAAGGAAAAGTGCTCAGGCTCTACAGGACTCTCAGGTTATTAGAGAGGACACAAAAACTCCATTTGCTTCATCATCCAGACAGCACTGGGAAAGTGCAGCGATGTCAAAAACACACCACAAGGTGCCTTCAGACCTGGGGGGGTTGGGAGCTCCATCCTTTGCCCTGCTCATTGCCCTGACTATCACATCAGGTTCCTGCTAGGGAGTGTTTTAAAGCTCAAATGCTTTTTTTGTAGCTCATTCTCATGTGATGCTTTTTATCTCAAGCAAATGGACTGCCAAATAACTTTGATACTAAGGAAGTAAGCAAAGAAAAGTTCATGAGGACACCTAAAAAAGTATCACAGATTTAATTCCTTAAGAAATGACCTGGAGAGAGGACCTTGGAGATAGATATGCAACACATTAAATCATGCTTATTCTTAGTTTCAAAAAGCTTATGTATCATGGGTGTTAATGAGCTAAAATACACAGAATGGGACTGAACAGAATAACCTGCAGCAGAAAGCTGAATGCAAGATTGGGAGGTAGGAGTTTGTGCGATACGATGCTGCAGCTGCCATTAATCTGTCAAAAACCCCTGGAGAAAGGGGTTTTACCCTGTTGTGCCGCTGTTTTCCAAGTGTCAAATAAAGACTCCGTCTCAGGAGGATGTTACAAAAAATGACTGAACTGCTATCTGCAAAAATACTTTGGGGGTGGAAAGTGGAGTTGTTTGATGGGTGGGGAGTAATTTTTCTGCCTGCACCAGTTCTGCAAACCAAGAGGTAGAAAACAGCGCGTGGGAACCTGAACCTGCAGCAAAGAGGGGTGGAAAGAGCAGTAACTGATGAGTTTTATTGCAGGATGCGTTAATCATCCCTCTAGAAGAGGGACTGGGATGGGGGTGGAGGACTTGGCAGCTGGGATTTGAGATGTATTTGTAATGCTAACTCACATCTGGGATCCATTCTGGAACAGGAACACAGTGTCTGGACCAGGCAGGCCAGAAGGAAATGTTCTTTGTGTCCAACCTTCGTGAAGGACCTGACCTGCTGAGCCAAGTGTAGCCTTCAGAGGTGTCCTTCAAGCAATCTAGGGTCATGGACTACCACAGATACTTTCCAAAGGGATCATGGAGTTTCTCTGAGTGATTTGCTTGGAGCTGTAAGGACTGTCCGGCATGGGCTGCCAGGGAAAAACAGGTCTAGCTATCACTGGGAGCCTTTTTCCCCAAATTCTTTGGCAGGGCAGGCTGAGCTTGGTGGTCTGGTGGTTCAGGTCAGTGCACAGCGAAGTTGAAAGATGTTTTCACCTCTGCACCTTCACCTCTGCACCTCCACCCTACCATTGCTTCACTCAAATTTCCCTGCTTATCTGATCCCACTTTTGTGTCTCTCCCACCAGTATAACCCTCCATATTTCAGTGCAGTTATCTCTGGCTCACAGAAGGGAGCAGGGGACCAAGGTGTGGGCATGGGCATGCAGGCACGCCATGATCAGGGATTGCACCTACAGGTGATAGAAGAGTCACCGTGTTCCTGCACAGGCCCTCGTTTACAAACTCCTTTGGAGGCAGTTCACCTTTAGAAACCAACATTTATAAAATATGGGACTTCTCTGGCTGTGCTGAAGAATGCATGGGGTACCTGGCTTTCCTGCCCCAGCTTGCACAGGCTGTTGGGTTTGGGAAAGAAAGACAGGGAGTCTACACTGGTATCTGATACCTCAGATTCCTTGGCTGGGTGTTTCCAAGGATATGTAAGTAACCCTGTGCTCTGCAAGAGTCTGAGGAAAGGCACTCCCTATTACATCACCTCCTGATGTGCAGGGCATCCCTGTGAACCTCCTGAAGCCCCTGTGCAACCCCACACTCCCAGCCCAGCCTGATGCCGCCCCACCACACTGCAGCAGCCTGCTGCACGTGGTTTGTGTTGACACCATGGGTGCCCTTTGTGAGCTCAAGTGGTTTCTGCAGCTGTGTAAATAGGAGTGAAGCCCATTGTGGATCCTTGACCTGTCTACATGTGGCCTACTCACCCTCCCACCAGCAAGGATGAGCAATGAAGACCCTGCTGGGTTCTCCACCCTGAGCAAACACTGGAGACCAGCTGTCCTTCACAGCAAGGGTGGGCTCCATGTGTAGTCCAGGCACTCCTGATGATCACTCTTAGCATCCAGGGAAGCAGAAGAAAGTCCAACACCAAACCAAGGATGTGTCCTTGCTACAGTCAGCAAAACTAAGTGAGAGATTGTAACAGCAGGAGCATGGAAGAATGAAGATTGTGGAGATCTGCCAGCAAGACCAGACTGGGCTTCAAAAGCTTTATGATTATGTCTAGAGATAAGGCTTAGTAGGGTTTTTTTTCTGTGGGAGAAAGTAGCCCACACACACAGGTGAGTTGGGAGAAAAGCCCTGAAGATCCCTTAGATGCTGCAGGTCTTCAGAGGGGTTTGAGTCTGGCAAAGCTCAGTTTCAGATAGCTTCACCAAGGAGAAGCCAGAAGGGATGAGCCCAAGAAAGGACCAGCAGACAGGCACCCACTGACGTCCACAAAGAGTGGTCCTGTATTAGCAGTGAACAGGGTGGAGCTGGGTTAACTGCTGGCCTCAATTAGCTGGTCCCTGGGTTCACCCAAGGGGCCTTGGGGCCACCTCCTGTCTGCACTGAATCAAACAAGGCCAGGAAGTACCTAAACCCCATGAAATCCAGCACTCCTTCTGGCTTCACATGCTCCTGGATTTCCTATCCATTATTTGGTTTTCTGCTAAGATGGCACCTCCTGTATCACCATCAGGTTCAGGTGCTAGAATCACAGGAAAATTTCAATAAACTGGAGGAAATTCAGAGAAGAACAAAGCAAACTATTATGGAGTCAGAGAGACTGACTTTCTGAGCTAATGTGTTTAGCTTGGCTTAACAGCAGCTGAGCAGGGGCTTGGCAACTCAACTGTCTGCAAATATTTGAAGGGTGTAAACACCAAGGAATAGAGGGACATCGCTGAGGGAATTTTAGAGAGTAGGATGAGCAGGAATGTAGGCACTAACCCACCACCATTGCTAACTGTGGCTTAGGCCACTCTATGTAAATTTACTGAAACTCCCTCACCTTGCAGCTGCTCTCTAGGTCTCTGTAACATCTGTTGCGTCATGATGGGACTCAGAGAAACACACACAACTCTTACACTGGGGTTCACATCTGCGGATGCCAACAAGGACAAGGTTCTTAGATGTTGGTGCTCACCAAGGCAAGGGCAAGTGGTACCTAACACCACACTGCCCTACTCCCAACAGGGCTTCAGGTTGCTCAACAGGCACATTTCCCCACCAACACCATTTTTCTCTTCTATCACCACCAGCTTCAAATCTAAAGCACAGGGATGAGGGCTGATTTTTAGCTGAAACCTTAGGACAGGTATGGAAAAAATTATTTTGCTAATCCATAAAAATTCTGCAATTTTTTTTCTGTTTGATCAGAGAAAACATCATTTAATTCTCCTCCAGGCACCTGAAACAATTAATTTTAGTGTTTCATAACTATGTTTGGATTTTTCAATTCAAAGTAACACTTCCAAATTGAAAGGGTTAAAACAATAGCTCCAAATCAAAATATTTAATTTACAGTCAAAGGAAATACTTATTCATCTTTCAAGATAACGTCTCCATTTTTATAGAACTGACAGAGAAACCCCCTAAAACAAGTCATCATGTCTCATAGGGTGACTCCAAACTGTTTTGACTCCCTGTAGTGACGTTGCTAAATCCCAGACGAGGATTTATCCCAGTAGGCACAAAAAAATTGCTTACGGAAGGGAAGATTCAAATTTAGAGTGGCTGCCTATCTATAAATAGTCTGCAGAACTAAAATACATTCCACTTCGGCTGGAAATGCCTTTTTGCCTCGTACTCATAAACACTCCTGCCTTTTATAGTCGAACCAAATATTTGGTTTCTATAGTTATAACAGTGAGTACCCAGTGGTCTTTATTTTTAATCTGCACGGTGTTTGCATGAAAAGCAGGGCAGCGGTTTGTGGGGACCTTGGAGGAGTCTGGACCACAGGTGCATCATTAAAAATAAACCTGTGAACAGCACAAAAAGCTCTCCCCAAAGTATCCAAACGCACAGAGGCTTGCTTGTAAACAGCATTTGGCTTTTAGATGCGGCACTAAGTGCGCTGAGAGTGAAAAGGCCAAGGATCCGGTGATTGCTAATATAATAATGAGGCTCTGTCCTACTAATCTGATGTTCTCAAAGCACTTTGCAGGCATTAATCATCCTCCCAGCAGGGCACATTGGGGATCATCACTCCGAGCACGTTACCAGGCCCAGGGCGGATGGGGGAGAGCCATGTACAGTCTGAAAGATCGTGGATGTCCAGGAGGGAGTGGTCTGCATTGCTTTATGGATATATATATATTTAAAAAGTCACAGCCACCTCCCTGAAACTTGCCTTCAAAGGGACCTATTTGTCTCTCTGACAGCAATACACATGAAAGCCCTGTTATTCAGCGCTTAATAAATCAAACACCCATCTACCAGCATTACTGATGAAAGGAAAAGGAAATTAAAGGTGACCTGCTTGGCTTGGAGATCATAGGATCCTTCCCCAACCACTTAGAATAATTTAAGGTGGTTTAATCCTGCCTGGAAGAACTAAACAGTTCACTTATCTTCATGTCCCACCTCAGAGAGGATCTCAGGGTGGAATACTGGGCTTCCCAAGGGATGCCTGGAGGTGATGGTGCAAACCAATGTCTCTACCCTCCCAAGCAGTGAGCCTGCAAACCCAGCCTTGTCCATCGGCAGTGCTTTCCCTGGAAAAAACACCTGAATTCAGCATCTTAGTAAATCCACAGATGTTTCACTTAACACATCTGAGTTTATTATCTTGCTGGACATACCAAGAGGATGATGGGGCCAGAAGGGTGAGAGGTAAGTCAACCCAATCTCAGTTTTAGCAGGGCTGGGCTCACACTGCCCAGAGAGGAACCTGCTCGCCCTGCTCATGCTCAGGAATAAGGGCTGTCTTAATGCCTCATCCTATGTTGTCTTCCATCAGGAGAAGCAGCTCCCACTTGCTGAGGTCTGCCTAGCACACTCCCCTGCCTGTTTCTGATGAGCTGATGGATGTCAATGTGCCAGCCAGTTGTGTTCTGGAGAAGCTGCATCCACCTGGGACAATTCCCCATTTCAGTTGTTCTACCCAGCTACAGAGAGCCAAGGGAAAGCTGCACGGGGAAAAAAGCATCTGGAATCACAGAGATTTATTACAAGAGGGAGAATCTTTCAAATTGCACCGGAGGGGCGAGTTTCTGCATTGCTTAGTCAGTCTTGACCTCTTGCTTTATTAGGGAAAGAGAGTCTTGAATTATCTCAGGCCAGGGCTGTCTGCACAGTGCTGGATGTGGAGAATGGATAACGATGGGGGGTAAAGAGCTATTATAAGACCCAGCTTGTGGCAAGGGGCTGAAGACATCTGCCTGTTGCAGGCCAGGAGCCACTGCTCCCTCCCTTAAATTCATCAGGAATGAACATGGATTTCCAGGTGAGATTAAAACCCTTTTCCGCAGCTTTTTGTTACTCACATAGTGCTCTGGGAAGAATTCAACCAGCATTTTTTTGCTCAGCAGAGAGAGTTTAGACATGGCTCTTAGCTCTAAGCTTAAAGGCAGAACTGCTGGAAGAACCTCACTGCCCTGGCTGCAGGTAGGCTGCCTGCTGGCCACAGTGGGACATCTCCAAAGCACCCGTGACAACAGTGCATGCACCTGTTGGATGCCTAGAGCCAGGCTTTCTACTGTCAGCAGTTGCTTCTGCCTTAATTCACCAAAATTAAGGTGCCACAGAGATGCTTTTCTAAAAGGGAGAGGTAGCATCAGGTTCTCCGGGGTGCAGTTGTGCAGCCCGGGGCACTTATGCTCCTCGAGTCTCTGGACATGCCACCCCCTCCAGGATGGCACAGAGCTTTGAAACCCTCTGAACACTGTGCATTTACCTCAGGAGCTGATGAGGCTCTGGCATGTTGCTCATTAGCATGTTGCTACCTGCAAACAGCACATCTTTGGCTTCTCCTCCCTCCCTCCTCTCCTCCGCGGCATTAAAATGCCTCGCTCTTGCTGTGTCACTGATTTCCAAACCTGTGGTTGCCCCGCAATATTGATATTCTTGTAATTACTGTCAGCCATCTCAGAGCTGCATGGAGCAGGCCTACAGTAAATTGCTCCCGTGACTTAACTACCCCTTTGGATTCCCAATGCATTTCCAAGCAGCAATGGGAAAGCTGAACATCACTGCATCAACCTGGCACTGCTGTTTCAGAACCAAACCCTCAACCCCATCTCTGGCTGAGACAACCTCAGCTTGCATTGGCTGTAAAACCATGTGTTTTGGGGTGCTGGGGGGCATAAGATGGCTTTGTGCTTGGCCCAATAGCCACAGGTGGCTCCAGGAACCCATGTTCCTGACTTTGGGGGCAATTCCTATGTTGTGGTGGAAGAGATTTTGCCATCTGTAGGCTTACAAAAATGCAGAGTGATTCTCGGATGGGACACTAATTCCATTAGGGACTACGAAGCAAGACATATGCCCAGTGTTTGTGGCATGCCACAACCCCACTTCAAACTCACTTCTTGCAAAAAATGCCCCATTCACCCTCTGTGACCTCTCACAGCACCACCGTAGTTGGACAAAGCCATCTTCTCCCACCCCTCATGTCTCAGCACCCCTGTGTGCTCCCCAGGTAGGTTCCTGGAAGCTACAGCAGCTGGAAGCTCCTCCAGAGATTTCTGAAGTTATTTGGGCAAGAACATGAAAATGCCAATGATTGCAATCATTAGTTCATCATGTGGCACCATGCAGAGCATCCGGGAACCGTCCAAGGTTATACAAGAAGAGCACATAAGAACCGCACCCCAGGAAGGATCTGTCTGTATTTCCTCTGCACAGCCTCATAGGATGAATAAAATGCTTGTGGTTCTGTTGATCGAGACTGGATGAAAAACTTGTCTGGGATGTCACACATGAGCAAGAACTGATGTCTTCTTTCAGAATAAGACTTCTGGGCTTAGCTCAGGTCTGGTCTGGCAACCACTCCCTGCCTGTCCCAGTCTCTCTTATGTTCAAATAATTTATGCAACTAGAAAAAAAAAGTTAAGGAAATTGATTGGTTTTTTTTTTCATTTTTCAAGAAAGGAATAATTTAACTAAAGAAGTTTAAAGTGAAGCTAGGAGGATGTGACTGCTCTCGGGGAGCTCTGAGTCCTGGGATGAGGGAGGGGGCAACAGCACAGCAATGTCCTCATGGAAGGCTTGAAGCAGCAGGAACAAGATGCAGGTTTTATATGGAATAAGCGTGGTTTCAACAGCCAAACCTGCTTCAGTCTGGCCCAAGCCACCACTGCAGCAGAAATACAGATTTAGGGCTGGATCCTCATCTCAGACATTCAGGTTAACATAAAGACAACCTCCCCTGGTTTTAAGCTCTCATGGATTTACACCTCCATCAAAGAGAGGTTGTAAGAACCACCATGGTCATCGAAAGCTGCAGCCCCCTGACATTCCTCCAGATGCCACAATTTCCCTGCATCTTGAGTCACCATAAATGCTGAATACAAGTGCTGGCTCAACAGCAGCAATCTCCCATCTGCCAAGTGGATAAATCCCCTTGGTTTTCCAGAGGAAGATCTGAAAACCTGCTCAGATATGGGAGGTTTTGGCTTGGGGATGCTGAACACCCAGCACTCACTCAGCATGTCTCCCCAAGGATCACCTGGGATCTACGAGCCTGGGTCATGGTCAAACCTCCTCCAGCCTCTACCTTATCCCCAAAGTGTGGCTGGTATCGCATGTCCCAGGGAAAGGTGCAGAAATCCCTAAAACATGGAAATTGCTTGATTATAAGAAAAGCATCCCCTAATCCAGGCAGCACAGGACACGTACAGCACAAAGGGCTTAACAAGCCCCTAATGCAGCTGTGGCTGATGTGGAGAAACAGATCAGATAACAGTGCTCCCAAAGCTTTTCGTCTATATTTAAAGATCATTAAAAAGCAGATAATCTCCTCCTCCATAAAAGCATTGGGTTCCTCTGGGAGCCTTTTGGCTGCTGTGTTGAGGCAGAGGAATCCAAAGGCTAGCTCTGTACCAAACCAGGAGATGGCAAAAAAAGTTGTCACAGCAAGTGACATTTTGGAAACTCAACCTGGAGTCCTCGGAGATGGGGCTGGGCTGCAGCAATGGAGTTGTGCCCCTAGAAAGCTGTCAGTGATTTATTAAAATGTGGTGACCTCTCTGGTGCTGGTGCCACTTAATCCCAGCAGGAAGGACTAACAAGTTATTTTCTGCTCTTCTTGTTTTTCTCCTTTGTTATTTTTGAAACTTAATGGCAAATTTTTAATCACTATTATGATTCTTTTTTTCCTTTGCAAGAAATGCCTACTGCAGCAGATGAAGCTGGGAATCATCCATAGCTCTTTGCCTGCTGCTATTTTGCCTTTGTGTTTTTTATCTGCCAGCTCTCTGAGGACGTGAAGAGGCTGGTTATTAAGAAGTGGATGATCACCAGGCAGGGCAGGGAGAGAAAACAAAAAAAACCTCAATTCTTGACTTCTGCACCCAGATCTCACCTTGCTGCCCTTTCTATTGATGGATTGCAGCAGCAGTAAGACAAGCAGGTAGCCAGGCACTGCCACATACTTCCCCTTGCCCACGCTAAGTGTCAACACTGTTAAAATCCCAATTATGACACTGTTTCACCTGCTGGTTGCCTTCCCCGAGGTGCTGCCCTACTGCTGACCCAGCTTCACAGCACTGGCACCTGTGGAGTCACACTCTGCTCTCAGATATGCAACACCCTCAGACTCTGTGAGACATCCCATTTCATCCTCTTTATTTCTAAACCCTTGCCGGGCACGTGCGAGCGACCCAGGATTTCTCCCAGCGCTTCCCTTTTGTAAACACCTCCCTTCCTCATCCCCATTGCCTCCCGCGATGGACTTCAGATATTTTTGGCACTGGGGGAAAGGAGGGGAGAGGAGGAGCCAGTTCTGCTTTGTTCCAATGTATTGCCATTGAATGAGAAGGAGAGGGCTGCAGTGGACATGCCCTTGGGAACTGGTTGATCCATTACCCTATCAAATCCAAGGGTCCCTGCAGAGGAGTTGTCTAGTGAGGCCAGACAGCTCTCAGTTATATTTAGGAAGAGCTTCCCCTTCTGTGTTGTCAATTTCATGCAGCAGGAAATCTTTTCTTGGATGTTTTATTTAAAAAAAAAGAGCACAAAACAACCTAAAAAATCACCTCATTTCCTGCAGTCTTCCTCTCTGCCTCACTTCTTTATTTCCGTTTTCCCTGTTATTTGGTATTTGTTTTCAGGGCATGACACTCCGCAGCTTTCACTCTGTGTGCAGCTCCAATCCTTGGATGCCAGCATGGACTTCCACTGCATTCATAGCTGCTGCATGGCAGAAATCAAAAGCCCTGAGCTCCTTCCGGCACCTGGAAAACGATTCCAGGGAGTTTCCTCATGCAAGTCCTACTCCAAATGCCATTCAACATGTGAAACTATCCCAGTGACTTTGGCCAACAGTAGAGCCGGCCCTTGGGGCACAGCAGGAGCACGTGCAGGCTCCTCTTTACATCCACATGCTCCATCTGGAAACATCCATTCTCTTTCTATAGGAAGGCAGGTTATCCTGGGGCAGAGGAAATGTTTCCTCTTCCCGGCAGGATGTTTGCAGTGAGCCCAGAGCGAGGTATGTATAGAAACCTCCTGATGTCGAGGTTTCAGCAGACACCTCCCAGCAAACAGCCTGGACCAATGCTAGTGCCCTTGGGGCAGAGGAGAGCCAGCCCCAGGGAAACAGCCAAACATAAATGTAAAAACCCTCCATTCTACCCCTGCCAAAATCAGGCAGAGGGTCCCTACTAACCACGGTGATCAATAAAGTTGGGCGGGATCCCTATGGAGAGTTCCCCACACCTGGGGCACCCTGAATCCAGAGAGATGATGCCCAGGTCTGTCCAAAGAGGAGTTTTTATTCCCTGCTTCCACTGAATTTTCCTCTTGAGTAAGGAAAAGCAAAGCTTCTCTGTAATTTTTAAAATTAATTTAAATTTTTCTGACCCCAAAAAATGATTTATTAAAAATTTCCCACCTCAGTCTCTTAATACAATAGAGACCTCAGCCCTTCCTCTGGCTTAATGCATAACTCCTGATGCACAGCTCCTCAAGACAAGCCTTTCTTCCAGGCCCTGGGCAAGGTATCTGGCTTCAGGATTTGCAGACAAAACCTTTAAGAAAATCAGTCCTTAAGAACATTTAGGGATTTGGTAACTTCAACCCCAAATGTTGCATGAGGTCATTAGCTAAATCAGAATACCCTTTTGGTATTCAAATCACAGCCACCAACACTGCTTGTGTGCAGAGATAAAGTGGTGGCTGAGCAATATGCTCTTTTGGATACTGATAAAAACCCCTCCTTTTAATTGCTTGATGTGATCGTAATTATTTCATTTGCCCCTATTTCCCTCTCAACGTGAATCGAGACCCTGAGAGATGCAGCACAGTGTAGCTCTGCCACTCTTTCTGTCTTGTAATCTTTAGGGATGAAAACCAGGGAGTCAGAGGGGTAAACATGAGCTGTCCATACTCTTCAACAAGGTTTGATATTTCAGGAAAAAGGAAATAAACTAAACATGTTAGAAATTTTCCGCAACACAAATAAAAAATAAATGGATTTGAGTGGTGCATAGGTGGTTTTACCACTAATGATGGCTCAGTCCATCAAGGTTTATTTTAATTTTATGACCTTTACGAGAAAGTCTTGTGTAGCAATGATTAAAATAGCAGCTGTCTCCTGTTTGTGCTGCAGCAAAACCGTCTGACATCAACACAGACACACCACCAAGACAAAAAACATCACCCTTCCTACTTCCTTACATAGACACTCTTGGCCTAAACTCATAAAGCCAAACAGGTGTTGGACTGACCCAGTGCTTTTGGATCTCCCACCAAGTCCCGCCCATTCATGAGGGGGACCCAGCGGCATATTTCCCCATAGGGATTTGCAGAGCAGGGATGGGAGGATGTCTTCAGTTGTGCCAGGTTGCCAGAAGCCTCCCAGACATGATGTGCTTATTCAATGTATCCCCCGTTTCTGCTGAACCCGTTCCCAATGATCCTTGTGATTGTTAGTAGGGAAACTCGGACCCACCAACATCAGCAAAGCCGTTCCTCCTGCACAAATATTATACCAGTCTCATGTGAGCATGGAGCACAGCACACGGAAATAAGAGTGAATGGTAGGACTGTGGGAAGGGATGAAGACTTGCTTTGCTAGCCAAAATTTTCAAACCCATTTTCCTGATGATAACGATAATAATAATAATTTTCAGGCATCTGATATTCAGAAAGGACCAATCACCTCCCTCAGGAAAACCAGGCACCTCCTAGCACCAGTTTTGGACCTGCTACTCCTTCCAACCACCGGCAGCTAAAACCTGTAGTTGCCCTACTTGCACTTCTTTTTTTTTTTCTTTGAAACATTCACATGAATGAAGTTTTGTTTGGGGAAAAATGACATCACTTGGGCTGAAGGAGACTTCCTGCTTTTCTTCATCTTATTATCTCATGACTGCTGTCTCTTTGCAGCATGCTCACTTTAGTATTTTGGGTTTCGCTACGTCGGTGAGATCAGCGGTCGAGGGGATGCGCGGGCATGGGTCTGAGGGCATGGGGGCAACGCTGCCTTCTTGGTTAAGCTTTTTCCTTCTCATTGCTTCCCCCCTGCCTACTGCTTTGCCAAAACACACAAAATTAACGGCAGCAGGTTGATGGGGATATTTCAAAGATCTCAGCTCAGGCCCTACCCCAAATGCCTCCTGACACAAGAAGCCACCCCTTTGACTCTGAGAACAGGCCCTGAGAACTTACAGAAAAAGGTGACAAATCCACAACCTCTTAAAAAATTGAGCTCTTTCCAAAGCCTTGGGCTAAACCCCGAGATTTCAAGTCCTCCCAATTTCACACACAATCGTTGGTTTCATCATGAAGACAGGTACCCAGCTCAGAAGGCAGAGGAGCTGCTCAACTAAAGGAATTACAAAGGTAATTGGGGACACGTTTCAACCTCAGAAAGGCTTTGGGTGCTTACGCAGTGCTAATGATAAGATAATTTAGAAATATTTCAAACCTGACAACGTAACATATCGGCTCAGGCTGCAATTTAGTGCGTGTTATCAGGTTTTTCATTGCTTTTCCCTTGCTGTGATGGATTCCAAGCTTGCCGTTATTACAGCCATTACATCCTTGATTTTAATGGGGGGTGCTTGCAGCTGTCACAACGGGCTGAAAATATATTCTTTATGTCAAATAGCACAGGAGACATTTCCTCCTTGAGTCACTGACAGGTCACCTCCCCAAACCAATTAGCTAATTGTCTCGTATCACTCCCTGAAGAGCAAGAGAAATGAGTGACTTGCAAATGAACTCTGTCCATAGAAAACACTTGTTCTCTCTCTCCCTCCCTAATTTTTAAATTTTTTTAAACCTTAATTTGATCTGTCAGCCATTCCAACAAACAAGGCAGTGTGCCTGCCCATTCCTTGCCTGCTGACTCTCTGCCAGACTGTTTTATTTTTTTTTAAATAAAGGGGAATAAAAATTAATAGTGTTTCTTGCCTAGTATATATATAGACAAATTGCTGCAGCAAAGTGGGTCATCCACAACCGTTGGGTCATGCTTAGGTCCTACTCCCAAATCTGCCACTGGCTCTTTCTGTCTTCAACCTCATTCTCAAGAGCTGCCGAGGCTCTTGCTTAGTGTAAGGACACATTTGTGTCTTCTTTGGCTCCAATCAGCTGTGTTAGAAAGTGTTACTTTATTGGCAGAACCGCTCCTCAGGCAAAGCCCCTCTTGGCTGTTGGCTTTACCAGTGTACTGAACTGTTGCTCTTATTTCTCTGAGCTCTGCAAAAGTGATGCAAGCAGGGGAAAATAAAGAAAAAAAGTTAATTGCTCCTCACTGCCTATCAACTGAGTAGCACGTTGTATTGCACGGAGGACAATGAGAGGAGATGTGGTTTTACATATAGCAGCATGGAGAGAGGAGACCTGTTTTCCTGGCACAGACAGGGATGTGAGTGGATCAGGAGAGACGTGCTGGTGTCAGTACACCCACTACAGAGGCAGCCATGGGGACAAATCCTGAATGACAAACCCCTGTGTGTTGCTGAGCTCCACAAAGAAGCCCTGTGCCTGCCCAGCAGGCTAGATGTTACTACAGCATTTAATTTAATTACGTTATAAGGGCTGAAATGCTCCAGGAAAACTAAAATATCTGTTATAGTTATCATTACATCACCTCAACCTTCCACGATCCCCTCTGACCCCACATGCTTCTGCAATAAGACCCCTAAATCACCCTTGACAGCGTGACAGCCCTCTGTGGGGAGATGACTGGCTCGGTCAGAGCAGAGGGTGCTTCTTACTGGGATGTTAGCAATGCTTGCTTTCAGAGTATCTCCCCTAAGGTCCTCATACACAAACTGGGGAGGTGGGTCTTGCTGGGACACGACTGTCTGGAAAGCGGCTTTATCTGCCAGACTGGGTGGTCCTGGTGCAGACCAAGTGACCATGAGGCAGCAACTCGCCCACACAGCAAAGGAAATTGCCAGGCCCCTGGGCTGTTTGAGGCTGAGCGTTGCCACCAGGCTGAGGGAAGGGACCCTTTCTCCCTGCTCAGTACCAGGTGCTGAGTCCAGTCTGGGCTCTTCAGCATGAGAGAAATATGGACACACTGGAGAGTCTAACAAGAGCCATGAAAGTGACAGAGGGATTGGAACATCTGACACATGAGAAGATGAGAGAGCAGGGACCCCTCAGCCTGGGGAGGAGAAGGCTCAGTGGGATCTTACCAATGTATATAAATACTGATGGGGAGAAGTTAAAGATGACTAAGATAAACTTTTCTCAGTTGTGCCCAATGGCAGGACAAGAGGTAACGGGCACAAATTCAAAACACAGGAAATATCATTTAAACATAAGGGTCATCTATTTTAAGTGTGAGGATGAGCAAATGCTGGCACAGGCTGCTCAGAGGTTGTGGAATCTTCACCCCTGGAGATACTCAAAATCCTAATCAATCTGCACTTTGTGACCCTGCTTTGGGAAAGGGGGTTGAATGAGGTGATTTCCAGAGGTCCCTTCCAGCCTCACTGATTCTGGGCTCCAGAAGATAATTCCCTCTATCTCATATCCTACATCTTCCTTTCAAGCTGCTTGTCCTCCCCTGCAGTTACACGTCAAAACACAACACCTTCCACCCTCCAACCTCCCAGCTCAACAGAGGAGTTGAGACCCTTGGTGGGTCAGGTTTGGGAGGAACTGAATGAAAACAGCAGGTCAGGAGTCAGCGTGCCCCTTGTGAAAGCCAGGTACCCTGAAGGTACAAATTGAGCCTGATGCTTTGGCTCTGGCTTCTCCATAACAACAGCTCAGGATAATCATGATGTACCTGAAGCTTTGCATTACAGAGATGTGAAAAGGATTAACATGGTAAAGATCTTGATTTACTGAGGTACAATTCAAGTGGAGGTGGCAGAAATATATCTCAGCTAGACAAAGATGGTTAGGACAGGAATGTGACCTGCTCATTCATTTTTCAGGCATTGATGGACTTGAAATAAAACCTATAGTCACCGCAGCAGAAACATTCCATAAAATGACATTTGTTTTCTTTACTAGGTTTTTGAAGGGGTGAAAGGGACAATGAAATAAACTGAGAGACAGCAAAATATCTTAAGGTCAGGAGGACATGAAAGCAGTGAGAAGAAATAAGGAAAAAGCCAGTCCTCACAATGCTAGAAACATTCCTAACAGCTACAGATTTTAATCCTTATTCAAGCTCACCCCAGAAAGGTTGAACTTAGCTTCCCACAGCACCCTGACCCCACTGGCAGTGGCACAGCTAGCCAACACTCAGTGGATGCTCATTAAACCAGCACCTGGAGGGTTAAGTACATTAGAAGAACCTGCCTTGACATATCTCTATCCACAGTCTCTCTTTTCCTTCGGAAAATGCTAAGTCACTCTTTAGCAAGAGGCCAGGCAAGAGGTTGCTTAGGAACTAAATTACTTCTCATTCTTAGACAGTGATGCTAGCTGGCACCCGGAGCGTGCGGAGCGCTCAGAGAAGGGCCGGGGCGCTGAGAAAGCTGCAAGCAAAGGGCTGCAGGGTCATCCCAAAGACCAACATCAGTGGCAATCACTTCTCCCTGCTCCTCTAGACAACCGCCCTGGGCTGTGGCAGGAAAACCTTGGGTGCGTTCCAAAAAAGGAACCCTAAAAGGCAAGAGAAGTCTAAATTAGAGAGGTTTTGACAATATCGTAAGAGGTGGTGCGTGAGCTCATGTTCAGTGCCAGGCAACCTTTCACCCAGGTTTTCAAAAATGCTTTCAAGACCCCGATGATAGACAGCACACGAGGCTGTCAGCTGTGTCTCCAGGTCACTCACAGGAGCTGCCCTCTTTTAGGCAAAAACACTGCTGAAGAAGATTTTCCCCTAGATGCTTTTAGGAAAACTTAAAAACCTTATAGAGAGCAGAATCACCCCAGAGGAACCAGCCACTATAGCAGCTTCTCAAAGAGAAGTTGTGTTGATGAGGCTGTCTGGCCCTCACACCATCTGCCTGGGGGAAGCTATTTCAAGGGAATCACGTGAAGAAAGACTGCTGAGTCAACAGTTTGGACCCAATGAAGCAACAAAAACTGCAGAAAGAAGCCAAATTGTCAGATTTCCACTACGTGTGCTCTAGGGGAAAGGACTGGTTTGACTGAGCCATGCAGGAAAACTCAGAAGTGGCAAGGTAGGGATATGAGAAGACAAAGTCCCTTTCTCCTCCTCTGCTGAGATAGTCTGGCAGCTCACCTTGACAGTTCTATTCAAGATTTTCACCATTAGCACTTGATGTAAAACATGCCCAGCTTCCAGACTTTGTAAGATAGAAAATCCCAGCAGTTCTCTGGGATACACAGTCTCTGGATGCCCAGGAAAGGATGTGAGGCTGAGCCAAGGGATGAGTAGCTGATAAGGACCTCATTGGCAGGGAGCTGCCAGAGATAAACTTGCTCCTGCATGATTTTCTAGATGAGCATAAGGAAGTTGGATGCCCATTTTCTGCTGGGTTTCACATCCACCCACAGAGATCCATTTGAAAATCAGTCTAAGCCCACTATACTCCAAGACGACATCTTGCAGCCACTGAGATTGGACTGGACGATGTCCTGTTAGATCTTCATGTTAATGTTCAAGTTAGTGCCTTTTACCCCATATGGGCTTTGTACTCCAGGAGATGGAGTTTCCCTAACACTCAAAAAAACCCCAAGGACCAAGTTAGACATCTAACACTGCTTTCTGGAAAGCTCCATCACAGATGGTTCTTTTCAGCACCATCAAAAATGAAGGAAAGGATGAAAACAAAAAGATAATCATGCTACAAAGCCAAACAATTAGTTTTCAAAACACTTGGCACACTTGCCCCTGAGCCCAGCAGACTAGCACAGAGGTCTACGAGGTGTACCACCTGAATGGGACAAGCTTTCATTGCAGAAAGCACACTGACACTCTACATGAATGCAGAGTGTCACAAGAAGGTCAGGGCACCCAGCCAGGGCCTTTAATATGTCAGTTCCTGTACTATTTTATGGAATATCAAGGCTGTGTTCAGGATCCAGTAGTTCAGATTAAACGTGGCACATATCTCCTGCAGAACACAGATCCAGGAAGAAGAACACACTGAAGGAAAATTATTCCCTAATGGACAAACCCACAGTTTACCAATCTGAATGAGGAAGAGGTAAGCTGCTCCTCTGTCCAGTACCTCCACTGCCTCCCTCCTGAATTCCTATGGACCATGGATTCTTGTGGGACCATAGCTTTTTAACCCAGGGTAACCCAATGACCTCAGGCAGCAGGAACAAGAAACTTCAAAGTTCCTAGGACAACCAGCTGGAGTAGCTAGAAACCAGCTCATGGGATGTCCTATTCTGGGCATGGCTTGTACGTGTAAAGGCCCAGCTCTCCTCTCCCATAAGTGGGTATCCCGGCAGTCTTGTGGACAGAGCCACCCAGACGGAGATGTGAGCTGCATGCCTGTAGCGTGATCAAGTCAAGATGAGTCAGTTCACTATTAAATTCTCATTTACTGTCTTTGTATCAGCTCCTGGCCAGAAAACAAAATAACTGTCTAGAGAAAGAGCCCAAGGAGAATTTAGCTGGCTACAGCAGGTGCTTGAAACTCAGTGGAATATGCCAGCTTGCAAACGCTTGTCTCTGTCTTTATCTGGATCACGGATCTTTGGCCAAGGCAGTACGGATGTCAGGGACTAGCAGATGGAACAGTGGCTCTGCATCACTACCTCTCTGCCTAACAGAGCAGTACCCTCAGGCTCACTTCACTCAGCTCCACCACACCTTCTGGAGACGTAAGCAGGAACCTCCAGGCTCCTGGGTGGTACAACTTCACAAGGTGGTTTGGTCAGTGAATGGTCTGCATGTTATAAGGAAACAAATAAAGCCAAAAGGCAACCACCTTTCACTCTGCTAACCCTCTGCCCCACACCAGGGTACTCATAATATTCTGTTTTTCTCCCAAATTGCTAAAATCCTGTGGTTCCCTCTTTGCCTTACACCTTACAGTTGTCTTTCCTAGCAGCTGGCTCAGCATGCTCAGGGGTTTAATCTAATACATTTTTACATCCCCCACCTTGCTACCAGTCAAGCTTCACAGCTCCTCCTTGGGATGCACCATCCCAGGGTAGACATCCACATGCATTACTCCTTGTCCACACCCCCATGGGGTGAGAGGGGATTTATTTCTCACCCCCGTTGCCCCTGCACAAACCCAAGAAAGGGTTTAGAATAGATTTGATTCGGACTTCAGTGCCCACAACTAGCTTCACCAAATGCTGCTGCACCATTGTTTCCTCTTCAAGAACAATTCTGCCAACCTCACTCGAAGGTGAAGTGTGGAAGCCATCTGCCCAGACTTCCAAACTGTTCCTCAGACAACTCCCTTCCCTTCTGCCTGCCAAAGGCAGCTCACATCTGCAGAGCTGCGTTTGCTGTGCTGACAGCCAGCGTACCCACCCTGCTCCCCACAAAGGGCATGGGAAAAGGCAGCAGGGATGGCGCACAGAAATGTGCAGATGGGAACGTGGCAGGGGAAGGAGTGGGAGACTTTGACCTGTGATTTGTTTGCTCAGCATTTCATCTCTGATGAAGCAATATTTCATTTGTGGAGGGCAGGAGAGAAGAGCCTGGTATGAGAATAAACTGGGGGTAAGGGGCTCTTTGCTCCCCAGTTTTAAAGTCCAGGAGCCAAGTTTTCTTGCACTTTGTCTCTCTTTCCTCTACAGTAACCAGGTCATGAGGTGAGAAAAGAGGACCCAGTGTGATACTGCAGCCCTTTTCCTCATGCAGGAACTTCTGGGTGTCATGGGAAAAGGATTGATGGTCATGCTGTGGGCAACGCTAGCTTAAGATAGGGGTTTTGGATGAGGATTTGAAAGGCTCCCAATGACTTTGCCACCTTCACACTCATCCATCCAAAGTAGGATGAGAACTTGCATCAGGCAGGAAAGATTTCCCTTTCTTGTATTTACACAGCCCTGTGTCCATCTGAAAGGCATCACCCCCAGCCTCCTCACATGATTCCCAAGCTCTCAGCTATGTTTAAAAAAAAGAAGGAAAAAAAATACCCGAACCACCACTCAGCAAGCAATATACTACAAGGACACATGTTTTTGTGCTCACTTGAGCTAAACCTCCTCCACAATTTTTCCTTTCGCCAAATGTTTCTGAGTAGGAGCGCTGGAAAAACAAACTCCCCTGGCGCGGTGGGGCGCGGGCGGGCGGCCAGGCTGAGCCGAGTCCCCGGGGCTCACGGCTCTGGTCAAACCCCCGGGAGCCCCTTCCCAGCCCTCTCCGCAGCACAGGCTGTTGGCTGGGGGACATTTACTGGGAACAAGTGCCTATTGTCCCCCAAGACTGAGAGGCAGCTCAGTGGGGTAAAAATATAATAAAGTGGGCTCTTCAGCCTTCCTTTTTGTTCTCTTGGCTTTACTTTTACTCTCAAGTCTGCATAAAGCCCCAGTGTTGATCCTTCTGCCTGCCTTGCTTTTAAACCTCGATAGGCAGCTCTGAAATGACACCTTGAGAAAATTATTATCATTATCATCTCCAGAACAGGTCTTTCCTCTTATTACTATTATTTTTCCCTTCTTTGCCTTGCAGCACTGCTCCAGCACACAGCAGGCTGAGGGGTTTTGGGTAGCATAATGGGGAGGTTTGCAAGATTGAAGGTGACAGGAAAGGTGTCAGGTTTGCTGGAATAAAGACCTGGGCAGTACCTGGTTTCCAGGGTACAGTTGAAGTAGTTCAAAGCAAGCATGTGCCAAAAATAGCAAGGTCCAAACTGCCTCTTAGGAAAAAGTCATGGGCAGCTGTCTCTGGGCATGCCTGCAGCTGATGCCTATCTGATTTCTTTCGTGCCTCTGTTTCCCCATGTGAGATAAATACACCAATTTCTCCAAGTCAGCTTCTGTGATCCGTGTATGACATTTGTTGCACGTATGCCAATTAATAATATTGAATATGCTAGCACTACTACTGAAAGGATACACAGAGCAATAAAAAACAACACTTAGGTGGGACAAGGAGAATAAAAGACAGTGAAGGAAAGCAGTAACGTGGAGTTAATGACGTGATATCAAACTGGAGGAACTAATAGCCCCTTTTTCACAACCTAGTTAAATCTATGAATATTGAAAACCTTATTCAGAATCCTCCAGCAGGGAAACCCACAGCAAGTCTAACAAGTGAAGAAAAAACTAGTGAGCACTTCCCCTAGGAAAACAGGGACAGTGGTAGAAGCTGTCCCATAAATTGGTCACAAGGACGAAAAAACCCTATTATTTTCAATATCCTGCTGCAGGATGAAAGAGGGTCCTGAGCAGGCATGAAACCCCTGCATACCCAGAGGTCAAATTCAACTCAAGCTCAGCAGCATCCTGTCCTCATCCCCCCACAGCTCCCTTCCCAGGTGCCTGTGGACGGTGATGGACAAAGACTCTGCAACACATATCCACAATGGAGCCATTTCAAGCCAGATGAGGACCCCAAGCACATATGGATCAATTTTATTTCCAGCAGACAAGGCCTTCCCCACTGTTAAAAATAAACCCATAAAAGCTAATTCAGCATAATGCAACAAGTCAGATGAATTCATCCAAGCGGACTGGTAGAGCCTGATGTTTCATCCTCTGTATTCCTCAGTCCTGAAGCTGGATGAGGCATAGAGCTGAGGACCAGCTGCCACATGCAGGTTGTTACCCTGACCTTGCTCCAAAGCATCTGCACTTTCAACCAGTCCTTCTAAGAGCTGGTTTCTTTTATTTTTATGGTGTCTGCCATTAAACAAGTCTCATTAATGCAACAGGAAGATGAGGTTCACCTCAATTTTGTTTAATGCTGTGAACCAGGAAATCTTAGATTGCACAGGAGGAGATGAGGTCTTTGGAGCATCCTTGGGCAGATGCTGCCCAAAGCATGTCCCAAGTAATCCCTGGGAACAGGCAGGGTCTCCAGTTCATTTGGGAGAAGATAAAAAGCTCATTTTGCCTTAGAGCAATCATTCAAGGCAGAGCTGGATGGGGCTCTGAGCAACCTGGTGCAGTGGAAGGTGTCCCTGGCCACAGCAGGGAGTTGGAACTACATGATCTTTTAGGTTTCTTCCAACCCAAACCATTCTGTGATTTCATGATACTATGAAGTATTGCTCTGACATTGATACCCATCTGTGGATGATATTCCAGCACTGGAGGTAAGTGTGGCGCCTTCTATGCAGAGTGAAAAGACAGATAACATGAAGGCTGGTCTCTGGGAAAGCTGATGCAGAAACCAGATTCACCAGACAGAAACATGCCCCTGCTGCTTGGCTGGAAGCAGTCAGAGTTGTGGGGTCTCTAGAGGCATCTCTGCTTTCCTGGGAAGGCCTATGTTTAAAAATTCAAAAAGCAGACACAGCAGTTCTGAGCTCCTCAGGATTTTCAGAGCTTTTTTCAATAGTTTTCACGATGCAAATAGGACTTTCTGAGCTTTTTTGGGTAGTTTACACTATGTAAATCGTTTTTGACTGCAAACCTTTATGGTTATGGACCCAAATTCTGATCCTCATGGCAAAGAGCAAGATTTACCACACATGACCACAGCTGTGTTTGTAAAGGACCACAAGACCACCACCTTCACTTGATCAAAGTGTCATTCACAGGTCACAGCAATTAAAGATTTGGACCTGAAGCTTTGCTGAGGTGCAGATTGAATAGACCCAAAAGAAATCAGCCTCATCTCCTCACCCAGCTTGTTGCAGCCATGTGGCACTTGCTAGGTGTCCTCTCCTGACAATTGAGATTCAGTTCAGTTTAATAAATATAAGCCTGATGGAGATGCATGATCTGTCCTCCATGTTTTTGTTAGCCCCAGGCCAAGAAAATGGCTTGGAGTACCTGCTCCTTGTGATGCAGCTGGCAGCTCCAGTGAGGTTCGTGAGAGCCCACACCACCATGAGCCCTGTCCACGAGCCCCATCCATTCCGAGGATGCTCATAGGACTCTCCTGCCAATTTAAAACACGCTTTTTAGATTCAGGCCCCCATGCAGCACCACAAAGACTGCAGCTTCTCACACTACCACACGCTTCACTGGCTAGTACAATATAGCTGAAAGTATTTTAAAAAAGCAATTAAGCATTTTTTAAGTTTTGCAGGGGGATTTATGTCAACCAGGAACTGAGAACGGAGGTCTCCGAAAGTTATGACTTGATTTAGTTCAAGGAGAACAAAGGAGGTTATAGAGGACACATATATTAAGCAGCACGTTATGGGCAGAGCTGGACCACAGTTCCAATATTGTCCTGTCACTGATACTCATCTGTTGAGGATATTTGTCCATCACTGCAGGGAAGTGTGGTGAATTTTATGCAAAATGGAAAGAAGTAACATGAAGACTGGTTGAGCCATTTTCAGCTTAGAAGCAAACTCACACTTGCATGCAACAGGCAATAAACTCAATCTGCTAAGAAAAGCGGAGACAGGCTGTGTAAACTGAAAATGCCACCAGCAAACTCCAGCCCTGAGGCCCTTCTTGATGGTCTTCCTTAAACAAGTTTAAAAACAACGACTGAATTTTAAAACCTCATTTGCTTCAGTGCTTTAGGACCTGGCTTTTTATTATGAAATGGTAGAAAAGGACAGAAAAATATAAAAATATAATCAGCCTTCTTTTTTGTTTAGTAACAGCCCTCAAACTACTCAAAGTACTTGAAACTGCTGAGATAACTGTCCTGATTTCAGAGAGGACGGGTGTGGGTGGCACCTCCCGGCATGGGAGGGGACGTTTGCATTGGCAGCTGAGGCAGAAAGCCTCCACACAACCTAGGGAAAAGGAAAAAAAATGAAAGAAAGAAATAAAGAAAAAAAAAACCCACCCAGCAAATAAACAAAAGCATTCCTAATAAACTGGAAATGTCATACTACATCAGGGATCACAAGATCGAGCCCAGAAAGGTCCAAGTGGCAAGAACACACTGTTAAAAACAGATGGGAAAAACAAGTCGGGAAAGGTTGAAACTGCGTTTCTAAACTTCTGTTCCCAACACGGGTTTTAGAGCTGGTGCTGCTGTGGCTGCAGAGGCAGTGGGGTGAGATACCAGCTGCCTGCATCATCCCAGTAATCCCTGTGGAAACTTGACAAGCAGGAGGATGGGGGAAAGAATTTTACACTGAAATTCCTAATCAACAAATTTGGAAATGTATCCTAAGCACAGACTTGCCACGTGGTGAATTAGGTTAATAATACTGCTTTTTTATATTTTAACCTTGGTTTTGTGGAGTCCTACTTGGTATGGGATTTGTCGCTCACAGCATGGCTGTGTTGAGGCAGAGGTTCAGGGTAGTTTTCTGGGATGCTCTGCAAAATGTGGATGGCCATGTCAGCCTTTCTGTGCTCCTTCCTACTCATTTTAAGATGGACTTACAGAGGTGGCCCTACTCAGTACCATAAAACTAGGTGCTCAGTGAGCAAAATACAAGTCATGTGCTGGGAAAAGTGGGTTCCTGCTGACAAGCCCCATAATGTTATGCATTACATGAAAAGAAGAAAGGAAGACTAAAATAAAAGGGAAAGATGAGGGTATCAAAACATTCAGCCTGCAGAGAGCTGTGGAGAGGAGCCACCTCCATGCTCAGCCCATCATTCCAAAAGGAACTGGAGATAAAGCTCCTGATGACAAACTCCTAAGATACACCAGATGGTACCAGCTATTCCTTGAGACTTTCAGAGGCCTTTCAACATAACAAAATAACAGAAGTTTATTGTTCTAGAGGATTATTTTTTATGTAACACCTTCCCCCACTCCTGAGCTCATGAAGACAGAGCTGGAGCCAACACAGCTCTGCATGCACAGACCTGTGCATGGGGTCCACACTTTCCAGAAGCATTCAAGCCAAGATCTGTTATTTAGAGAAAGAGGGTCTAGCCTGGAAGATCTCAAAAACTTTTGAGCTCCAGCACCTGGAAGATCTCAAAAGTATTTGTAAACACTGAGGTTTGGCTCAAGTGCCTTTCTACGCAGGAGGAGCGTGGGGGAAAACACTTTCTGAAGCACAAACCAAATGCTATTCTGAAATTTAAAAAGTTCGACTGAGTTCCTCTATTATTTTGCATTCCTTCATGCTTTAGGCTCCAGAAGATGCCTAAATATCCAAGTGCATAGGCTGTCAGCACAGCTTTTCCAGCCCAGCAGGAAGTAGGAGATATCTTCAGGGAGAGCCTATTTTCGGAGAGCTATCCAATTCCAAACTAAGCCTTCAAACTTTTTGTTATTATTCGGATTAAGACAGCAGAGTAGGAGAGCTGAGGCATTCCCACAGCAGATCACAACGTTCACACCGCCTGTTCTCAGTGGTGGAAGAGAGGTCTTTGTACGGATGCAGGACACGGCTGGAAATCTGTCCTGGGGGTTTTTGAGGTCCTGATCTGATATGTGGGCCCTTGACATTTGGATGCAGTTGTGTTTAAATTTCAGAAGTTTAATTCTGCACAACTTATCCTGCGTGAAGCCAAGATGGATGGAGAAGATTATTTTCCCTTTTACCCAAACCACTCCAAGTGAAAAACATGTATATGACAAAGAATTGCATTACAATAGCTTTGCACATTAACCAACACGTCTGTGGAATTAGCAGCCAAGAGTAGGACACCCCAGAACCCCCCTGCTGAAGAACTAGATTACACTAAATTAATTGCAGCATCCAGTACTGGGGTTTTTTTCCTTTTAAAGCACCCATTTTATATGTTAAAAAACATTTAATAGCCATCCCTCAGCTTATTCCTGAAGATTAATAAGTCAAAACAGAAACACTGGGGAATATGCAGTAAAAAAAAAAAAATACTAAAACCCCCTTGGCTGAATTTAATTTCTATTAGAATCCTTAGTCACGATGGAAATGTATTTATAACCACAAACCTCCACTAAATTATCTTAACAGCCTCTAGCTGTTGCTCTGATGGCCAAAACAGCACAGTAAATTACTGCCTCACCGTACAAAATTATACACATCGCTATTATACCATGTTTTAGCCCCAGCCTTTCAAAAGCAGAGCAAGATTTATTCTTATCACCCAACTGAGTTCACCCACCAGCACACACATGTGCCCTGCCACGTGTTTACCCCCAAAACAGGGTAAATCCACGAATTTTGGCACACGCGCCCTGCCCTGTCCACAACAACTGCTCACCTTTTCCCCCTCCTTTCCCACGTCTGACTGACTTTCTGCTCATCAGGTTTTGCTGTCTGGCAGCTGGACTGAGTTTTTAAACAGGCTGAGTTCATCTCTAACCTCGTCTGATGAACTTCAAGGCAAGGCACGTGTGAGGTGAACTTGGCTCAGAAAACTTGGACTTTCTCAACACGAGACTGCAGGGACAGAGCATGCTGGGATGCAGCTGAGAAATGGGAAGGTGAAGATGAGACTGAAGGATGCTGGTGTCTGGTTCCCAGCTCTGCAATAGACTTGCTGCAAGCCGTGAAAAATTCACTTATCCCCGTACCCTGTAATTTCCTATTCATAAAGCAGGGCCAGTGAAGATCCAAGAGTCCAGTAAACAAGCTGGCAGCACAAGGGTGGGAAGGTTGGAAACTGAGTGTCCAAGCCCTTGTGCCAACTCTTTCCTCTGTTGTGATGTGCACAGCTAAAATAATTTGTGTTTACAACCCAACTCAGTACTATAATGCCAAGGCCCTGTAATATTCAGGGTAGGCTTATGAGTGATACTGAGAGTTGAAAGTGCAAGGACCAAGTGCAAGTTGGGGGAAAGAAAACGAACCCAAGCCCAGCCCACACCACTGGGCTTTGGGGGCAAGTAGGATAAAGGTGGGAAAATGGAAGAAGCAGATATGATAACCTCCAGGAATATACGCTGACCAGGAATGAATCTCTGAGGTACAACTTGAACGGCACCACAGCCACATTTCTCATTTTGCTTTGGTGTCTGGTTTTCCATCAAACTGGTATTTTGTTGGGGTTTTTTTGTTTTGTTTTTAAACATATATAACAAGTCAAAAGTCTCCCACACGTTGAAGGAAAGAAATCCAAGGTTTTGTCTAGGTCCTTTCACACCGAAATAGGAAGGTTAAACCATGCCTAAATTACAGCTGACTCAGCAGTAATGCACACCACAGAGGTGACATGTAAACCCCAAACACGTCATTCTGGCTTCTCACCTTCCTCCACAACCCGAGCTGTGGCTGGTTAGTGGGAGGCTCCAGGTACAAAGAAATGCAAAGAACAGGCTTTAAAAGCTCTTCTTCTTAATTACAAATGTAAATCCTGAAGCTTCTCATTCCCAAGTGGTATTCAACAACTCAACTCTATCTGAAATTCCGAGCGTGTCAAAGTAGCAGGTCCACACTTCACCCCAATGAGCCTTCATGACAACATTTAACAGCACTGAGCTGGTCATGGCAAACTCTTCCAAGAAGCAGGCGAGACAGAGAAAAATCACCAACAGAACATTTTCATCCAACACCCTACTTAAGTAAGAACTCATACAAACAGCCTCATGCACATCCTACACATTGCACAGGACAGGATTTGCTTTACGTCCCTTTTTTACTCCCAGCCCAGACCAGTGCATGAGGCCCAAGACAATTACTCATTGTCAACTCCTCTGTGAACATCCAACACACACTACTGAGCATGGAGTTCAGTGTGAAGCACCATCCATGACACCAGCCTGTAAGACACTCTGCCTCCTGCTGCACGTGAAGCACCTTCAGTACAAAAAAGCCAAACCGAAACAAAAACCCCTGCAGACAACCTTCTTCTCTACACATGACCCTGCCTTCAAATCCCGCTCCTCAACACACCTCCCTGTGACAGCACATGATACGTCAGCCCGTCTGCATGCCAGCTGGCTGTACTGATTTGATGCTAAAAAGAGCGTATTGGTTGGTTCCCAGTGGAAGCCTCAGCCAACATGTTTTGCAAGCGTTTGAGATAATGGCCTGATCCCTTCAGGCCCTCCCTTGAGTCGACTTTGAAGGGAGTGTAAGGCAGGAGATGAAAATGTGGCTTTGGGAGCAACTCTATGGATATGGTGCTGGATCATTGGTTTTGGACCAATGCAACCGTTACAGGTGGAAACTCTCTGAAAAGAAAAGAGGAGGGAGCTTTATCCCTTGGAAAGACTCATCCTCAATTGTTTGGTTTAAACATCAAAATACCAATTTTGTTCCTTTCCAGTGTTTTCTTCATGGTATTAACTTCTAAAATTGCAGATATTCACATTATTCATGTCTCATCTACTTTATAAGGTGCAAATTCAGAGTTGGTAGGAGGAGGCATGTTTCTCCCCCGTCACACATCAACAGTGGAGGCAGAACTTGCTGAAGGATGAAGAAACAAAGAAATCTTATAAGCTTTAACGTGGGTCCCGCTATGCTTCTGAGTTTGATGCTGAGGGGTCAGACGCATCTGCTCACCTCTCCTGAGCACAAATCTCACTTCTCCAAGAGTGGGTTCAGGTGATGGGGTGGGGCCTCACCCTCTTTGGTGATGTGCCAAACACTTTGGGCCACTTCTCAAAGAAGGACCCTGGGGTGTTCACATAAGTCCCACAAGCCAAGCTAAAATGCTGTCCCCTCTTTGCATAGACAGCAGCCCTGAGGACTTTTATCAGGGCACTTTCTCATTCACTTTCCTTGGAAGGTGGCTGTCATTTGCTGCTTCGGAGGCCTCTTGTGTAAAGCTTTCCCAGGCTCCTAATCACTCTCATCACCCTTCTCCAAAGACACTGGTGTCAGGGGTCCACCCACACACACATTGCTGCAGGATAAAGTCCTGATTGCTGGCAGGAAAACTTCCTGCTTGCTGTCCTGCCTCACTCCATGCACACAGAGGACTCAGAGAGGGACCTGAACAGATAGGGCTCAGTTAAAACCTCAGTTGCCAATTTTGAAGCCTTGAGCAGGGACCAGCCTACATCATTTCTCAGCATTTCCTTCTTAGCTCAGGACAGCTAAAAGGACCCCATACACTCACTGTCATCCCCTACACCCCTTATCTTCTTCATCTCTTCTTTTTTTCCTTTTGTTTATATTATTTATTCCCCTCCCTCCAAGCCTTTAAGAAGCCACAATCACAGAGTGCTCACTATCTGCATGGCGGCCCCTATGGATAACATAAGGATGTGCTGGAGGTAGCAGTGGGGCACAGCCACCAGCTCTGCTCCCCTCTCTCCTGCCTCCCTGGCCCTGTGCCCTGACCCCCGAAACAATGAGCCCTTCTATTCCCCACAGCCCCGCTGGAAACTCCGGTCTGACATTACGTGTGGCGGACAGTGGGCGAGGCAGGCAGGGAAGGCGAGACCGGGGGGAGAACACAAGCTTCAAGTCATCAATTCTTCTTGGGTCAAAGCAAATGAGGTTTTCCCGGGAGCTTCCTATCTGGAGGGAGCTATTTGGGAACAACACAGTGACCCAGAATCAAAGGAGCTGTGTGCGGTGTTGATGGCATGGAAGCACAGTGGCTGTTTTATGCTGTCAATCAGCCAGAAGGGGCATTTACCGAGGGGACTCTATGGAAGGGGCATGGAGCAAAAAAAGGGTCTGGACAGACCTCATTGTGGCCTTTCAGTACTTAAAGGAAGCTTATAAAAATTAGGAAGAACAACTTTTTACACAGGCAGAGAGTGAAAAGGAGGANAAAAGGAGGAACAGTTTCAAACTAAAAGAGGACAGATTTAGATTAGGTATTAGGAATAAATTCTTTACTGTGAGGGTGGTGAGGCACTGGAAGAGACTGCCCAGAGAAGATGTAGCTGACCCATCTCTGGACATGTTCAAGGTGAGGTTGGATGTGGCTTTGAGTAACCTGGACTAGTGGAAGGTGTCCCTGCCCATGGCAGGAGGGTTGGAAAGGGATGACCATTAAGGTCACTTCCAACCCAAACCATACTGTGATTCTATGATTCTATGATTTATTGTGTGTGCCCCTTCCCATGCTGGATGGCTCTCAAACACAGCACTTGGGTGCAAGCAGTGTGAGAAGGAAGGAGATCTGGAGCTGCTGATGTGACCTCTGTAGGAGGTAAGGGAGACTTAACTAAGGTGTACAAAAACCCTGAGCTGAATTGCATAGCCAACCTTCTCTTTTCCATGGGGCACTGTTTTAAGGCAAGAGCATCCAGGGAGCAGTAAAACCACATACACTCCCCTACAAATAAACAAACAAAAAAATTCCAAAATATCCTTAAATAAGTATGTGCATGAAGATCTGAAGAACAGGTCAGCAGCAATGACTAATAACCCCCTTAGGTGTCATTACTGACATTATTATGAGATTGAAAAATGCAGACAAATGAAAGCATTGCCCAGTTCAACAGCAGCACACAGCACCAAACTTACAATGTAGGTGCAACAGAGCTCTTTGAAGATGAAAATGTAGAAGACACCTCAGTGTCACCAATAGAGAGGAGAGAAAGGCAGGTCTACTAGTCATTTTTGGAAACAAGACATAATCCCTGGTTGGGTATTATCTTAAGTGGCCAGAATAATGGGTGTAGCCAGTCAACTTGCAACTTTTGGCAGCCACATGAAAGTCCAGGGGGATGTACTGGAGGTCAGCAATGAACCCAAATGGGTGAGGCAGCAGCTGGGATTGTCAGCAAAACTTAATCACTGAAAATCTACGAAATTCAGAAGACCACAAATCTTTGACTCAAAGTGTTATTTCCATCTTACCATATGGATGCAGGAGCTGGAACTCCACCAAAGAGATGTCTAAATGCCTTCCAAAGCAAACGCCTTTGGAAAATACCAGGTTTAAATGGAATAAGATGCATAACAAGTACTGAAATGCTATTAGAGCAGGATCCTCAATCCAGAAGACTTGAAGAAAATCATTTGGATGTGTCCAAAAGGCTTTGAGAAGCAAAAGAAATAATAAATAATAATTTTTTAAAACCAACCAGAAGATATTTCAGCCAATAGATTTTCATTTCTGTTAATAGATTATTATTTCTATCAATAGAGGGACCAAATGTACGTCATTTAGAGAAATCAGAGGCCATGTGAAAAAGAGTCGGGAGTAGGCAGAGACAGAAAAGCTTTTGAAGCAACAGAAAAGAAGAAGCAATCTGAAGACTTAATACAGAAATGTCTAAAAGCTGTTCTCAACAGGTCCTGCCTCTAAGCCAGATTTAAACTATAAATTAAAAAGTCCCATTTCTGGCCCAAGAGTGAACTTCCTATCCTGAACACACATCATTTTGGGGTGAGAATATTCACATTTGGATGCAGAAGTTCATTTCTAGGTATTAGTGTAATGCAGACAACCAGACTTATGCAAGATTTCCCAGATCATAACCTTCTCCAGGAAAACTGCACAAGAGCTCAGAAAAAAAATAGGAACCAGACATGAAAAGACAAATCCAGAGATGAAATCACCCCCCCAGGTTGCTAGTCCAGATTTATTGGAGAAACAGGCACCGCTGGCTATCTTACACAGCAAGAAACATATGCTTCCAGCACTCAGATTTTCCTCCTGTCCTTTAAAGGCACAGCTTGCAGACTAAAGACAACTATGAGCAATTTTTTTGACCAAAGCTGATTTTTACTTATTTACTATTATTTTTTAAAATTTTCTATTTAAACACAGCACATATTTAAGTTCTTGTATGGCTAGATATGGTTGATGACATATGTACGATGGCACTGTGCAGGCTTGCATGCTGACCTTGAGGAATTCCTCTTTGTGCATTGCAAAGCAAGGTCGGGGCAGGCACACCTTCGGTGCAAGTGTGTTTGTCTGACAGCAAGCACATTGTCTGGATCTCTTCTTAAGGTCTCAGATTTGTTCTCTGTGATTCCACTTGCTGAGTATTTGCTTTTTCTGCCATTAATCACAAACAAGAAAGAAAAGTAATCACAGAATTACAGAATATCCTGAGTTATAAGGGACCTACAGGGATCATCGAAGTTGAACTCCTGGTCCTGCACAGCACTATCCCCAAGAGTCACACCATGTGCCCGAGAGTATTGCCCCAACACTTCTTGAACTCTCTCAAGCTTGGTGCTGTGACCACTTCCCTGGGGAGCCTGTTCCAGTGCTTAATCACCCTCTGGATGAAGAACCTTTTCCTTATATCCAACCTAAACCTTCCCTGACACAGCTTCATGCCAGTCACTCAGGTCCTGTCACTGGTCACCAGAGAGGAGAGATCAGTGTCTGCCCCTCTGCTTCTATAGCAGTTGCAGACCACAATGAGGTCTCCCCTCAGTCTCCTCTTCTCCAGGCAGAACAAACCAAGTGACCTCAGTAGCTCCTTGTAAGGCTTCCCCTCCTGAGCCTTCACCATTTTTGTAGCCCTCCTTTGGACACTTTCTAACAGCTTTATATCTCTCATATTGTAGTGCCCAAAACTACCCCCAGCACTCGAGGTGAGGCTGCCCCAGCACAGAGCAGAGCAGGACAATCCCTCCCTTGCCTGGGCCTGATGCCCCCAGGACAAGCTTGGCCCTCCTGGCTGCCGGGGCACTGCTGACTCGTGTTTAACTTGCCATTGATCGGGACCCCAGGTCCCTTTCCACAGCACGGCTCTCCAGCATCTCATTCCCCAGTCTGTCCGAAAATCCAGGGTTGCCCCATCTCAGGTGCAGAATAGGTCCCTTTCCCTCATTAAACTTTATATGGTTGGTGGTTGCCCAGTCCTCTAATTAGTCCCGGTCACTCTGCAGAGCCTCTGCCTGCCAGAGAGACAACAGCTGCTCCCAACTTAGTATCATCGACAAACTTACTTAGTATCCCTTTGAGTACTGCATCCAAGTAATTTGTTGAGATGTCTGAGAGAAGATTGAGTCCTGCAGAACCCCACTAGGGACCAGTCACCAGCCATGCTCTACCCTGGCTCCACGTATACAGCCTCCACGTTCACTGCCAATTTGCTGCTGGTTTAACCCGTGCTAACCACATGATAACCACAAAGCTGGTTTCACTTGGCAACAAGGTGGAGAAGTTGCGCAGAACAGCAGCGAAATGTCTTTGGGCTCTATTGCTGCTTTCCATGTGCCCTGAAGTAAATCAAAGTCTTTCTTATTACTTCCACTTCCTGAGATAAGGATAGATACATTTTGTCACTATTGTAAGGTGCTGTAAGATCCACCTAAGCATTATGGTAGGAAAGTGAGGCTTTAAAGACTTTAAAGGAATACTGAAAGGAAGGGCCATTTATATTGAAAATAGTAATTTTCAAACCTTTAGGATCCACCCATGTCAGAGAGACCCCAGACAACCTTGGTATCCTCATCATCTAAATACCTGATAGAAGTATGATGTACTTCTCTGGACCACCTAAAATCTCTTTCCACAGCTTCACACACCTTCGGCAGCTTGCAAGCAGCTTGAAACCCCTGGCTCAGGTAGAAACCATAAAGCCAAGTTGAGTTTCCAGCTGTGGCAATGATCCTGAACACAGGTGCAGCCCAACCACTGACTTTCTCTGTGCCTCAGCTTCCCCATCACACCGGACCTTTCAGGGCAGATGTGGTCTCCCCAAATAGCACATTGAGACCCAATCATCTTAGATGCTACTGTAATCCAGATAAATAATTTTTGTTCTGCCTTTGAGTCACTACTATAAATTATGTGTTTTGGTCTGGTAAACACTATTGCATCATGTCTAGCATCTGATATTTGCAAAAAGAAAAAGAGAAAAGAAATGGTTTCAGTATCACTTCCGCTCTTTTTCAAAGAGAAACAAAGCCAGCTTCCTTGCACACTTTCCCTAAGTATTGTTTGTCTTTCTTAAATTTAACTTGTGCTTTGCCACCATCAATCTTTTACATCCACTGCAGACTGCCAGGACAATCAGCCAGCTCTGCAGTCATGACATAGAGCTGAAGATTCAGTCAAACTGTCTTAGCAAAGCCACGGTACCAGGAAAATACACCGGTTTCACTCCTCACACAACACACGGACTCCTTACCTCTATGGGCACGTCCACCTCAATTGATGCAATGCCTCGGAAGACACGCGAGTTAACCCTGACCAAACCAGTTTGAGTTTCAGCAGCTGAGGGAAGTGCCCTAGCACGGCACTTCTCCAGGTTGCTTGTGTTGGCAGCAAGCAAAACAAGGACTGTCCACCTTCACGGGGAACTGAGCTAAAGCAGCTCTATTGCTTCTGAGATTGGGGGCTCCACGTTGTGCTATGTCACACGGGGTAAGAAATGTTGGGTTGGAGGTACCTCAGGAAGTCTCTAGTCCAGTCTTGCATCTGAGGTGTGACTAGGTCAGGTCAGCTGCAATTTTCTCTAGCCAAGTCTTGAAAACCTCCAAAGACTGAGACCTTGCAGCCTCTGTGAGAACCTGTTCCTCTGTACCAGGACTCTCTTACTGGAGGGGCTTTTCTAAGAACCAACCTGAACCTCTAAAGCTGGGTTGTGGTTGGTGTCCCTTATTTTGTCACCTTCTACAATCAAGAAGAGTTTGACTCTATCATCCCCATAACCATTCTTCAAGTATCTGCATGTTATTAGATCACAATTATTATGATGACAATACGTCATCACCTGACTGTTTCCAAAAAATGTTACAGTGGGCAAAAGAATGCAGCCCCACACTCAAACAAAATGACTCCAAAAGAAGGTTGAAGGGAAGAGGACATGTGTTTTGACTCATCAGCAATGATGCAGCAGAGAAACAAGTTAGAGAGCAGGACCTTTGTGCAGCATTACACAAGAGAGCTGGTGTAGTAGGAGTGCTGGCAGGCACTGCCATTGCAAGCAAAACACACCCCCTGACCTGCAAAACCTTCTCTGATGGAGCAAGTGTTCATCCCTCCTCTGAATCATGGGGCAGATGACAACAGCTGAAATACATGATGCTCTTTTTGAATCAAGCTGAGAGATTACAGGGGAGGAGCAGGGTGTAGCAAGGCAGTTTGACAGACAGAGTAAGTGCAAAGTCACGGAGTTCAGTGCTGTCAAAACTTTCTACAAAGAACTTGTCAGAGGACTTCCCTGAGACCCATCAGCAGATCCAGGTGACATAATTGGTGCCCTTAACCCTCTTAGCTATCCCTCCCTGTGTCCAGGCTCAAAATCCATAAATTCATCTAAACCAGCACTGGAAGGAACTTTTGGAGAATTTGTCAAATTTATTCCACTGCCTCAAAACACATTCAGCTCTTTGAAGTGGAGTTTGGCCAACCTGCACTTCAAAACTGCCACGATGGAGACTCCAAGCCCATCCCAAACCATCTGTTCCACTGCTCCACTCCTCTGGCAATCAGAGGTTAGGAAGTTTTTCCTACACTTGTTTCCCTCGCTGCAGTTCAAGCTCAGCACTTCTTGGCATCCAACCACAGGCCTTGGAGAACAGTTTACTCCCCTCCCCTTCACAGCTACCTTTGACATCCTTGAGGACTGCTATTTCTCCTTTCAGCCCTCTCATCCCTAAACAACCTAATTTCCTTCAGTCTTTCTATGTTTTCTACATTTCTGCTCATTTTTTTATGCTTTTCTATGAAATGTCTGCAACCATTTTCTATTTTTGGTAGAGGGGAGCATCCTGAATCAGGCATGGGCACAGCTGAGCATGAGAGTGACCGATTAAAACTCCTTAGAGAGAAGAAGGAAAAAAAAGGAGAGAATTTTTCAAAATCCCCATCTTTTGTATTTTGTTGCAGAATAAAGGAATATTCTTTCTTCTCCTTCCTATAAAATTTCCTTCCAACTAGCACTGTGCCAAACTCCACCTGGCATTTCCACCATTTGACAGCCTGTGACATCTCTGCTCCGGTGGTGCTACTTCAGTCCACATCCCATATTTTCATTTAAGGAGGACATCCTTGCAATCCATTTTCCAGTGGGATATGAAGGATCTGCTTCAGGAACCAAAAGGAGCCCTTCATCAAGGAGTTGCCCCTAGGAATAGGGCTGCAATCAGTAAATCAGCCCTTTAACCCCTTCTTGCTCACCCCATCAGAGAGGAGCAGCTCTTCCTATGACCTTGATTAAACTGCTTCTGCTTGATGTAAAAACTACCACTGATGCACAAAGCCAAACCCAGATGAAACTGTAGGGAGGAATATACCCACCCAAAACACTGAAGGATTGTAAAACCAGTACACGAGGAGAAGCTTTTGTTTTAGTCAGAACTGCAGACATACATCTCAGCCAGACAGAAAACACTCTGACTTCATGGTACAGAAATGAGCAGGCAGAGCACACTGATCTAACGATAGGGAGCTGAGCTGCTCTACGACAGCACGTATTTTTCACATTGCTTCCCTGCCAGACAGTCCACCCCCGAGCCCATCGTGCCGGGCAGCGGACAGACACAAAACACCACTCTGAACCCACGTCAGGAGACAACAGACAGGCACGTCCAGCGGGAGGGGACCAAGAGACAGTGAGTCAGTACAGGAGGCACAACATGCCCTGGTCTCGGCTCGTTGGTCACACAACTAAAGCCAAGGGTTTTGTTTAGGGATCGGGGATTTAAAAAAAATTTTTCATATGTGTTTTAAGGAGGAGCCAGGAGGAGAATTAAAAGACAGTTCTGTGCTTTGTGTACAAGAAGACCCTTCCACGCATGAAAGTCAGAAGGACAAAAGGTAAGGACAGACTTTTTAATAGGGTCTGTAGCAATAGGACATAGGAAAATGGTTTTAAATAGAAAGACGGTAGATTCAGACTAGATATATGGAAGGAATTTTTTTACAATGAGAGTGATGAAACATCATCACAGGTTGCCCAGAGAGGTGGTGGATGCCTCATCCCTGGAAACATGCAAGACCAGGCTGGACAGGGCTCTGAGAAGCCTGTTCTAGTTGAAGATGTCCCTGCTCATTGCAGGGGCATTGGGCTAGATGAGATTTAAATGTCCCTTCCTAGCCAAATCATTCTATGAAGGTACAAAAGTGTCTGTCTGAAAAAAAGGAATCAAGCAAGAGGACGATGGAGCTTGGTGTCCCAAGCAGAACAGAGGTGAAAGGAGGTATTTTAGTACCTCTGTCACTTTTGTCCTTCAATTGTTTGCTTCGCTTTTATTATCAATACTACGGTAGCATTTACAGCTAAACTGCCTAGTGTCTACATGAACCCCTGTCTGCAGTTATGAGGCAGAAAAAAGGTACACTTTGTCTCAACCTTTAAGCAGTCTTCATTTGATCATTTGAATGTCTCCCAATGGAAGAGAAATTCACGACACTGATATTTCCCAGAGCATTGTACAAATAGGTCCCACAATCTCACACAAACACAATCCTCTGAAGTGAAACAGAGCACATACTGGTGTAAATGCAGATTAATACTGCATGGAAGAGTCCCCTTCCCCAATCACTCTGGATGGAAGTTAGGACAAAATTTAGTACTTTCCTCTCTTGCCATAGATCTCCTTGAAAAATAAAAGCAAAACAAAACCAGGCTTATAAAAGCACAGCACTTCAAGGACAGCATTAGCAACACACCCATGTGCAGACACATACATTTGAAATGCACTTGTCAAAGCAAAAGTAAATCTATTATCTACCCTGTGTCAATATAGCCAGAGCAGGAACTTCAAACCCGATTAGCAGCATCCTGCAGCCTGAGATTTCTCTTTTGAGGTCTCAAAGCAGAAAATAAACTGAAGGTATAAGGAAAGCGATTCAGCACCTTCCCTTTGAGGCCATACAAAAGCTGGTGTAAACTGTGGTGGCTGAAAACTCATCTTTTATGCATGAAAACTGAACTTCAACCATGTGGATTTGTTGTAGATGAAGGTAAGAAGAAAGCCATCACCCTCAGGCTCTGTAACAGCAAGCTGCTCTGAACCACTATCGAGGAGAAATTGTTCAACACACCAAGACCCTGAACGCACATTGCAGCTATATAAATACAATAATATCAGTAATAATGCATTAAAAAGCAAAGGAAGGGGCACCACCAAGTGAGACACAGTCCAAGCTAAAGGCCAACATTTCCAAATGCAGCCACCGATGCAGGAAGCTGGTGCAACTGGTGTGACTGGAAGGGAAGTCCACTGACCACAGCGCTGGGACTGCTCCAGCACAGAGATTCCCCTCGAGTGACATCTGCCAAGCATTGCTTCCTGCCCTGCAGAGGCTGTGTGGGATGGCCGGGCACATCTCAGCACGGCTGCATTTCCTCTTGGGGGAATGAGGATGTTTTGAAAACATAGGTGGCTTGCAAAGCACTTTGGGATGTATCTGGATGAAAAGCACTCATGCACATTCATAATTAGCACTAACCGCTGGTGTGTCACACCCTCCATGTAGAGCATTTAGCAGATTTATTCAGCTCTTGCTGGAATGCCAGAGCACAAGCTGGATATTCAGGCAGCGATGTGAGTGCCCTTTCATGGGGCAGATGCTGGGGAGCTAATGATGTTTGATGAGTTAAGGCCATTGGTGACTCAGGATCAGCAATTAGTTGATTTCTGCGGGAGGAAGGTGCTTTGCTCCATTAAGCTAAAAGCATCCTCCACAGTTCAGCATGCACAAAGTCATCCTGTCCACCTCCCACAAAGCCTGCCTACACTCATTAGGGGGTTGATATTTCCCATATAAACACCTGGGTTTACCTTTGTCTCAGAACATTTTGGGGGACAAGTAGCAAAATAACTGGATTCCCTAGCAGTTCTATTCTGCAGCCCCAGGTCAACCAGATACTCCCTCGAAGGGAATGAGGCACACAAGGAAAGGATTGCTGAGAGCGACTGGACACACAGGCTAATGCAAGGGGATGTGGCACCACTGATGTCAAATGAATCCATTTTGGACAAGGCTAATAACACTGGATCACAAATCAGACATCCCTCCAGTCCTGCTCTAGCCTGAGATACAAGACTACAGACATTCATCTCCCTCTCAAGGGTAGGCAGTGATGCTTCCATCAATCAATAACAGGCACCGGGGAGACACCAGCTGCACTTGTTCTGCCTGCCATTCCCAAAATGCACGCAGGCAAAAGCAACAGGACCAAAGGACGATCTGTCTAGTGTTCCCCCAGGAAGGGAGAGCATCCAGCTCTCTCCCAGAGGCTGCATTCCAGTCAACCGACGCCTCACAGAGGCTGGTCATTGGTGTCAGGGAGTGGGACATCTGACATCCTGGGGAGCGATGTGCCGAGTCATAAGGACGGCAGCGCGTTCCTGAGCTCTAATGCTCGTGGCACATGGCAGGACTGTCAGGTGGAGGACGCAAAGAACAGTTATTTCTTTCAATGAGTGGGGAATGTAACAGAGCTGGCATTTGGACCCTCTTTTTACAACTTCTTTGAAGTGTTTGATCTCAGCCGCTAACGACACAAAGGCTATCGAAGCGCTACTGGTGCTATCTTCAAAGGGTTCGGACGTTCAATGATTAATAGGAACCGTGCGCGGGATGGGGGAGAGCGGCTATTACGGGGATGTTGGGGGGGATCCAAGATGCGTTAGGACCTTTACTATTTGGGACCAAGGTATTCCCAGTCTTCCCTAAAACACCCGACTTCAAAGGCGGGGGTGTGACCGTCGCAGGTCCCGGGTGAGCCCGGCCACCGCGGGGCGCAGCCAGAACGGCCCCAGCACCGAGTGTCTGCTCCAGCCGTGGCCGCCACCGCCCACCCCACCATCCCGGGTCAGGGGACAAGCCGGGGGGCTCGGAGATGCTCCCACCCGTCTTTCCCGAGCGGCGGGGAGCCACGAGTGGCCGATCCCCGCCCGGGCAAGGGGCACTCCCGCCCTGCCGAGCCGCCGCGGCGCCGGGAGAGGCGGCGGCAGGTGCACCCGGGCTGGCGGCGGGGGAGCGGGGATGGAGGCGGCGGGCATGGATCCCGGCTTTCCGGGCGCCGGGGTAAAGATGAGATGGGGTGGGCTGAGACTTACGTATCTCCGTAACTTCTTCTCCGGCGGTGACTTTCGGAGCCAGCCCGAGCACACCACCTCCCCGCCGCTCATCGCGGCAGCCGGGCGCCGCCGGGCGCTGCCTCCCGGCGCTCAGCGCCGGCCGCGCCGGCCCATGGAGGGCGGGCGGGGGTGGGTGGGTGAGCGGATGGATGGATGGATGGATGGGTGGAGGGACGGAGGGAGGGAGGGAAAAAGGGAGGGATGGAAGGATGGATGGGGGGGCGGCGAGCGCCTCCCGCCGCCGCCGCGGCCGCTCGGCTGCGAGCGGGGAAGCAGGAAACTGGCTCCTTCCCGGCTCACCACGCCTCCGCCCGCCCGGCGCCCCGCCAGCCGTGTTAAAGACACAAACCCCGCGGGGAGAGGGGCCGCCCGGCCCCACGCCGCTCCGGAGGGGCTGCGGCTCGTCCCTGTCCCCCCTGCGCTCATACAGTGCCTATAGAGAAACTTTACCCATACTGCAGCAGGTGATCTCTAACAGCGCAAGGTTTCCTTAAACCCCCTCCCCTGTAAGGTTTCATTACCTCAGGACCCTTCCCTTCTCTTGGTGGAAAAGATCCTTCTCACCCAGGAAAGGCGAGGCTGGCTTTAGCTGTGCAGGGGCTTGTGCGTGAGATGAAGATGCCATAGGAAAACAAAGAAACAAGCAAGAAAGAGCCACACACCAGCGATGCCAAAAACCCTCCTGGAGGGAAAAAAACCCCCAACCAATTAAAAAAATCGAGGGGAATCAATAGAAGCTTCGTATTTTATTACTGATTTTTAAGTACTGAAGCAGTGGCCATTGAAAGGGGATTTGACTGCCATTGGAGTCTCATGCAGACAAGCCAGGTTTTGTATTACAGCATATTATACCCTGGCTGAGATTCACTATCAACTTTCAGATCTAGAAACACTGTACATTTCAAAGTCTGATCCTCTTCTCCTCAGCTCAGTCACCAGTAAAACGTCCCTCCACAGCCCTGCAGGTTGGGTTATGCTCTAACCCTCCTTTCACTGCATCCTTTAAAGCAAAACTTGGGCATGGCATCCATAAAAGCCAAGTCCTCTTAGCCCACGCTCACGTGGAAAACACAATCCAGGGCTGTTTGCTGGTGATGGATTTCTAAGACCTTTTCTATACAGCAGCTCTGCCCCAAACCTGCTCGGGCACATTCAGTCATCCCTGCCTCAGCTTCCCTGCCTACCCAACCTCTGTGGGCAGGGACGGTCCCTCCTTACGTGTTTGTGCCATAGCTGGTGCAATAACAATTCCATGCTGGCTGGATGTGCTACTGTATGTCAAACAACAACAACCTTTATATAATGCCACTCAAGCAGGGATCTTGCATCACTTTAGAGCAGTAATTGCAACTTGCAGTGCCTCTGGGAGGTAGGAACAACACCTTTTTTCAAGATGGGGACAGCATGGTTAAGCCATATGTTGTTTATCATCTTTGTGAATGCATAAAGTAGAGGAATAACCCCTTAAAGAACAAGTCAGTCATTTGTTAGGAATGTATTTTCTCAACAGAGTTGTTCTTCTGCCAGGGAAATGCAAAGGCCAAATAGGAAGATTTTTCTAGCTTCTCACTACCCAAAATAAGGGTTTGATCCCATTCCAGTGCTGGGCGATCTCTGCACAGAGAGGCTATGGTCAGATCAGCTCGCCCATCTCTGCCAATGTGGCATGTGATGGGTCTGAGAGCAGGAGAGGACAGGGAGACCAGTTCTGTGCTGGCCTCAGCTGGCATTGCCTTATTCAGTGCACTGGAGCCATATCAATTTACACTGCATGACAGCGAGAGTCTCACTCTGGCAAACTCTCCTGGGTTAGAGGCACTTTGTGCATTTGCAGGGAAAACTGCGTCCTGGTGACCTGCACGTGAGAGATCTTCCCAAAACACACTGAAGTTTCAGGGAGGCCGGTGAGCTATAGTGGATTTAAAGACTCAAACAAGAACAGACGATCATGATTAATACACAGGTATCGTGCAAAGCTATTCCATGGTGTATGTTAATGATTCACAGGTTAGGAATTTCTCATACTGACACCAATGCAAAGTGGTATCAGTTTGAATACCAGTTGTAGAGAACCCTGTCTGCATTTTTATGTTAACAACTTCCACCACACGGAGTTGAAACACTTCATTTGGGTGACGGATATTTAAAGAAATGCTCCATAATTATCATTGTGTGAATTGGAATGAATTATTCTACATGTTCTGTGACAGCCCTTGGTTTATTACCCAGTTCCCTTGCTGTACTACTCCTTCTCTCTGCTCATCCCCTATTCTGGATCACATTTACGGACTCAGTTTTAGCACAGGATATATCTGAACAGTGTCCAAAACATGAAGTATCTCTGTGAATTCTTTTTTCCATGTCTTTAGTGATGCCTGACACATGTATCTCAGATTACTGGAACTTTTGGATGGGGAACAGGTTGCATTTTCTATACATTTAAATTCCTGCTGTCTCAAATGTGACATAGAATCATAGAATCATAGAAATTGGAAAATGCCTCCAAGATCATCGAGTCCAACCTTAACATAAGCTCTGTGCAGAAAAATGCTTTAAACAAAGATGCTGCACGTGAACGTGCCTCCTCAATTCCACTGTGGCTGTTCACAGAGTAGGAACAGTGAGTTAATTCTGGCATCAGGCTGCCAGATTACATATGATCCAATGCATGTAACATTACAACACCGTATAATGCTGGCCCTCCTTAAAGAATTTGGCCAGGAAGATACACAAATACTACCCTCAATGCCCCTGGGAGTTAAAGACGATGCCTGTCATGAGCACAGCTCTGATTTGGCAGCACTTGCACGTTCGTAACAGTTTTACCAACTTCAAGCTGTTCCTCCAACCGGCAGCGGAGAATGAACTCAGGCTGGCCCCAGCTGACTGCGTAAATCTCCGGAGTTTCAGCTAACAGCCAGCAGACTTGGCGGAAGACTGTGTGAAAACCACATCCCTGTTGGAAAAACCCGATGAGGGAGTTACGTGGAGCCATTGAGAATCCATCTCTGCCAGCAGGAGCAACTGAAGGGGGAACAGCAGAATTAGCAGGCATAGCAAGGGAGAAATTAAGAGCTGCCATGTAAGAAATCATACTCCTTGAACAAGGGTAAGGCCGAGAGAGAAACGTTTTTCTCAGAAAAATCCCTTGTACTGTTTTTAACTTGCTGGGGTACATGAAAAAATGATACTTACTCCTACAGAAACCTCTGAGGCTTTTATTCATAACCTTAGGTGTGGTTTCTTTTTCATGTCTGAAACCGAAATCTGTGAAAAATCAGAACTTCTAAGAAAGAAACCACAATGCCCACCGCTACTCCTATCTGCTCCAAATTTATTTAAATAAGCTGTGCCATCTGCTGGCAGACGGGAAAGCTGCAGGCAGAGCAATACCCCTCGCTCGCAGCCGCTGGTGCAAGCAGTCGGGATGGATGGAGACATAGGGCATTTCCTGTGGATTAGGGACCAGCTGGCTGAAATGCTTCGGGCTACTTACCCCAGCCAGGCACAAATCCCTTGGAAATGCCCTATACTGAGGTTAATATAAACCGAAACAGGCTGGGGGAGGTGGGGGGAAAGGCTTGAAAAATCTGCTGTGCTGCTTGGTGCTACTTGCCAGCCCTTAATTCTGAGTGAATGTTCAGTCTTCTGAGATCCAGCTCCACAACAACAGGACCTGACTTTATCTGCACGCAACAGTTCCTGCAGCAGAGAGGGATGGGAGCAGCTTTTTTATTTCATGACGAATTTTCAAGCTTAAAAAAAAAAAACAACCACCTCTTTCAAGAAGTCGAGTCTTTTGAAGCTTTCCATCCTCCACAGGAGAGCATCGCAAGCCCCCCAGAACAATCACAGTTGAAGCCAAACCACAAGACAGTCCTTTCCTTCGTGACAGACAGCAGCTCCAGCAGCACTGGCTGCTTTCCATGAGCACAGGGAATAGTTGCACAGGGTGCTTTGATCAGATAATGAGACAGTTTGAAGCATCTTCACTTCAGTGTTCTGGCAAAGACAGGGGCATCACAGCTCTGATGCCTTAATAGAGAATTGAAAGAGAGAAAAGTGAAGAGATGATTTGCAGCTCAGCAGTGCTCATGGCACATACACTCCCTTGGACTTGATGGTCCTACTTTGTCCTCTCTCTGGTGGAGATCCTGGCCAAAACCAGCACAACCCATCCAGAATGGATACAGAACACCAGGCAGCACGGGGAGGGGCCTGGGTGCTGACTTGGACAGTGTCTGTGGATGCAGCTGGAGAACACTTCCAGTGCTCATATTTGAAGACAATTAAATATATTTTCCTATTCAGTTCACACTGAGGCCCAGACCTACTGTCTCACCAAACTAGATGGTTAGAAATAACTTTGCCTGGAGCTGAGCTGGGACAGAATGCTACTGATAAATTTCTCCGTTTTGGACTCAGGTGGAGTTTCTTCCCACCTGACGACTCCTGTTAGGATGGATGAGTTCCTCATGCAAACTCTCCTGCTTGGATCCAGATACATCTTCAGCAGCTACCTCCACCTTTCGCCCCCCACCCTCCCACTCCTGCTACTTACGCTATTTTTACCATGGAAGAGAAGGAAACTGGGAGTTTTCCCATTTTTTTTCTCACCTCCTCAAAACAGAAAACCATTATAGAACTGCTTGGTGGAAAGTGCACCAGGCAATGCTCCAGACACAGACACTATTCTGATATAAACATAAAGGCCACTTCATCCTTGTTTTTCCCCGATGAGACCAGCAGCTCGGTATGGGAAGGACTCCCTCTACAGACACTTATTTGGCACAATAGGGCTTTGACCGCAGCTGGACCCAGGACAAGCAACCATAAAACAAATGATAATAAAACAAGCAGGGAGAAATCTTCACTGGGCTCCCCTGCCTGCTTACCCTACCCTGGTGCACTCTCACATCCTTAGGCATTACTTCAAGAGCAGATGGTGCTCTGTGGTAGAGCAAACGAGCAATTATCCTCCTGACACCCCGCAAGGCCTCCCCACATGCAATTGCAAGAAGTTACTTCACCCCAAGCTAAGAGCTGTTGTCTGGCTTTTCAGCATAATTGGATGTAATCAAGTTTAATTTGGTTGGTGCAGTAACTCTGAAGACTTTTGTAACTGGATTACTGTCGGCTCAACGGTCATGTGCCATTATATTTGCTGGCCAAAACAGAAGCCAGAATAAAAACAGATGCTTTCCCTCTACTCCTCCTTCCAGTGACACCCCTCCAGGATATGAGCTTGCCCTGTACAGTCAATATAATGAACTAAAAATTCTATTAGAAAAAGGAAGTCATTGCTGGTGTATTACATCCAGACCTCTTCTACAAAGTGTAAATTACTTAGAATATGTATCTCTACGTTTGTTTACAATTGTACACTGTGCACAGCTTAGAGCTAAAACTGGAACACAGATCTAGGATGCATGTGAGCTTTTAGATATATAAGTCTTATTATTCTAACTATACAAGCAGGGAAGCTGGGACCACAAGCAGAAGTGAGTGGCTGATGAGAATGGACTCCCCCTGGTGCTATGTTCCACTGTACACCACCCTCTGAGAACAAGAAATACCCAAAATGCTGTGTTTATAGCAGATCTATAGCTCTACTACAGGTAATCTATAGGTGAGAGAGTGGCAGCTGGTAAATGTAACAAAGCCAGCAGCGTAAGGACCTTATGTTCAGCACCCCCAGCCGCTACCAGTGTTAAGTCATGGAAGAAGCATGTGAAAGCCTGTTCCCATCTTGCTTTAGGTCAAAATTTGCAAATTCAAGAGCCTGTGGTCTTTTGTAATACCCCCCAAATGCTGAGAGCTAAGACACACTGATATCCTCCTGACAGATGCTGAGGCCAGGCAGACAGAGACTGAAATACCACACCTTTTAACAGTGAAAATAATCATTGGAGCAGTATGTGAGGGTGATACACTCTTGTGGTTTCAGAGCATTTTGGCCCATCTAGAGTGTATTATATTCCTGGTTGAGATGTCAATTGCATTTTAAACAGGCATCTCCTAAAAGTTTAAAGTGTGAAGAGACTTTGCTGAGATCAGAGAAAAGCTGCTCTGCAGTTCCCAGTCCCAAGAGCTACACAGCAGCCACCCTCCCAGCTGAATGCTGTTAAACTGTAGTTGCAGGCATATGCATCTCTGGTTTTGGCCAGATGGCTATTTCAAGTTTCTAATGATCTGGGAAATGAACATTTCATAATGTTCTATCTCAGAGGGTTTAGCACAAACTTTCTTCCTTTAATCCACAGCAGCACTGTTACAGATGGTATTGGATCTCAGTTAGGGACTGGAGTAACACAGTGCTAAAAACATCATGTTTTAGCATGTACTCCAAGGACATGACAATATAATCCTGCCTGGCAAGTCATCCATCAAGTTCATTAACAAAGAGGCTCATGAAATTTATTAAATACTTGAACCTTATACTTTCTAAATCACCATAAACGCTAATAATTTATTAATGCCATTAGTAATAATGGAATTTGAAAGACTGTTTGAAGCCACTGTATAAACCAGGCCCTCAGATTTGATTTTTATGGTTGAGTTTCGGAGGTGGCAAAGTTCAGCTGTGTAGGGTGATAAGGAAAGGCACTACCCATGCATGTTTACAGACAGGCACCTAAAGCACAGCTTTCCCAACACTCCAGCTGCTGTGCAGAGCCCCATCTTGGCAGCTGTGATGCCATGTGCACACTGTGGAGCAAGTCTGGAAGCACATGGTGATTTATTTATCCTAAACAATCACAGAGGTCATTTCAAGTGTGTCGTGGAGATGCCATCGTGTGACTCCAACCTGCCAAAAGGAGACCACATCAGTTACAGTGATGACAGAATCTCTGCGGTAGGTAAATGCTCACAGCTGCATCTTCTGGAGCTGCTAACTGGCTACCAATTGAGCACTGAATTTCAGTAACTTCATGCAAAAATGGGACAAATCTGTTCGCAACTCTGACAGGGGAGTCTGGAAATCGAGCCCTGATTCTGATTCTTTGCTTCCTTCCACAGCCTCTGGCAAGTCCCTTCATCTGTCACTGACCTGGAGCATCCCAGCTGTGTGAACATCCCTGGCAGCACTGACACTGGGAGGTCAGTAAGCCTTCGAGTTGTCTATGGTGGTGTTTAGCTGCCTCCTGCTTGGACGTGCAGCCTGTGGCCACGCATTCTTCAACAGAGCAGCAGCAAAGCTGAGTGACAAGCAGAAAATGGGAGACCTGTGTCTCAGAAAAATACGGATCATGAGCCTGCTTCACACAGCTTAATCACAGTACTGAGCACATAGAGGCCAGGATCTTCAAAGGGCCACTAAAGATATTATTGGAATTATTGCTCAAAAATCACTTTGACGGTAAAGACACCATTAAAAGTATTACTAAAAACCATTGTGTCAATAAAATATAATTATTTTCCACTGTGACTGGAAATCCAGCCTCCTTTGGAAGCCATGGCAGGTGGTAGAGAACAGTCCTATACAGAAACGTAAATGTTTACACTATTGATCAAGGCGACCTTCCAGACCACACTGATATTTTTCTGAGCAGTTTGCATACTTTTTGCCAGCAACTTGTATGATTGGTGACTTCTGAAAACTCTGAACTTCATTTTTTCAGCACAAGTATCAGTACCTTAACATGATGAAGACAGTAAGATACACAGCTACCAATGAAGAGCAAAAAACAAGATCAAGCCTTGCAAAGAAAATTAAAAATCTACTCTGTTGGCTGCCTCAAATTATTTCAGAAAAAAAATCAATTGTAAGAGTAATAAAAATAAACAGCAGGATTGCTATCTCTGAAAGGCCCCGGGACATACAGGGATAGATAAAAATCACTGAAGCACAGTCTAGGATCTTAGAAATGCCAAAAATGCCTTTGAAACCAGATCAGTTGCAAACATCCTGCCTTGCTTTTGGTGTGGCACTGCATCGAAAAGCAAACAGAGGGAAGTCTTGTGGGCAGACGCCAAGAAAGAATTTGGTTGATTTGGGTCAGTTCCATGCTTCTGCCACACATCTTCCATAACCTTGGGCAAGCAGATTAATGGCTCTGTCTCAATTTCCCGCAGTAAAATAGTGTCAGCAATAAGAGCAACATGGATTCTAAGGTAATTTCATCCATATTTCATCCGCAATAGAGTCTACAATTTCTGATGGAGCTGGTATATGACTTTTAAATGGCCACACAGTCTCGTCCCTCTCTTGCCCTTTATGTGAAAGCTCTCCCTTTACAGCATCTTTTCTGTACACCTTGTGCAGCAGACACAGCAACACAGCAGCCATAAAACAACGGGAGCCATAATTTCTTTGAACTCTGGGTCAAACTTGTTGTTAGCCAAGTCTGTAAGAACTTGTATAGTAAATTACACGTCTCTTTATCAGCAGGATCATAAAATAAAACTTTACAATCCTTCTGAAGGTCATGGCTCTGCAACAAACCGTAAGACAAAACAATAAATTCACCCCTGAGACCACCATTTTTGTGACTTTGGCAGTTTTGGTAAGATCTGAGGAAATGAGAACTTTGTCAATCTTTATACAAAGTCTTCCTTATTTCTCCTTTGGACCCATCTCTCATTTCTCCCTAAGTGCAAGGTAAAGGCTAAAACAACAGTAATAAGGCTGTTATTGGTTTCAACAACAGCAAAGCCACATTTATCTCTATACACACATTTAATGGAAACAATGACCAAAGTGTTTCTTGGCAAATTAGTCCCCTTCACCCCCTAAAGAAAAACACATCTATAAGCTATTTCCAAAACAATCAATATTAGTCCAGCAAGCAAAACTGTACGTTACATTTCCCATCAAAGTCTTGGCATTCCCTCAAACAAGTGATGCTTTATAAATTACAATTACTACCAAATAAACTGGAAAGAGGACCGCTGAGCCGGGCACCTTGCAGCTTTTCCCTCAGGTCTGGAGGCCTGAATACAGGTAATTTGGCTAAAATCCCTGTGCTGGTCTGCTGACTAATAAACATTTAGCCCAGCGATATTATCTTTTTGTCTTTGCTTGTACAGAAGCTAGCACAACAGTACAGGATCTGAACACTGCCACAGTATCACAACATAAATCAGAAGGGAGAGAACAGCGATCTCTACTCCTAGCTTCAGAGTGTTCATTTGTTCTCTTGTGGATTTAAAAACTAGAAGACTGAAACATGGTGTTAGTTCTGCAGGTATTATTTTTTCAATTAAAAAGAGAATACTTTGGGATACTTTGATCTTGCACATTAAAAAAATTACGTGAAGGGATTATCTGATATTCTTGAAGAGAAAAAACCCAGACATTTTCCTCTAAACACTCTTCTGAGAGGCAGGCATTTGGTTATGCAAAGTTTATGGTGTAGCTCTTTTATCTCCCATCACTCCGTTCTAAAGTTGCAAAGCTACTGACGCAGTAATCAATGACACTCGTTCTTTCCTCTGAAGCTCAAAGCGAGGACAAACTTGAAAAGAGGCAAGCACGGGCTGCTGGAGAACTGAAACTTCAAGAAATACTTACCAAAATGATGGTAGCAGAGACAGTGCTGGTCACCTGGGCTTGCAAGCTGACTGCTTACTGCACTAAAAACACAACAATATAAGCTACTGCACTGCATGGCCAGCATAAGAGATGATTCCTGCATGCAAAGAATAACAGCTTTTTATTTGAGGAAGTGTCAGAGTTTTTATCTGGCTTCAGCCACTGTCACAGTGCAGACTCCAATAGAAGATGTAGCAAGGAAAGCTGCTTAAATTAAGAAATTTTTGGTGCATTTCTCTGCCTACATGTTCAAGAGAAACAAACTCCCTGTCCTCCAGATTAACTTCCGTTTCACTCTAGGAAAGGAGATTCAAAGGAAATACATGACATTCCACATGGAAATCCCAGAGAAAACATGTCGCATTCCTTGGTAATACCAGTCCCTGTTATATATACATAGCACGAGGTGAACAATGCCAGCCTGGAGGGAAAGAGCAGCTCCCACCCTTGCTGGCTACCCATACATCAAGTTTCTCACAAGAACGCCAATCTCGGTATTAACCCTGAGCAGTACCATAATGCACTGGGCCCCAGCCTCTTCTCTCTCTCACCACTAGGAAAAACAGCTCATGTTGAAGGCTGTTACCAAGACTAGACAACCTTTCCTTCGCCTTCTGAGCCATCTGGTTACCTCTGTTGGGACAACCCTGCTCAGCTCCTACTTCATCTGCCAAATTACTGGGGGCAGTTTTCTTGATGAGCTTTCAGGCCCAAGGGCAATATCCGCTTAAGCTCACTGGATACCCAGCTCACCAAGCACCTTTGAGTTAATCAGAAATACATGTAGAAGACTGGGGAGACTCCTCCTCATGGACACCTAGTTGGAAACACATGAAAAACTACTCATGGTGCATCCTTGTTACTTCTTTCTTACCCTCACCTACCTATCTACAAATCAAAGGTTCAACCTTCACCTTCAGTCCTGCAACAACCTCTGAAAAGGGCAAAGAACGAAGGGTGGGTTAGACCAGTTCTTTGTTCTTGCAGTGTCACCCGGACAGCCACTCTGCAAACCTGTTTGATGTAGTTCTGTATCCTTCCCAGTAACCTGTGACTCATGATACATTGACCTACAACTTTTTGGCACCTTCCACTGTCTTCTTTTCTACATCTTATTTTACACCTGTCACCGTTTAGTCCCAACTCGCCTATCAGATCTGGCATCTCCCAGCAGGATCAACAACCTCCTGCTGATGCCAAAATCAACACAGGTAGCCCAGAGCTGCTGTGGGGATGACAGGAGATGTTTTGCCAAGTCCCCACTCTGTTCTCAGCAGATGGGCTTCCAATTCAAGCACTCTCATTTACAGTAACTCTGGCAGAATCAGTGACTAAGGATCTCAATAAGGACACCTGTTCATTGCAAGTTATTCAGGGAACGTGCTATGGATGTGGCTGGCTGGTAGCTGTACTCCTTCCACATCATTCTGCAGAGAGAAGTAATTCCAAAACATAAAGGTGAGCAACAACACTCAAGACAACATACTAAAGGAGAGATGGGCTGAATGCAGGAAGATACTGGGGTGTCTGATGCAGGAACCTCTCAGCGGTTTCAAAGGGAAGGCAGGTGCTTGAACCGTTTTGTGGAACCAGACTTACCAACTCAGAGCTGTACTGGGAAATGCAAACCACCAAACGCACAATTAACACCTGCCTAATCAAGCGGATGAAGGAGACATGAGAAGATCTTGATATGCAGATGTCTCAGTGCATGCAAGAAACCCCCCAAAGTAATAACCCCGCGGTGATGTTGTTTGCAATGACCATAACACGTAAAAACGTCAGCCATGGAGCACACTGGAACATGGCAGGTGCCACATGACATAAATAAGTATTTTTAGATACTGCAGGTGTAGTATTACACAGCCTTACCAGAGAGAACTGTGACTGCAGTATTACCAGCACAATGATAGTTGATTACTATTTTTCAATCTCCTTCATCTACTTGGAAAAGAAGTCTTCAGGGCTGTCCTGCAGCCACTTCAAGTAGGGTGTGCCAATTTGCATGGGGTTTATCTGCAATAAGGCCATTACCTTGCTTTTTCTCTTTACGTACAGTGTTAGTACTCCAGCCTAGTGGGCTCCAGTATAGCAAACACTATGCAAATGACCACTTGCTGGATTGCAATCATTTGGATGGGAAGAAGGATGCTGGAAATCCTCAGTTCAAGTCTCAAACGAAACATCAGTATCCAGTTGCCTCAGGCAAGTGACTTGGTCTTCCCATAATACTGTCTTCAAAACAGAAATGAGTATTTCTTTACCTGGCAGAGAAGCTGAGAGCATAAACCCATTAAGGACTGCCAAGAAATTTAGATCCTATAGTGATAAGAAATTACTTAATACATATGCATTGCTTGGGAACATATGTTTGTTGGTTGTTTTGCAGTATAGACAAAATTGCTTGGTCGATGAGCACATGAGAGATTTTCTCAATAACAACAAAAAAGCAAAGCAACAACAAAGCCCAGCCATGAACTGCAAGTTGGTTCTGGAGAGATGGAGGAATGAACTCTAACTAAACACTTCTGTCTGCCATGGATGTGTGCTCTCTTGGAGACAGAAAACAGATACCTCCCACAGAAGTTGTGCAACTAATTTGGTTATACAGAAAACAAAACCTCTACCAAAGACACTGAAGGAAACTCTGATACTGAGAGCTACAGAACATAAAGAAGAAACCATACAGAGTTATAAAACAACCCAATGTACATCTTTATTGATGATTCACAAAATTGAACATCATTCACCAAACTCACTGCAGCAGTTCCAATATGACATTGTTCCTTGCTAGGTTTGGCTGATTTTTCCAAGGCAGACAGTACTTGTTTTTAACTCTGAGTGAGGAGAATTATGCTTTACAGTAGCCATTTCCTAGTAGCAAGTGCATCACAGCCATGACAGTATTTTAGGTCACATTTCCTTATTAATATTTCACATAAAACCCCCTGCTACCTCCCAACAAGGCTTGTTCAGTACTTCCATGGCTTGTACTAGTCTCACGAGAATCGTAACCTTTTAGTTAAGTGGGATTTATTAATACTCCTGAAGTGCACTGAAGACACAAGCTGCTATCAAATTAACTGCCAGTGTGCTTCCATAATCTCACCAGAACATAAATTATTTTCAAAAACCCAGTATTAAATTTACCAAGAGTTTCACTGATATAAAAATTATCTTGATTTCCCACTAAAACACACTCAGTCATATCCTGGTATGTTATACACACATAGGTACGCCAGCAGTTTTCTCTATGTGAGTTAACTGCTGAGCTACAGGAGACAGGAGTGAGAAAACCTGGGGAAAGGAATAACATCTTTGATATTGTCAACTCCCAAGATGTACTGCAGGTAGCGTTCAAATCCCATTCCGAAGCCTCCATGAGGAACTGATCCAAATTTTCGGAGGTCTAGGTACCTGTAATTTAAACAGACAGTTACATTTGCAGCACAGTTATGCTGATGTAATTAGCGTGAGCTTTTTATCTAGGGTTTTGCTTTCCATATTAATTACTTCCCTTTGACCCTAACCACTGTGATTTCTGCCAACACAGCCGGTGTTGGTCAGGGATGTGAAGAAGTAGAATTGTGTTAGCAGAAACCTCATGTGCAAACCCATTTAAACCAACATAGCTATGCTTTGCCAATAGACTAGAGCGTCTTTTGTTTAGAAGCAAGAACTTATTTGGGTAGGAAGAACAGCTTGAACATCATAGCTCTGCTCATATTGAAAACACTTTGTAAGTTGTAGTACCTAAAATATTCCTAGCAGAGGCACAAACCCAAGTTCCCACAGAATCACAAAGCACTTCCACTAGTGGAGATGAAGCTGCTTACTTGGGCTTGTCTAGTTGTTGCCATGTTGGTGTGGAATCTGCCCTGCAAGTTCTTTCATTTTCTATTTGCTTTTCAGTAGCCTAAGTGATTTCATTTCCAGTAATTTCTTCAGAAGCTTAAATAGGTCTTGCTGTCTGTCTGCTCAACATTCCTTCACATTTTTTTTTCTATTAAGGTAATTATGATGGCTTTTTGCTATTTGTTCCCCAATCACTCTTACAGACTGATTCATTTATTTCCATAGCCAGACAGCAAAAAAAAATGAACATATCTTCTATAAAAATGAGATCTGGTACAAGACATTTTATTTTGCAGAATGGCACCTGCTGTGCACAGAAAACCCAGAAAACGTTTGGAAGCAGAAACTCCAAATATATGGGTGTCAACAAGATTATGATCTTGTTCTTCTATAGTTACCCATTTCCCAGATGAACTGTAGCTAATGTGATACTATATTTGCAGCTATAAATTTCCACCAATGTTTTTATTTTAATAGAAGTGAAAAACATCTCAGTGGTTCCACTGATTTACGGAGCCACTTCTGAGCTTGCTGAGGGCACAAAGTTATTCTTCTTTATATGAATCCACTGGTAGGGGATTGAGTGACTGCAGATGTATTACATGCTTCTAATCTTGGTGTATGAATATTTCATCATCTCAGTTTAAAAAAAATGAAGTGCACTTAAATATAAATGCATATGTTTTATTACTGATGCAGTGGAGTAGAGGTGGGGGGGAACACTGTGAAAAAAATTAAGATAGGTTGATTGCAGTAAATGGCTTACCAAATTTTAAATACTGTTAATGAACTGCAAGGAAATATTATGTTTGTGTGTGTATATATATATATAAATATGTATATAAATATGTAAAATATACTTTATGTATATTTGAGTGTACCTGCTTGGACATCAGAAGTTTCTTGGCTTGAAGACAGTATTTTAACAGAGTGAAGCCAAAGTAATGCCAATGATCACCCTTATTTGAAAAATAAAAAGTACTCTCCCACAAATTCTACAGCTGCAAGATTGCCCTGCCACTCAGTTTGACAGCATGCCTTTCATACATGAAATATTAGTTTTCCTTGCAGCTCATTAACAGTAGCTAAAATTTGAGAAGCCATTTATTATACTCAATCCAATATTAATTTTTTCTTCTCCCCAGTTTTCCCCCTCTGCTCCACTGCCCAAATAGTAAAAACAGAAGCAGACCTTACTCCTTCCTAGTAGCACTGACGCAAGAAGCGCAGTTGTGCCTACAGTGCAAGTTGGACAGCACGCTCAAGAGTGGGACGTGTTATTCATCACTGGGACCCACGTGCTTTTCTGTCTGTGCCGCTGGGAGTTAGCTTGGCTCCCTAAGGCTCGCGTGCACGCACCCCACACCTTGTGACGAGGATTATGCTCAGGATATGAACACGTGTGCAACAGCATGGTGGTCTTCATCTCTATGCACTTCATAAAGACTGCATTAAGAACTTGTGTCTCAGCAAATACCCCGGGAACTGCTCCTGGGGAGCTCCGCTGCACAGCTTCTCCAGGGTTTGAATGGAAGGTGATTGGCAGACCTGATGCTGAGGGTGGTCACTCAGGAAATAGGGGAAAGACCTCATAAGCGTGAGGAATATGGGTGCTGGCTGTGGCAGATCAGTCTGACCCAGCTCAGTAATTCTGAGCAGAACTGGCAAAGCAGCTGGTAGCTACTTTAGATGTAAGCAGGAACACAAGTAACAGCATAAACATTTCTGATGATGTCTATAAGCGTTATCTCAGCCTGCGCACAGGCAGTTGAGATTAAGCCCAGCATCTTCTCTCCCCTTTAGCTGGCAACAGAGTTTATAAAGTCATTGTAAGAAGATGAAATAACTCAGCTTCTTCCAGATGAACAATAATAATAAATTCTACCCTTGTTTATGAAGGACTTTGAACTGTACATCTCAAAGCACTTTGAGAAGCCATTTTGGCAAAAGGAGTGAAACAAAACCCATCAAAGTTAATGGAAGAAGTCCACTGAATTAAATGTGCTGAGGATCAAGACTGTGAATCCTTTCTGATGACTGTGCTTAGAAGAAGCAGAAGAATTGAGAAATTTTCCATTCTTCACAGATGAAAGAAAAAGTAACTGCCTGCAGATGAAGAGAAAAATCCCTTTAGGCTGGAAAATGCTCCCTGAGGTTTTCCTTCATTCAATAGTCTACAGATATTGGATGTTTCTCACCTCAAAAAGAGTCATGAACTAGTCTAGCTGTTTTTGCTAGTAGCTCATACTTAAGAAGAGAGCTGAGCCCTCCATTGGCAAATGGGGGACTGTGCAACATTATTCCACAGGGGAAATAAGTTTCTGTGACCCCAGCTGCCCTGATGTTCTTGTTCTGGACTGAGGACTGGTAGGTCTTCAGAGATTTGAATCTTACTAAAGTGTGTGCTGCAACAACGTCCCCCAGCAATCAGGAAATAGAGCTCGTTATGCTCCTGCCATGCTCGCCATGTTAGAAGAGCACTTCCGTTCATCCTTTTAAAGATCTATATTCTTTTATCATCATCATGAGCTCCCTGTGTTGCACTGCAAGGCACTATGAAGAGCAGTGCTCTCCTAGTGACCATTCATAAACAGAATTTTAAGTCCTTTTTCAAAACAAATATAATTCCAATCTTTTATGCAATCCCCTTCTTATATTGAAGCTTCCGTGGCCAGTTTTAAAAACGTAAGGCTGAAAGAACCATTATGGTCCATGAAACTGAATATTCTACAGGAGAGTGGGGTGGGAGGGGAAAGAAAAAACCCCTGACTTTCTGTCTCTGTCTGGCCCAGCACAGTATTCAGGTTTCTCCCCCAAAAAAGAGTAACAGGACCAGGTGACTGCCAAGGAAGGTGATGGGCTACCTGTTTTCAGTGGGCTCTGAAGAAGGTTAAAGGATGATGTGAATGTAGTCACTGGCCATGGGCTGCAAGTGGCTCACCAATGCTACTGTTCCCTAAGCCCAACTCCTCCCTTTTATGCTGCACACAAGGATCCAACAGAACACTCTGACATTCAAGCTTCAAAGAACATCAGAAATTAAAGAGCCCGACACAGCTCAATCTTCTTCATCCAGAGGAGGAGCAAGGTCCAGACAACACAGTAACATCCACCTGAAGACAGCAGACAACATCTGCTCTGCTACTGTGTACTTTCACCAGTGTCACACCAGAAGATCACAAAGGTACCTGGACTGTAAAGGGTTCAGCATGAGACAATCTTCTCCACTGATGCACATGATGATAACCAGAGTAAGGAATGGGGTGCCTTACATGTAGGAAGACTCTGAAATGCTGCTCAAGCTGATGGTTGTGGGAACACATGGTTCATTACAAAGTACCTGCTTTGTTACTTTTAAGCACCTGGAGCCTTCAAACAGGATCAGGTACCCTATTTACAAGGCAATATACTTAATACTCCCTGGTCACAGAGAAAGCAAGTGAATTCCCGGAGTACTCTCATCACTTGACTTTCTCACCTCATTTCCACAGACCTCTCAGTTTAGCCAAGATTATCATCTACAGTACAGTGCTCTTTTCTATCTACAATTCAAAGGAAAAAGTGTGAAAGTAAGATAATATAACTGCAAAATCAAGCCAAATACTTCTTCAACTCATACCCCATATGGAAAGAAACGTGCACAGCAGGAAAGATGTAGTGAGCTAAAGAACACTCAGAAGAGTTTGACTATGCCACTTTATATACTTTTTTGAAAAACTTCCTAAAAGGTGGAAATGGCAAGAAGCAGCACAGTATTTCAGATCATCAGTTGCCTCTGCCCTATGATTCTTCCACAAATAAGGCAATCCTGAAACTGTCCTAGAAACAGTCAGACCCCACAATATCCTCATTCTTAGTGTGGGAAGAAAACAGGTAGAATCAGAGATACGGCCATGGTTAAGGGACTTCAAAAGGGATCTCATTCTGAAGTCAGCAAATATTATATTTTAAAAGGAATGACTCAGCTCAACTGTTCTTCCAGGAGTTTGTGAGCCAGCTTTGGAGACTCAGTTCAATCACTAAATTGGAGGAGATTAATTTTAGTCTCTCCTGCCACCTCCACTGAAAAGATGGATGCTGGAAAACCACCTACCTATATTCTGTCAGATTTTGGACTGTAGTCCAAAAGCATCCAGAATTACTATTATCCTGGATCTTCCTAGGACACCAGACCCTGCTATGGCAGGGGGTAACAACAGCTTTAATCTTCTCCGGGAAGATACATTGCCTGTGATGGAGGGCATCGAATAAAGGAGGAAAGAGTCTCCAAAACATATTACAGGAAGAAGTGTTTCCAGAATGTGATTGCTACACATCACATGAAAATGCAAATGGATGACAGGCAATGTCCTAACCTTCTCTCAAGGGAAGCACGAGGCAGGGCTCTGCTATCTTATTAGTACAGGAAGGCTCTGCCACTGAACACCAGGCTCCCTTGGGCGGTATCTCGGCATCTAACCACACAACTCATCACCCTTGTTCAGGATAATCCTTCTCTCAGATAAAGGGATATGGTGCATTCTGGCCCACAAATACAACAACAAAGGAAGACATTTAATTCACCCTGTTTGCAAATGAATGATGTAAAGATCTGCCATACACTGGGCTGTTCCTCAGTGATTTCATACTGTGGGAAGAGCAGAATGAAGAATCCTATACTTACTCTCTTTTTTTTTCAAGGCAGCCTTCTTAATGATCAATCCAAATACTGCCAAGTATTTGAATATACTCTTGAATTTAAAATTCTCTGCACTAGCATTCTCTCAGTAGCTATGACAAAGTACATACCAAGAATCACTTGTCAAGAGAAACACTAAGAACCTTCTGTCATTTTAATAGGTTAAACTGTTAGTTCAAAGGTTGATCTGTCTCCTTAGGAGGACAGCTTTAATTGCTTTAACTGCTTTGTTAGGGAAGATTTTTCAACCCAATTGCCCTGCCAATTGCAAAGGGAGTTATTCATAGAGCTGTTATAGGTCACAGATTGCTTGTGGTTCTGTAACCTGTTTATCTCATGCATAGTGGTCAAAATCTACTCAACTTTCAACACAGCCTAATGATTTAATACGAAAAATCATTATGGGTTGTAAATTAAGCCACTTCAAGCAATCCTGAGAGGAATGACCTGTGCTGTGAGTGGACAAATTGGAAGCATAAACTAAGTAGCAATAGGTTAAACTTTGTTTAAATGAACTGCCCATTTCATTAAGACCGGCAGTGATGGCAGGGCAACTGGGCCAAGAAATGTTCCCTCAAGAACAGAACCAAAATTGATTAAAAAAAAATAAGGTAGCTTAAATAGTCTGAAAAGAACGAACAGAACTTGCAGAGCAAGGTAGCATCTTACCATTGATAGGCATCTGTGAGTCCTAGTCTGTGAAACAAAAAGAAAACCCCTTGTGAATAAAGGTACCGAGTTGATCTCCACAAGCAGCACTTGGCTGGAAGAGGATGCTACAAGTAAAGGGAAAGTCTAATGATGAAATTCAGTCCAAAAAGGAAAAGCAGGAAATTAAGGGAAGACGTGGTCAGTGGCTGTCAGTTCTGGTAACTGGTAGACCATCTTGAACAGATTCACAATAAGCTTCTTAAAATGCAAAGTTTGTTTCGGCAACACACAGGGTTGATCCCAGCTTCATGCAGACTTTTACGCACCCTTGACCTTAAGCATATCAGTAAACTCTGCTTGTGAATGTTTGGAGAGTACAGGTCTGAATACTAAATTTACAAGGACATGAAACCAACCTCATTTACGGGTGAGTCAAAACCTCTTCACATGTGTGGCTATGAGGCTCCCCTTCCGTAATGTACAAAATCCACCGAACTCACAAAGCTTTATTAATGTGTGTCAACTTCTGTAACATTACTAAATAAAATAAGTCTTTTTCTCATCACTACCTGTGTACCCTCTTTCCTTTTCCTGCCCTGGCAGAACCTAAGCAAAGTTGTTGGGTTTTTTACCATTTCTCTGAACATGAACAGAAAGTTCAGCAGCCAAAGGGAGATCACTTCTCCCATCTTCAGTGCACTGCAGCTGTCCCTGAGTGGGACTAGGGGAGCTATTGTCTGAAACATGCATAGGAAGACAAGAACTCCATACTTTATCTCTAAGGGCATGCTGGATCTGCAAAAACTAGAATTTAAAAGCCTAAACAAAGTACTTCGGCTCAGCAAAATCAGATCCTGAGGACTCAAAATTGAGAAAAACATGTGAAGGGAGGTGTGATTTTTCCAGGTCTTCTTCAGTGCAGAGCTGTACTTTTAATGACTTTCCTGATAAACAAGAAAGCCTGGCTTCAAACTCTGTATGGGCCCTCCTCCAGCCCCCTAACTTGAGAACTGTGGACTCAGATACTGGCAAAAAATTTCAAGTGAAGAAGTGCAGCAGGCAACATTGTATTTTATATCACTTGAAGCATGCCCGCTTCAGAGAGCTCGTAGGGAGAGTAGCAGGAAGTACAAGGAGTATCATCATCCGACACTAAAAATTGAGAATTAATGTTCTGGTGATTTTAATTGCCCTGTGCCTTTTGGATTCATTACGCTGAAATGGATTTTGCTCTTCTCCACTGACTAGATATATCTGTGTGAGCATGTGGCTGATTTAAGCAACAAATTAATTTCCAATGTGCAAATGGTGCTACTCTGGGATTAATCCCCCTCCAACACTGCTCTGCACAAGTGTACAACTGGGCCAAACAGAAGTGTTAAAGTGCTGGATGGGACTTTGCACAACCTGATCTCCTGGAATGTGTCCCTGCCCACGGCAGTGGAGTTGGAACTAGTTGGTTTTCAAAGTACCTTCCAACTCAAATCGTTCTGCTATTCTCCAAAAGGTTCCTTTGAACAACCAGACAGGATCTACAGAGTAACTGCCTATGGAGAATTACCCCATCTATAATTTCAATTATTGTTAATTAAATGCAGCTTTGATATTTTACATTGAATCCAGCCTAAAATTACTCAAAAGTCACAAGATGCAGACTAAGGCAGCAGGGAGAAAGAGCCCATGACACAGAACAGGTCTTGGGCATTTCAAGTGAAGTTTCCCACCAAAGCATTAGCAAAGAACCACATATTCTGAAACAAGGCCAGTCACTGTTGCCAGCTGGATCACAACTACCAAAGCTTCTGACCAAAACTGCAATTCCTCAGTTACACAACGTGATGACAAATATATCTAAATTCTGTATGTGTGACAACTTCCACCTTCACAATCCACTCTCAGCCACAAAAACTGTCAAGAAAAGGCTCAAGGATGAAGTATCTCACAGAAGACCCTGCTCCAGACAGTCACAGCAGAGCTGAGGCATTCTGCTGCCCTAGCCTCTTAGCATAAACTTTTTTCCTCTGATGAGCTAAAACAGAGAGGCTATTTGTATACCTACGACAGAAGCATAAGAACTTCTTCACCAGTTTGCAGTCACCTCCTCATGTAAATAGATATCACAAAGACAAGAATAGTCTTCTTTTATTATTAGCTGCCCCTCCCCCACTCCTCTATCTTGCCAACCACTGAGAGCTGCTGAAACACTCTCTTGGTCAGGCTAGTCTCCTGGCATCTGTGGATTTTCCATACCTCTGTAACCGTGATTCGAGGAAGGGTAGTCGCTCCTCTCTCAAGCTGCCTCCACACAGCTCCCCTATTCCTGGTACAAGAAGATCAACAGCTGCAACCTTAAAAGAAAGAAAACTAATTGAAGTCATGCCACACAGCCACACAGTGACTGGCAGAAGTGCAGTTGACACTAATGGTTGTTTGTGAAACCCTACTGTAATTCTTCCAGAGTGCAGGACACTTAGGTAAGGATTTGCACATACCTGCAAAGTGTCTTGTTGACAGGAGAAGGCTGGGAGGGAATTTTGCACGGATAAACGTCAGTAACCTACAGAAAGCTAAAATGACATCAGTGATGTTCCCAGACTGAGGTCATCTACTGCAAGTGGTTTGAACTGAATCTCACCAAGTTACTCTGGTGGCAACCTGTGCAGGGTTCTAAAGAACCCAGGAGCAGCTCACAAGACAGCAAAGACACACGGGCAAGTTTCCTGAAGCCCTGATTCCCTTCTATGATGCTGTAGCTTGTGTTCAGCTCTATCTACCCCTATTCCTTTAGCCAGCTCTAGTGGATATAGTAGCAATGGCACTCATGTACAGCACCCAAGTGTTAGCATTCAAGTGTTACCACTTAGGCTGCTAGGTTTGAGCTGGCTGTCTTCTCTGGTTTATCTTCTAGGGTTACTTTTCTTATCCCACAGCTAAAGTGTTGCTAGAATTCAAGCCACTGAAGTGACAGTGGTACCTGGTGGGGTAGCTGCTCTTTTCAGCAGAAGCAATGCTTCGGGTTGTCTCAGTTCAATTGGGAAATCACACTTTCAAAGCATGAGACTTGACAAAGAGCTTACTTCTTGTGCCCATCTACTACTTGAGCATTACATGGATGCTATGTTTGGATGGTAAGAGAATTACAGACTGCTTGGAGCCATGCAATTCCAGGTATTTCATCTAATAGTACAGAAGTTTACCAGGAAAAGAAATAAACTATGGCAAACTTGTCTTCAGGGAATTAAGCAAAAACATTAACACTATCCCAACTCCTGAATCTTCCTCCTCCTGTTGTTCCCGCTTGGATTATTTTTTCTACAACAGCACAAAAAAATGGACAGGATCACCTGATGGTCACATTTTATCTTGGACTTCTCGAGTGGAGGCCCAGCAGATGACTGTTCTCATCTGTCTGTGAGTAGGCTAGGACCTATGCCTAGCCAAAAAATGTTGTGTAAGTGTGACCCATGGACTCACTGTGTGTTGAGGTCCATCTTCATTGTCCCGCATGTAGAAAGGTTTGAGGTCGTATGGGTAGTTAATCACAAACACAGGAACCTCACCACAGTGCTTTACCAGGTACTTCTCATGTTCCGTTTGGAGGTCACAGCCCCACTGCAAAGACAGCAAAAGGGGCCTGGGGATCTGCTCTCTGCCCATGGCAAGAGACACAGCAAAATCCCTGTGTAGGAGAGATGTGCTGCTTTGAATAACATGAAACCAAGCAAATCAACTTCTCATACAGGTCACTGGAAAGATCTGCTAAGTAGACAGTTTCACGAGTTTTAAGGCAGAGCAAAGCATGGAAAATAGCATGGCTTAACTTCACAGAACAGAGCCAGGCCATCCTTGCTTCAAGCCCAAGCATCTGATATGAAATTAGAAAAAACTCCAAACAAACAAGCAAAAAAAACCCCCAACCACACTCTGCATATCTAAAGGGAAATAGGCACGTGTCCAAAGTCAGCTTACTCAACCCAGCAAATGAGCCTTATTTCAGTACTACCTTTGGTATATAGAGAGCAGCTTTCCTAGGCTGATTGTTCTCTCTCCTGCTGTGTCCTGTTACATGCTACATTAAGTCTCACTTAAGGAAACCCGATCCTATTAACCGATTCTTTGTTATCAGAAACCTTGGATATTTCCAAAGCCCTTCACTTTTCCTTTCTTCCAGTGACTTTATAAATCCTGTGGCTTTTGACTTGAGACCTCCAGTCTGTTTATAGGACGTGCAAAGAATATTGAGGAAAGGGAAGGGGAAGTGGGGAACAGCCCTCCAACAGACTCTCTCCATCTGAAAATATCCAAAGTTTGCTGTCTCAGATCAAAGTAGCACAGATAGAAGATTTGAGGTTCTACACCCACTTGTGCACAGAGATGAGACAGTTACTCAACTGGCTATGAAGCTGGCTTCAGCCAGAGGGTTATTTTCCTCAAAGCATCATAATGAGATAATGATTCAGTATACACAGGAAATGAGCACCACCATGAATGCTGTCCCATACTGCAGTGCGAGAGGGCTTGAAAATAGGCAAAATATAATTTTTAGGAGCCCATAATCTAAAAGCATTAAAAAGAGTTACGTTACTCTTTATCCCAGTCACTATCTATGCTTTGGAAAGACAAGGGATTCCCTATACCTACATCTAGATTACATGGTATTTTGACATAGTATTGGCTTATGAATCCTTGTCAAACTTTTGGTGCTATCCTATTATCTTTCCTTTATTTGAGGACTATTACAGCAACTCTCCTTAGATGATTGCGACTGACTCTGCAACACTCTCAGCACTACTCACATACAGGAAAGAGAAGTGCCTTTGCTAAAGCCGTGGTCCTTAACTGCAATCTCATCGCTTCCTTCCCTGCAAGTGTTACATGTTCTTCTGCTACAGATCTCACTGCTTGTATTGCTCTAATTTCAACCCCACAGGGCAAAAGTTACACCTGGTTTACAACCCAGCAAACACACCAGGAGATAGATAACATGTGCAAAGTAACAACTCTTTGGGTATCAGAGAGAAAGGAGAGCCTACAAAGTTCAGGTTCTGCACAGGGACAAACCACCTGGCAATGACCTACCTCTGGCGTGAAAGTGAAAGTTTGAGAAGCTTGCTTCAAAATTTCCACTGCTTCACTGTAGGAAATTCTGCAAGAGGAAAAAAAAGTCTTTAAGATAACTATGAAAGGAATAACAAAGTTTTCTGGCTAAGTGCCACGCTGGAAAATTAAGGAGGCATTTCCCCACCACCATGCCAACTTGTGTGTAATGTCAGACTTCCCAGCAATGCTGCTTTGGACAGAAACCAAAAAGCATTTTATATGGCAAGAATCCTATGTTTTCCTGTGCTTCAGCTACATGCAGGGCAGGAAGTGCTAAGCTCTCAACACTTCTGCATTATTGCAATGTTGCATTTCAGTTACAAATGAGCTCTGCAGAGAATTGCTTCATAGAAATTTTTGGATTTTTTAAAAAGGAAACAGTATGCCCTCATTAGCACAGCTACAACAACATAGCTCTAGCTCAGGGTGTGTTCGGCAAAAGTAACAGCCCAGAGTGCAAAGGGCTTGTAGTTAAAATGTTTCCATTTTACTTTGCAGAAACCCTGAGATTTACATGCAGCAATGTTTCTCTATTCCTCTGGCAGATTTGAGAGCAGATTCTCCACCAATTTCCACCAGCATAAAAGAACAGCATCATGGCAAAGCAAACAGAAAGAGTGCTGTGAACAATGCTCCAGGTTTGGTAACTGGAAATCAAGACTTAATGGAAGATAATGTGGCAGACAAGTTTTCTCCATACCAAGCAAATTTTGTGGACAGAGAGAAGGAAGAGTAATATGATCACCAGAATTTCATTTCTCTGTATCACTGACTAAATCGAATTATAAATCAAATTCACAAAGGAGCACGAGCTCTTTACACCCAGTTACGAGGTTTAACTAACACAGGGAAGGCTTCTGAAGGAAATACCTCGAGAAGGAATATATTGCTCCACATGTTTGGGTTATGTGAAGCCACAGTCCAAATGAGATATATCACTGGCACAAGTTCAACTGGTGAGTGTAAGCCAGGAATGCCCCAGATCTGCCAGCAACTGATGAAGACAGAGACAGAGATTGTCTGACTCTCTTTCTTTTTCCTTGGACCCTGGGAGAAGCTGAGTGCAACCTTGTCCTCTCAGGAACATCAGTTAGGTCCAAAGAGAGGACGGAAATGGGAGATGGTAATTTCACTGGAGTTTCCCATGGTGCTCATGCAGCCAGAGGCACAGGGAGGATCCATCATGATCCTGTTGCCCAAGTGTGGCTATAGCTGCTTAACAGGACAACCAGTGCTAGGCTGAGCAGCCCTACAATGTTCTGTGGGATAAATGGAAAGCCCCACTATTTGAAGAGACAGACAAAAGTAGGGAAGAGGTGGTATTCTTGGGGGCCAGTGAGGGAAACGCAAACCCTTCAGTTCTTTAGCACAAAGAGAACTGGGAATAGGAGTTATATGAGCAATTGGGAATAGAAAACCAATTGGGGTTTTTAAATACCATAAAATACTTTCATAAAAAGGGAGCCACTGGAGTGGAAGTGTGAAAGAAAGTAGAGGACCAAAGCCAAAACCAAGCAGGACAGTGAGCAAACCACATGCTGGAAGGAGACTACACTTAAGGATCTTGTCCAGGGGAGCAAAAGCCAAAGGCCAGCAGATTCAGATGTCAGTCTCATGCAGAGGTGAAAGGGTATAACTGACAAACAATAAAAGGGAACTGCAACTCATGGTCTTTTGGAGACATTATGCCAACCCAGAAGACACTGAGTTGTGAAAGAAAAAGAACATATACAAAATAGGAACTCTTTCCCCAAAAGCTCTGTTCCAGATCATTTTGAAATAGTACTTACGTCATAAATTTGTGCTTCAGAATTTGTTCCAACCTGTCCTTGGTCAAAACAAGAAAAACATAAACATGTAAAGCTATTCTTAAGAGTTCAAGGGCAAACTCAGGAAAGTGACAGCTACAGTTCTATCACACTTGTTACCAGCTACCGAAAGTTGTGTCCTCTCTCTGCTGGCTTGAACAAACACTTAAGCTCAGGCTGACAATTAGCTCTTCACAGTTTCTTAACACACAACAACACAGTAAAAAAAACAGTTCAAAAGTTAAGCCTTTCTATAGCCAAGAAACCCCAAAAATGCCTAACAGGATTGAAGTTCTTTCCTGTCACATGCATTACCTTCTGTGCAGGAGCTATGTATTTATGAAAAAGCTCAACATCACGTGGACATTTGGAGAGCACAGTGCTTGTCACTGACTTGAAAAGATCTTCCATAACCTAATAGAGAAAAAAGGAATGCATGAAAATGAACATTGCTTAGGTGTCCCAGACTATAAATGAAACATGGTACACATCAGCCATAGGGTACAGAAGGAGCTTCTGTCCTTCTGCATGGCCAGACTGCATAAGAGGGTACTAGCTTGCTAATGCTCCTAATTAGCAGGCTTGCTTAGTATTTGAAGAGGACTGGAACCTTTATTTCTGCTATGGGTTTAGGGCTTCAGTGTCTGCTGATGGCCTCATATCTTCAATCAGGTATCTCCAGTGAAAAAAAATCACAGCTAAAATATTCAAGCAGCAACTCTGGCCAGTCACAGACACACACTACAACCATTTGTGGGTCTAGTCTCAGATTAATTCTTAGTGAAGTATCTGTCCTGTAATGAACAATTCTGGATTTAAGGTTTATTGTTACAAAAGACAAAATTAAAGGAAAGAGAATAAATGTGTAGTGTGTAGAGCCAGACCATCAAACAGATCTCAGCTAGAGAGACTCTGTGCAGTATGACCAAAGTGAACATGTACAGAGATGAGTAGAGAGCTAAAGCAGAGAACACATCAATGCAGGGATGTTTGAGAAACTAAAAAGATGTGGATCCATTTCCCTAAACTAATGTGGACTAACTAAATGACATTATCATCCAATTTGGATATACTCATCCAGTAAAACGGGCTTCACTCATTAAGAAATTAAAGTGCCATTAAAAGCCCCCACATGGGATGCTGCTACATTTTCATCAACCCGTTTTAAGAGTAATTTTCTCTTTTGGTTAAGCAAAGCAGACCATCCAAGACACTTGCTCTTGTGCAGACTAAGAGTTCTCATGACTCCTTGTAGTCTTACACATGCACAAAGCAAGAAGTTGACACCTGTGGTATCAACTGATGAACACCCCAGCTCTTCTTCAAAATCACCCTCCTATTCTCATCTCAATAGAGCAATGCACCTGGGCTGCACATCACTGCAACCTGGGATGGAACAAGGTTTTTCCTAACAAAAAGCATCTCAAAGTTTGGCACATTCCTGGTTTTGGGTTGGTTTGTTTTTCTTTTTTTGGGTTTTTGTTTGTTTGTTTGTTTGTGGTTTTTTTTGGGTTTTGATTTTTTTGGTTTGGTTTTTTTTGGTGGTTTTTTTGTTGGTTTTTGGGTTTTTTTTGGTTTTGTTTTTTGTTTTTTTTTGTGAGCGTAACAGCTGCTTCATTAATTGCAGAGTTGAGAGAAAAGTTTCCACTAATGATATCTAGGTGAGCAGTAGCCCCTAGACATCACAAAGCCCAAAGGAGACTAACTGAAAAGATGAACCTGTTGTTCAGGCAGTAGAACTCTGTCTTACAAGGAACCAGATCTTACAGTCTAGGAGGAACACAAGGCACAGAAACAGAGCAGAGGGACTACTGACATAACCAAGATGAGATTTCAAGCACATTGTTCACTCTTATGTTTAGACAAATGTCCTTCACACCTGTCCCAAGCTGCTGAAACACCGCTCTGTGGTGATGAACAACCGTAGCATCCTACCAGCCTAAGGAAGCTGGTAAGAAGTCAATTTTTATTCCTCTGGAGCCAAACTCAGACTCAAAACTCCTGCATCAACCTGGGCTCTCTTTTTAAAAAGAGAAGATGCAAATAAGGGAACAGCATTATCGTATGCAGATGAACAGTTTTACCCCTCCTGGTACTCAAACACAGAGGAAAATGAAAAGCCAGCGCTCCTGCTGCTGAGTGGCAAATAACCAAAGAGTCAGCTTTGAACTTTCTTCAAAGTAGCTAGAAAAAGGCTTATGCAAATGAAATTAGAAAACTTCTTGGCAATTCATCTGGTTTCACCAGGCAGAGACGAAGGGGTTTTACATTAAGCTTCCTCTTTCTAGAAAATGAAAGTATCATCTGGTTTCAGAAAAGCATGTTGTTTAATTAGCACTTTTTTTCCTCACTGTGCGATAAAGTAACAATTAGGTTCCCACAGCATTCAACATAAGCAGCTTCCTCTTGTGGAAAAAAGATGTGGGTGGTATGGGAAAAACAATCTGAGAAATATTTCCAGGTTTGAGACTGAGGTTTTATCCTGGCAAAAAATACAGACACGTGGGTCATACACTGGCCTCCTCACTGCTCTTATTTATGCCAAATGTGTACTGGCACAAACAGTAGATGGAAAAAAAAGAAAAGGAGGAAAAATACCCTCTCAAACTGAGCATTTATGTCTTTAAGCAGATAGTATAATGAAGGACTGCAAAGTAGGTTATAGGAAAAATTAGTGGAGAAACGTAATCACTGACTTGCTGGTTTAAGGGAATACATGAGTTTGAGATACAGGTGAAGTGATTGCTTTGAACACTTCCTGAAAGAAGCATGTTTGACAGGAGACTTACACAAGAAAAAAGGCACTGGAATCACAGCAAGTAGCTCATCTCAGAGGTGGGACTCCTGATGTCCCAACAGCCCAATAATATGGTTGCTTCACAATGGCAACACAGAAACTGTGTTGGTAGAAGGGCAGGGAAGGAGCACAGACATTAAAGCTTTCCCCCCTCCCTCAACCCTTCTAGCCTTTCTCTTTTGATTTTCACCTTTCAAACTTCAGTGGTATCAACCGTGGCCTTCCCCACTTTTCTCTGTTACTTAATGGTTAACTGTTCAATTTTGATTAGGAGCAACTCCCAAGAGTATTGCTTAATTTTAACTTGGATCTTTCGGTACTCCAACTTGTCCTCTTCCCCCCCAAAAAATTATGACCAGAGTTGAAACAGAGGAAATCATCAATAAAAGAGCAGTAAAAGTCAGCACCAGCAACTGAAGGCACCATGAATTCCAAGAAAGGTTCAAATCATCATGCGATTTTTCTTATGTAACAAAGATGATCTGCCAGTAGGATTTTTATTTATGTATTTACTGGGGGCATGCATATGGATGCAGCATAGATCACAGGCCATTTACCAATGAAGCACTCACCAGTGGACCACTACTTGCTGCCTTCCCGTTTGCTTACACACACTGTATTTGTGTGCACATACGCACACACACACAGAGGGGAGGATGCGCATCTGATCTTGGTCATAAAATCTCCTCTCTCAGTGACACAACCAACAGCTCTGGATCCACTCTGGAGAGGGGCTGTTGCTATGCAAGGAAGGAGACTTGTCTGTCAGACCACTGCCTCACTGGCCATCAAAGCTGAACGCTGACACAATTTAGGGAACACAGATACAAGTTAGGGAACGGAGCAAGCGTCAGCTATGGTATCTGGATGCTGCTTCAACAAGGAACCTACAGACCTGCAGATACCCCAAGGTCCCTAGAGAGTGCTGTGCCAAACACTTTGAACAAACCTTTCCCATGTTTGCTCCCTTGTGACTGCAGTCAGACTTGCCCAAGTGCCTCAGCCTCGCCACCGAAGACAGAACACTGAGTGCAAACTATTCCGGAAATCAAATCACATACATGTTTCAGATCCAAGCTCTCTAAAGCTGACACCTAAAATCGGTGCTTCTGATTTCTTTTCATGCCTGAACTCCCCTCTGTAAAATGGAGGTAATAATGCTCCATGTCACTAGGCTGTAACGACAGCAAATTAATTTTGATGAAGTACATAACCAGTGGAAAACAATACTTCTGCCCTCAGGACAGAGCTCAAATACTGAGTGTTAAATTCTATTCTCCATCTTAAAAAGATATATTCACCATCCCTTTAAGAGACAGTGGTGCTAGGATGTGATCTTATTAAGGAAGACTAACACTATACATAAACTACCAAAAATGCCCTCAGGAAAACTTCCTTGTGGCATTTCCTAACTTTACAGCCTAAATAATGTCTTTTTTAGCATGGCTTTGTATGTGCATTTGATGAAATTCAATAATGATTGTATCATATGGCCTCTTTGAGACTCCATTAGTGTCATGAGTGAAGTGGGATCCTTTAAATCTACTGCACCGCCGAGACAGTGGAATAAAAAAATAGAAGATAATGGCCTACAAATCCAACTACATGACACAGCATTGAAGAGAGGGGGAGAGAGTGGTAACAGGCATCTCAGATGACAAATGAAACTGGAGACCTTGGACCTCCAATTCAGGTACTGGAGGGGTGATGGCTCTAGTAGGTGCAGACGCTTCCACAGTTGAACCTCATTCACTGTCTACCTGACCTCCTTCTAAATCCTTCTCCTTCTCATGCAGCTTGGAGGAGAAGTGCCTTGGGACAACCTGACCCAACTTCTTCACTTGACTTGTGGGAAGAGGCTACAGAGGTCTCTCCTTAGATACCCGTACAGATACCCTGTACACTAAAGCAGAAATACTATCACCCAGCCATGCAGCGTAAGTACTGCACTGAGCACATGGGACTTTCCACAGAAAGTATTGTGAAACCAGTATTGTGAGAGTTTAAGTTTCTCTGTAGCACTAAAACACATATTGGCACAGAACAGAAATTTAGATTGCATGATTAAGACACATGAGACTTCACAAGTACTGTGCTACTAATTTAGGAATAACTTAGCACTACCCAGTGCAATTACAGTGAGGAAAAAAGGCTGTTGCTCTAAGATTTCAGGCCCTTTGTTCCCAAATACGTGTAACTTGGTTATTAAATCTTCTTTTTTTCCTTGTACTTCATAAGGAAAGCTATGTTTCTTTTGGAGCTTTGGCTGAGAGAAAGATCTCAAGACTCATCAGTGAATGGTAAACATGTACATCTTGGTAGCAAGGCTCTTTAATGGTATATAGGCAAATATTTCAAGATGTCCCTGAAGAAGCTGAGCATTCCTGACACACTAACTTGCTCAAGTGAGAGGTGCTCAGTCCAAATGTTGAATAGCAACTTCAAAAATAAATTTTAAACAATCCAGCTCTTTATGTGAGGACAAAGTTCAGATGCTAACCCGGGCCAAAAGCCCCCAAGGCTTTCCACTGAGTGAATAAAGAACTTGCAGATGACAACAAACAGACAAACTGCCTGATGGGCAGATACATGAGAGAACAGTGAATTTAGGTCAGTTACACCAGGAAAGAAACTTAACTTAGGCTTTAGAGCAGCTGACAGGGTTTTCTGCTGGTTGGTGGCTTTTTTTTTAAAGAGAGATTGCCCAATGATTTAAAAATAAACAAAATGGGAACTTCACTTCTGCAAATAAGAACACCACAAAATTAAGCCTGTTGCAATATAAACTCACTATGAGGAATGCAAAAGAATGGCTGCTAGGAGACTTTCTGTTAGAGGGGAAGATGCTTGTCAGAGACTTTGGAACAGAGGGAAGATATGAAAGAGAGTTCAAGTTGAGACTACACAAGATACTTAGCAACAACAAAGGCCAAGTCGAGGTGGGAAGTTCCTCCTTTCCCTACAAATAAAAGTCCTACATATTCCAGAACTGCTCTCAAATCTAATTCTCTGATTTGTCTGAACTGGCTGTCTATACTTCAAAAGCCAAGAAACTAGGTTTCTCAGCACAAGATATGAAGGGCTCAAACACCACTTAACAGAAGACCCTGCTTATTATACTAGATAAAAGCAGGGAAGGTTTCAATTGGCTCCTGATTACCTAGAGAAATAGGGGGCTCAGGAATTTGAGTGTGTACATATACATATGCTGTGCTCTAAGAATACACAAAGCTGTTGCAGAGAAAAGGAGAGAGAAAAGAAAGAGCAGGATGCTATAAATGATGGAGCACAGATTCCCGACGGGTCAGTCCACACAGCCCAATTCCATCCAGACATCACAGATGCAGAAGCAGCACACCGAGCACGTCAGCTCTGCTCCCAGGTCATACTGACTCAGCACTGTGTATGAGCCAGGCAGAAGAAACCACCACCTGGATATTATTTTATAAATCTGTAGCCAGTGCCTCAGGTAATTTTCTTTATAAGGCTATTTCTCCAGTTGCTTTCCATGGAGCTTATCTGATAAATGAGAATGTGTGTGGATGTTTACTCACAAGTCCTACTGGGCATAAACTGGCTTATGCTGAGACTAGTAAAATGCATTAGCATCCATCATGTGGTTAAACTGCAACCGAGAGGTCAATCCTGAAAAATCAGAAGCCAGATGACTAAGGATTTCCTCCAGTCTTCTGCTAAAGCCACAGTGAACAGTGTATGCCAGAAACTGTTGTTTCTACTTCAGATTTCAATGCAGATTTCAAAGAGGCCTCTACAGAGGACACACTGCATAAATACTGCTCATTCACTGGTGAGGTGCTGAAGGTTTTGAAAGAGAGAGTGCCACTTTCATTAGCACTAGTCAAGTATATCTACGCACTCCCTGGCAGTACGGCAACTGTGGAGCTTCCCATTCAGATGAGGGCTGTGTACACCTATATCTTTTCCTTGCAAATCCCATCTATGGCCTCATCTCTGCTGAGCAAACCCTCATCCTTGGGAAATACCTGTGCAACCTCTACTTGGCTCACACAGGGTGAAAGGAGCTGTGATCTCAGCTGAGGGCAGGGAGCACAGCTCAGGGAGGAGGAAGCAGCTCTGGTACCAGTTCTGCATAGACATCTGAATGCCCACCTGCATGATGTCCTGGAGGCTTTCAGTGAAGGACAGCTCAGCCTCCACCATGTAGAACTCTGCCAGGTGCCGGCGACTCTGCGAGTTTTCTGCTCGGAACGTTGGGCCAAAGGTGAACACGTGGGTAAAAGCCCTGCAAGGCAGCAAGAAACAGGCAGGTCAGGTCCAGCACACAACTGAGTCTGTCACACTTAATGCCCTCAATTTTCTACAAGGATCTAAAAACAATGATGTTTCTATGCCATCTCTGACCAGTTTAATGACATTGCTGAATATGCTGCTGTTATGTTCCTTCTTCTAGGCTTGGAGAGGAGTTATTCACACCTCTTCATGACTTGGGGAGGTTGCACACACACTATTGAACTTTCTCTGAACACGAGTTGTGCTCTGGATGCTTTAGGTGTACACACCTAAAGTCCTGAGCCCCCTGTTTTACTGTTGGAATAAAACCCAACATTCTGCAGAACCAGATAACTAGAGAAGCACCCAGACATCGCACCAGTCAGGCTCTTTCCATCCACATCCCTTTCCATTTTTCCGGCTGCAGTGTCTTGCCTTTACAGGTGCTGTGAGACCCCAGTGCTCAACAGAGCAGAGCGGGTCCTACTGCTGGAGTTGCTCGGCTGGTGGCCAGTGAAGCCCAGCAGGATGGGAGGTGTACGGCTTGCAGTCCCCCTCTAGTGGCAAGACAGAAGTTTATTGCTCAGAGAGACATCCAGATAAAGAACCAGGCTCCTTCCACACAGCTAAAAATGGTTCAGCTGAAAGGGGTCCTACTGTAGACAACACATCTGGGATAGTGTTTGATGCTGAAGCAACTAATGCATTTCCTACTATGAAGCCATTTCTCCAAACACCTTCTGGGGAGTCTACTTATATGCATCCTCTCTTGTTCTGCAGTCATGTAATGCTGTGTTTCCACTTCGTAAGAAACCTTCCTATTAAAAACCAAGACACCTTTAAAAGTTCCAGTTTTATGTGGGAAGCTGCAGTCCAAGCAATATCTTTTACACTGTGGTCTATGAACACTGGGGCTCTTGGATACCCTCAAGCCAGCGAGAGCTTCCCAAACAGATGCTGTGACAGCTGTGTTTTCTCTCATGCTGCATGGGAAACAAACTATGACTGGGGAAGAGAGCAAACTGCTTCAGAAAAACCATGAACTGGGCAGCTGCTATCTTTGGTACATCTTTAACTTGATGTTATTTTTAGCTGCAGACAGCATGTAGGAGAAAAAGAACCCGATCAGTAGAGATTAAGCACAGTTTGACACTCGTGAAAGGATGTGTGCTAATTGCTGGGGTTGGTATTTGACTTGCATCTTGCTCTGCAAGATTTCAACTGAAAAAAGATGTTCACTGAAGTTTCTGAGGAGGCTAATTTTGTTAAACTGAAGTTTAAATAAACAACACTACAAAACCCAGCATTTTTCCTTTGCCCCTTATGGAGACATCTGTGCTGCAAATAAAGGAACACACACATTCTGCTTCACTCAACTGTTCCCTCATGTCACATGTTGGTTAAAGGTTACGATCCAAAGAAAGAGCACTTTCTGTTTCCTTGAGTTTCTAGTAGTAAACGTCAGAAAGTTTCAGGTCAAGACTCTGAATACATAGCCTGCCTGTAGGTTTCTTTTCCCCATGGTTCTGCTTTCTCTTCTCCAAAAAACACACTTTCTGTCTCCACTTTGCTCCTATACCTGCACTCTCTCATACATGACCCCAGCATCTACAATCAGCTAACCAGGTTTTGCAGCAATCATCATTTTCAGCATTCCTCTTTTCCCTCTGCTGCCTTTCTCACTTGCTGTGATGTTACTTTAAATTTCTGTCACTCCTTCATCCTCCTTCAAACTGCCCTTTGCTATAGCATCTATAAAACCTCAGCAATGTTTAGATAAGTGATGTACCAAGACTATTACTCACTGCACAGGTCATTCATTATTATATCATCAGTTCTTTGTGATCCCCCATCTCTAGCCACCTGTTGTCTTGGGTTATACTGAAATTCATGTTCTTCCTCACAAGGCCTTTTTGGTTTGTTTTTTTTCCCATGTTCCTACAGCACCTGGCACAACTAGGTCTTGGATCCAAAGCTTAAGAGCCTCAACTGCTATAGCAATACAAACAACAAATATGAAACAATGAGTCATGCAGTCAAAATCATTTTGTTTAAGGCAGAACTGGTCAAAACCTTTTGTTTGCCAGGTTGCGGAGGTTGGCCTGCAGTGGGAAACAGAAGTTAGATGCAGGTTCTCGTTCTACCTGTTCCCATGTTTCAGGCTTTTCCTAAAGTATTTCAATTTGAGGCCCTTCAGTTATAGACAACATTTTCCCTAAATAAATGAGTTTAGTCACAAGTTCAGTTTGTAACTGAGCCAGGATCAGACACAAGACAAAAATATTTTGAAAGGCATGCAATTGCTGAAGTACCCACGCAGGTCTGCTCAGTTTGATGTGCACGTCTCTAATCTCTCACTGACATGAAGTCCTCAAAGTAACACTTAAAACTGAAGTGTGACACTAGCTGGCTAGCAGGAGATCCTGTCCCACAGAGAAACAGTCTGGCCTCAGCAAGAGACATTTCTCAGTGGCTGTCCAGGCACTGACACTTCAGTTACTGTAGGTTACTGTGGCAGAATGACAGTCTCCAGCGATGCAGGCTACTAAGAACATTTTGAACTGCACTTACTTCCTACTGAACAGCAGCCCAAGCATGATGACTAGTTACTTACCTTTCAAGGGGCTTGCTGACTGCAAGATACCCAAAAGCAATCAAAAATTAACACCCTCTTATTGCTCCAAGACCATGGTCAAAAACTTCACAGTCAGAGATCAATTCCGTACTGCAAAAATAAAGCCCCTCTCTACCGGAGACAGAGCTTTTGGGGAGGTCAAGTGCAGAACACCTCCCACAGGAATCAATTTCTGTCTTTCCTCAGCTCTAGGCACTTGTACACAGAGAACCACCTATGTCTCCAAAACAAACCATTAGCACTGCAACTCTATGGACTATCCCAAGGTGCTCAACAACAGTAAGGGTAAGGGCTTCGTGACAGCCTGTAGAACCTAACGTCACTGGTGGGGGCTGAATTTGCCTGACCCTTGAAAGAAGAGAAAAAACAACACCCAACCCCCTGCAATAAACCCACATCTGCAGGGAGGGGAGGAATCATTCATTTCTCAGGCTAACTGTAAAGGGAAAAGATAGCTACAAGTAACTGTGAGAACTTCACCACGATGCTGGGACCTTGGCAAAGGGAAACTCGCCAGATGTCATGCTGGCAAAATGATCAAAGGAGCGCAGTAAATACAAGTCATCTGGTAACAGAAATGTAGCACTGACCAGAGGTCTGGACACAACAGAGAAACACAGCTAAAAATACATATAAGGCACTGTTATCAGCTCCATGCGTGAACAACTGTTTTCCAACTAGGCATTTATATACTGTTTACTATGCTCTGCCATTCAGGATATTAAGCAAATGCCCACTATACAAATTCAGCCTTTATTCGTACTTCATCTGCTATAAAAAACACATCTGTGATTTGATACACTTGAGTATCAAACTGAGCATGTACAGATATATTAGAAAAGAGGGATGGACGCCAGCTTCACTCTGATTTCATGGTACTGAGAGCAATACCAGTCATTATGTTCTGTGTGCATTCAGCACCTAGCACAATGGAGCCTCAGTCCAGGGCTGTGACTCCTATGCTCTATGATGCAAATAATCAATCATTTAACATTCCCAGACCTCTGCAAGACTTACAGCATTTAAAAATAACTTTAAAATTCTGGCTAAGCCTTCAAGAGTGCCTAGGTCAGTTTGGGTTGTGGGCACTCAAGAGTCTTTAAAAAAAAATCAGCAGTGCTAATTCCTCATCTCCAACAAAAGCATACAGACAGGAGAGGAAAAAAAAGCTCACTAATCTGTTGAGCCTTTTTCCTCAGCCATTACAGGCAGAGCAGTAATGTCTGTAATACTGTCCTTGTACGTGCTACCAAAGAACACAAGAGAGGCTTTGAAACAAGTCCCTTTGCAGTCAGCTTTGCCCAGATCAGAGCTCTGGACAGCAAGCCCAAGTGCATTTATGCAGTTCACAGGCGCTGCCGGGGTCGACACCACAAGAAGGCACAGAGCCTCTTAATTAATTGCTCCCTTTCTGTGACTGTATTTCGCTCTCCCCAGTTCTCTGGGAAAATCTGAGAGCTTAATGCAGAGGCCAAGAGAATACCCACAGCACTCCTTGCGACACACTGAAACACAGCAAAAGCCAGAGCCCCATCCTGCAAAACGCTGAGCTTGCTCACCCCAGCCCAGTGAAGGGCCCAGCCATGTTTCAGCTACAGGCTCACAGGAGTCCCTTTGGACACCAAAGCAGTACCTGGAAGTGTTGCTGGAGCACGGATGGTCACTTGGTGGAGCTCATTGTTACACAAGCCACACTTGTGTCCTCCACCCTATGAACACCTGGGGAGGCAGAAACTTCCCCCCTTTCACCTTTATTTCACACACTACTAAAACAGTCTGCAGAAGCAACTACCTCTCTGTCTTTGGGAGCTCTCTACCATGCAGAATGAAAGCTCATTTCATTTGAGTTCGTTGACAATTCATTACAGAGGAAGAGACAGAAACCAAAAGAGAAATAATAAGTATCTGTACCCAAAGCTGCTTCAAATCATTATTTTAATTAAACTCATGCAATGTTTGTAGGTCTCAGTGTCTCTGCCTTACTGGCAACTTTTACCGTGCCATCCAAATAGAATTAATTGTGCTGATGGTTCCCAAGCCAGGAATGGATTGTGCTCATTTTCTGAGCCAGGACTCCACGCTGCTACTGAGGCAATAAAGACTTATTTGTGCTGTCGAACCAAGGGGATATAACTCTGAACAAGGCTATTAATCAAGAAGATGCAATCCCTGCAGAGTCAGCTTACAGCCAATGCCAAGGTCACACCACACAGTAGTGACACAGCTGGAGGCAGAAGCTGGTTCCTGTGACTCAGGGCTAAGCACTAAACCACACCAATACACACAGGGAGCAAAGATGTTTCTCAAAACTTAATCATCCCAGTGATTCCTACTGTAAGCCATAAAAATACGCTACCAACATGGCAGAGGGTGAACAATTCATTTGCATGGTGCCCTCGCTGTCACCCCAAAATACAACACGTGTCTGCGTAAACACAAATATAGTGATGACTCTGGCAAGGTCTGCAGGGAAGAGTTAAGCTGAACACTGACTTGTGCCAAATCTCATCTTTGGCCTTGCTAAATGAACATGGCATGTGACCCTTCAATACAGTATATTCCCCTGCACCATAATCCACCAACCCCTCCCTGCCATACACACACTAAAATCTAGATTGCAAGAAAATCTAGAGACAGTAACTTGTAACCCAAATACAAAACAACACATGATGTCAGAAGAGGAGGAGAGCACAGCAAGGTGATCCTAAAGCCCAGGAGTTTAGCTTTGTCAACCCCTTGTCCTTTCCCTTAGACAGGGAAGAAGTTAATAAAGTGAACCATCTGATTTCATTCCACTCTGTTCCAGCATGACCATATTCATTCTGAGCGTGGATGACCTGCCTGCTCCACTGAAATAAGGAGGTGACTCTGCTCAGCTGCCAGGAGACACCGGTTGGCTGCAGTGCTTGACCCAAACACGAATGGGATTGTTCAGGGATGCTGAAATTTGTATGTTGAAAGATGTTCTGGCCCAGTGCAAAAAACCACACACACAACCATTCAAACATACTGATCCAATGTCTCCACGTTCTAGTTTTTGGAGGAGCTGGAAGCCCAGAGCTCCTAACGATGCTAGTGAAGTACAGGTGTCCAACAGTTTGGAGAAGAGGCAGAATATTTTACATTCTTGAGCTGGGTAGACTGTGTTAAGAAATACATGTCAGAGTTGGACAGAAATATCTGGTTTTTAACCTCAGTGTAAAAATAATACTGTCATTACTATTGTTCGGTGGTTTGGATTTTGCCCAATGAAAATGCACTTTTTTGTTGGAAAGGCAGTAGAAGAGATGAATTTTACCCAGAAAAAGGAGTTTTAAAAGACTCTTCATAGGACATACCATTTCTGCCTGCCCTCTGGAGAAATGCAGATGAGAAAAGCTGCATCTTGACAAGGATTTCTGTAGCAGTATGTGAGACTTAGGCCTGGACCGCAGAGCTGGTGTGCTGAGTGCTAAGGTTTCAACTCATGCTGCGACAAGATGGGACTGTACTTCCTTTTGTAAGCAGCCAAAAATAAATACATAAATTAAAAAAAAAAGAAAGCTTTTTAAGTTCCCAGACAGGGACTGGGAAGTGCCAACTTCCCCCTGCAGCCATCCAGACTGAAGCAATGCAGCAGTTTCCCTCGCTGCAACCCCCAAAGGGCAGGGATCCGTGAGGTCGCACGCGCGCGGCACCCTCTGGCCACACTTCAGGACCTGCTGTCCCTTTGCCATGGCCTCTGCTCCTGCTCCTCGGCAAAAACGAGAAGATGGCACAAGGATTCTCCCCAGGTCATCCACCTCTGCCTGAATATGATCCAGGCACACTTGAGTAATTAACAATGTGACCCACATACCCTAATTACCTGGCGAAGCACCCAGAAGTTAGTTTATTAAGCCTCACAGCAGAGCTAGACACTGTGTAAGTCTACAGATGACAGGAGAACAGGGGAAAACCAAGACAAAGGACATAAGAGTTACTCAGAGCCATACAAGTCGTCTGCTTCAGGCTCAAAGACCTCATCAGCCTGGATCCTCCGCCCTTTTATGCAACAGTGTCGTACTTTATTCTCAGTGGATTCTTGTTTTGTCCTGGTTTGATATTATTAATTCTAATTAAAGTAAATAAAATGACCGATTAGCAATGAAAACTCAAGCTGGGTTGATGAAAGCCACCAGAGTGGTTGAGCATTTATTCAAATAACGATTTCCCATGCTCTAGCTAACAGAGATCTTCTACAAAGGAGTGACATATAAGATGTTTCAAAGATTTAAATAAAACACGGAGCAAAGATGTTTTCAAAACTTAATCATCCCATCGACTCCTACTCTAAGCCATAAAATACATTACCAACATGTCAGAGGGGAGAACAACTGGGTTAAATCTTTTTCCTTTCCAAGTGGAAAATCCCCATGTTCTCTAGAAACTGCATTGTAACAGCAATGAAGAGGATATTTAATTTTTTTTATTTTTCAGATGGATGTTGGTTTTACAAACTCTGCAAATATCTATCAAAAAGAAAATGCATCAGTGGGTGTATTAGTGAAAAAAAGGAGTCATGGTTCAGGTCACATTCCAAAGCTTGGGTGTAATTATTTAACAACTCCAAAGCCTCAAATTCTACAGTAACTAAACAAAAGTAAGCAACTGTATCAAAAAAATTACTAAATCTATATAAAATGCAACATGTTCCAGCTGACTAAAACATGTATCTACATTCTATTCTACTTTAGTACAATGACAGCAAATTGAAGAATTTCAGGGCAGGCACTAATGGATTTGTGCAACTATTTTAAGGAAAGCTGTGGGAGCAAATAGGGATGAAGATGCCTGACTTCACATCTCATCCTGGATCCACTTCTCTGGGCATAGAAACTCCCTGAGAAGCAGGAGCTGCAGCCTGGACACAAGGTAGGTTCATGCTCTTGTAAGCTATCAAGTTTGCCATGGTGTCTGCCACTGATGGTCAGCTGAGCTGACCACAGGCTTCTTGCCTGCCTCAGTCACAAAGTAAAACAAGTTTGCAGAAGCCACCATGAATGTGGCTACTATGGCATGGGAACTCGGGGTCAGAGGGTTGTAACAGCCCTATTGTAGCTCACAAAGTCACAGCTCCTTAAACCCCTGCGGCTCTCATGCTGTTGTCTGGGCACACGGATGAAGCCGAGCTGCAAGGCCCTACACACACATGGATGCTGGGCTCTTCTGACAGAGATCCTATGGCACCTGCTACTGAGTGGAATAGGGACGACAAGATATTCAGAGTGGGAAAAGGCACTGTGCACTGAATTCAAGACAGAAACATTATGGTTTAGTTCAGCTTACTAGTAAAATAAGGACCAAGAATTTCAGCTGATGACACCTTTCACCAGATGAGCATAAAACCTGTTCTTCTCTTGCTACCTGTACTTGACTTTTACAGCAAGGAGATAAAACAAGGAGCACATAGCCCAAGACTGCTGGAATTGCATTCAGCCCTCCATGTGTGGATCCCAGAATATGGCTGAACTGCAGCTAGTCTCAGCACACACTCACCATGCTTGCAAGCAAATTACCTGTTTCCCCTCCCAAAAGGGTGGAGAGGAAAAAGGGACCAACAGCATATCCCACGTGAACTGTAAAGCTCCAACCAGCCAAGCAACTGTAGACTCACTGTTGTACCTACAGAGTTCATGTATTTGGCCTCGCAATAATACGAAGTCATTAACAATCACTGCAGCAATCATGAACCAGACTGAAGCATGCAGTAATTGATTAAAACCAGACATGTCACGGTGGCTTTTTATAGATCCAATTAAGTGTCAGCCTAATTAATGGTAGTTAGTGTGCTAATTATAAGACTCTGCATTATGAGTCAGACTCAAACAAATGTTGTGCAAAAAATGTCAGAAATTTTTTTCAGACATCCAAGATAAATAATTACACTTATTTTTGTTACTTCTTAGCAACAGGAATGTTATACAACTGGACATCATTCGTGCAGCTGCATTCAGAAGTATTTAAAATTGTACAATGTAGAGCAAATATTTGTTTAAAGACAATGCAATCTGTTTCATCATTAGCAAGTCATTTTGGAATCAAATTTTAAGAGTGTTTGTTGCCAGACTGCTGAGAATGAAGCCTCTTTCATGGAAGGCAGCCTCAAGCACATCTCTTTTGAGCTCTGCAGTGTTTGCTTGAACACCAACCCAAAATGACAGCTTGCTCTCATTCTCCATCTCCTCCATGCTTCGAAAAGCATCGAAATACTGACATTTTAAAAGTGAAATCAGTGTGATTTCAGTATCTTCTGGAAACAATAGGAAATTCACTGAGTTCAGCTCTCTACAAACTCAGGCAAACACTGCCAAAATGGTCTGGATGACAGATATTTTTTAGACCCTCTCTGCAATCCTGCAACAGGTTTTGCAGGTTGCAGAGAATATCTGGATTAGACAGAAGAGCAGCAGAATACATGATGATTTAGAAATCAGGGGGACGTGCTTGAGGAGAGGACGATTAATCATGTTGCAACTAAACCAAGTTTGATAGTTAGGTGTTAACAAGCAAAAGTCAGTAAGAAAGGCTGAGATTTTAAGTCGGCAGGAAAAAACAGGGCCTGGGGATGTTGAACTGAAATTGAACTAGACAGATAATTCACCAAGACGGTCTTGTGCATGAGATAGGTGGAGAGGAAAATGAGAACAAAGCCAAAGAAAAATTTAGAAGAAGAAAATAACTAGGGCTGGAAGGGGCCTCAGGAGGTCATTGGTCCAGTCTTCTGTTCAAAGCAGGGTCAGCAAGAAGGCCAGACCAGCTCAAGGCTCCATCTAGCTGTGTCTCTGATGAAGAGCACACAGTTTCTCTCAGCAATCTTTTCCAATGCTTGACTGATTTCTTTGTGATTTCTTCCCCCCTATGTCAACTCAGAACTTTTCTTGTGTCAACTTAGCCGCATTGCCTCTTATCCTCCTGTCATTCACCACTGCGAAGAGTGGGCCTGACTTCTAGATAATGTCCCTGCAGGTCCTAACAGGCTGCTCTTAGGATGCCCCTCAGCCTTTTTCCCACTTGCAGGGAAGTTCAAGAGAATGTTAGGTGAACAAGAGAGGAGAAACCTAGGGAAGGCAGATAAAAGAGAAAAGAAACAGGGCTAAGGAGGACAAGGAATGAGGAGATAACTTACTCTGCAATTTAAGGAGGGGATAACTCCCAGAACGTTTAGGAAAAGCAATTTTATTTATGCTCACGATGCAAAAGGCAGAGCAGACAGTGCCTGGGATGAAATGTAGCACAAGGAAAAAACACTGATGTAAACTACTAGCAAGAGGGGCTGAAAGGAGAGGAGCAGGTACAGCCCGTGGGAAGTGCAGATGGGTAAAAGGAGAAAAAGAAAAAAAGTAACTACCACCAGTGTGCTGTACTTCTTGACAACAATTGGCTTTGTCTGTCTCCAGCATGCCTCTGAATCATCTTCAGCTGTCACAGACACTCCAGCCCAGTTCAGGTCTCCAAAGGGGCCTTTATCCTCACCGGAGGACTGGGGGGCAAGGAAATACCACACGGACTGCACAGCAAACCAATGACATTTAATTCCACATACCAGGACACAGACAGTCCTACAGACTTTTACCACACACACTGGTTACTGACTCATCCGAGACTGAGGAGACTGAAGCGGAGAGCTGTATTACTGAGTAAAGACTTTTCTGGAGTCCTTAAACAGCCCATAGATTTACAGCAGCTGACAGTGATTCAGACACCCTGAGCAGACAACCTAGATGCCGTCACTGCTAAGATGAGGCACAATGAAATAGAAGTTGTGCCAACTAGGCCGTTTGTGTCACACTGAGACAAGATGAACTTCTCTGACCTTGCCTTCAATAACAAGCACACACAGCACAGCAGACAGTCAACAAACACAAGAACATCTCTCTCCCCACTTTTCCTCAAAGAAAAAACTCACCAATCATAAATGGCTCACTGTTCTCTCCTGTGACCGGGAGTAGCACCCCAAGCAACCCTGCCATGAAATGGAGCCCTGAGCCCTGGACGACACGCAGGCACAGGCACTCAGGTGATACCCTGTGGTCTCCAGATGAGCTCTCAGCAAGGACACGGAAGATGTGATTCCTATTCATCTGGTAACTCTTCTCCATACCTCCCCTTCCCAGCCTTTTCTGACCAAAGCTTGGAGGTTGCTCACGAGCTCTGTAAAGCTAAAAGGTAACTCCAAAAATACATGACTGCCTCTTTGACCTTCTGTTCCCTACTACATACACCCACCATGAACAAATTCCTACCTGCCTCTCATACATATCCTGCTCCACCTCTGGTTTCTAATGGACTTCTGCAGGATCTGTCTCTGCACTCCCAAGTCCTGCAAGTCACAACAGAATATGGGTCAAGCCTGGATGGGGAAGGTTCTCCTCAGCATTTCTATTTCAGTCTTCTCCCACAAATTCTCAGGGGCCAAGTGTTCTTGGGAGCCTAAAGGTAGTTTTTGAAGAATAGATCATTTTATGGACATGCAGATTTTAGTCTAGTTAAAACAAAGGGTAAATTTCCAGGAACCAAATCCAAAACAGATAAATATTTACTGTTTTGCCTGCTTTGTTTATTGGGAAGACCAGAATATTGCCATTTTAGAGGTGGAAGAGTCACTTTTTACCACTCTAAGATTGTTAAGGGCGAAAGTGTCAAGTCTGTCAAAGAGAGTTTCTTTCACTAAGAAAGAAATGGGTTTTGGTGTTCACCTACACTGAATTTTCCCAGTAAATTAACCAAATTAGTACATTGAGCAGCTAGAGTGAAATCAGCACAATAGCACTTATTTGAAGGCACATTCCTCTGAGCACTTGCAGTGTGGGTTCTCCTCAGACATGGTACTTCAGCCAAATTACTGCTGGCCAGCCAAATGGCTCATACAGCCTGTCAGAGACCAGACCTCAGGCAGGTAGAACTGCAGTTGTTTGCCACATGCCAAGGGGGTTCATCATGCACTTTATAGTGACTTTAAAAGCACTTTTAAAGTTATTAGTTACTGCCCAGTGGAAACCTCCTGAAGGTGGGAGGGATAAAATCCTAGCTTTAGAAAATGTGAACTTGAAAGACTGGCCTTTTCATGTGGAAGTTCTGACCTGTATTTCTAATAGTCTTAGTATTTGTTGTCCATGCCTCATATGCAATGGTGAGAATGAGTGCTGGGTTTTTTGTGTAATCTGTGTTGCACAGTTTAATTGGCTGCTGGTAAAAAGCTGCAGTGAAATTGTTCAAAGGGCAAGTTTTGCATATAAATCAAAAGGTATAAATTTTTTCAGAAATCTCTATTTTGCCTAGCTTGCTCTCTCTGAGAGACACTGTCTCTTCTCAGACCAGCTCAATGTCTGTGACATGCTGAAATACTCCAGCTAAAGGTTCTCGATAGACAGGATGTTTCTCATGCAGTGCCCTGTCTGCTGTGACCAAAGAACAGGTCACTTGGCAGCCAGAGACTGGCGTCATCTCAGATATTAGCTGGGGACAGTTGATGACGAAGATGTTTGTTTAACTGAAGAGGGGATAGTTTTTGGTCCCTGGAAGATGGGATGACATGCTTTTGTATGTGTTAGGCTTAATTGACTGTCATGCGTTGCAACCTTTACTGATAGACATAATTCCACAATTCAAGTAAGTTCAAAGGAAGAACATGGACGCTAATGATTAACTTGAAATAAAATCTCACTCTCTTACATCAATCTGTAACCCTTAAATAGTACACAGCCTGCTCTAGGATAGAGTAGAAAGCTAAACTGGGCAGATGCAAGACCTGTCTGGTAAATACCTTTTCCATTGATATCACTCAGATGCACCTTGCTCTCTAAGGATGGATAAATAAGTTAAAAAAAAAAAATCAAAAAAATCCATGTTCCTCAGCATGCAGTACATTACAAGCTTCATGTTCCTGTTTTATAGCAGTATCTTGTTCTTACAGGCATTTTAAGTGAATCCAGGGCCATCTAAATTTAGATAAGCTGTGTTTATTCATAATGGAGCATAGCTGTTCTGGAAACCTGCTTCTTTTACTTTTATTTTATTTAAGTACACTGAGTTTTTGAGGCCTGCAGCTCAAGTGGTATTGAATCCCTTCAGTCTTCAAAAATAGATGAAGCTCTTCTAGATGCAAAAACACTGCAGTGATACATCACACAGCATTAACTCTCCAGATGCTGTGAGACCCACCAGAGCATAGAATCATTGAATGGTTTTGGTTGGAAGCAACCCCAAAGGATAATCTTGTTCCAACTTTCCTGCCATGGGCAGGGATGCCTTCCACTAGACTGGGTTGCTCAGAGCCCCATCCAACCTGGCCTAGAACACTTCCAGGGATAGGACATCCATAGCTTCTCTGGGCAACCTGTGCCAGTGCCTTACAGTAAAGAATTTCATCCTAATATCTGGATCAAATCTTTCCTCTTTCAGTCTGAAGCCATTCCCCCTTGTCCTGTCATTCCACAGCTCTCCTGTAGCCCCTTTAGGCACTGCAAAGGGCCCTAAGGACTCCTCAGAGTCTTCTCCAAGGTGAACAACTCCAGCTCTCTCAGCCTGTCTCCACACAAGGGGTGCTCCAGCCCTCTGTCTAGGCTGGCCTCTCACCACGCATCATCCAGCCACTACCACTCAATTCATTTCTGGCAGATACACATGGCAGATATCTAATGGATACCAACATGGCAAAATTACCAGTTGGGAATATCCCACAGACAAAGACAAAAACTCATTTTACTCACCCTGCCATCACTTCCAAATGAAGCTGGCCAGATACTGTCAGGAAGGCAGGCACATTGAAGAAATGAGTCTTCTCTGTAGATTCCCTTGCCTCACTTGATGTCTGTAAGCCAAAAAATGAGCAAGAAGTCAGACTGCTGGTGTTTAAATAAAAAGCACAGCACCCAGCTTATTTTCCCTCTTTACAAAGCATTAATTTTCACTTTCCTACCAAGATGAACACAGAGAAGAATCTCTATCATTTGTAGTTTGAACCTTTATACAGCATTGCCTTCAAAATTCAATTTCAAGCCTGATGACAAAATGGAGGAGTGTTTTCTGTGTCAGCCCCACTGACTTTTAGAAAAAGCTTTTAAAACCAGTGTTATTTTCTTTTCATGGGCAAATGAATTTGTTTCCATTGGAAAAAGACAAACAGTAATCAAAAAAAAGGGAATGCAATATCCTCTTAAGACTTGTTATTCAGTCTTCAAAATATCACAACTGAACCAATACAAAATTGGAAACATCACAGCTTACACATTATATAGGCACTGAAAAATAAACTATGTTTCATTTCAGCTGTTGCATTTTTTTTCAGGTCATCAGATATTTTAAGCATAAAAATCTACAAGTAATGGAAAATTTAGCAAGTTCATTGTTTCATTATGAAAAACCTCAAAAAAAAAGTCCCAAGAGACAAGGAGCACAGATTTTTAAAAAGATACAAAAAAATTCATCTGAAAACAAGAATAACCTTTAATATTTACTGAGGCTGTCAAGTGCTAGAACAGGCTGTCCAGGGAGGCTGTAAAGTCTCCATCTGGGGAGATACAAAAAAACTCAGCAGCAGAGTCCTGGGCAACTTGCTCCAGCTGACCCTGTTTGAGCACAATGGGATGGATTAGATGATCTCTAGAGGTCATAATTCTGTGACTTTCAAAGAAACAGATAAATGAAATTTTGTTTCAACCTGTTGTACATTTCAATGTCATCTCTAAGCTTTGGAGGAGTCAAAGGTTCAGGAGAGAAACAGAATGGAACTTCAAAGCTAATCTGAGGTCTGGCTGATCTACATTCACTTCCAAATGAAGACTTTCTTCTGAAATAAGTTTGAAATACACACTTTGAAAAAGTGTAGTTCCTAGAACTTAAGCTAAGTGCTGCTAGCTCAGCTAAGTATGCCACTGCCTCCAGCCACCCCACTCCCCAACTTGCTGTGTCACAGGGAGACTTGTTTGCCAGCCTTTGATATTCCACAACCTGCCATTTTTCTCAATGAGTCTGGAGGTTCTCTTTTGTTCTCAAAAAGCTCTGCTGCTCATCACAAAGATAAAACAGGGACTTCCAAGGACCTCAGATCACAAGGCAGTTTTATCTCTTCACAGCATCACACTAAAGGAAAGAGCAAGCTTGCCTTGTTCCACAGAGATCAATGAAAATATGACAATTTGTGGCTGCAGCCCCAGGACTACTTCCTTTGTTTCAGAGGTTTAGCAGTTCTAAAAAAAAAAAGCAAACACCAAACTCCAAGGATGCAGAAGCAGGCCCCTATTGTCTTCATCAAATAAACCCAGAGTATTTGCTCAAAAACAATAAGGATATTAATAAACATAGAAACATCCACATAATGCAGCCCCGGAACCACGGCCAGAACACTAACGAGAAGAGCCAAGTACCACTCTGGTTTCTCTTACTACAAGCTTAGTTCAGCTACATTCCTTGTTTCACCAGTGAAAAATCCCACCTGATCCTGTAGGATGCAACTTCTAAACAATGAGAAAGAGGCAAACTGGAAGCAGGAAAAGAACAAGAAATCAACCTCGAAATCTCAACGCTTCCCCCCAAACCCACAAACAGGATACAGCTGTCTCCAGGAGCTGGGGCTTGGTTTATTTATAATGACTTAGTGTAATTTTTCATTCTCCAAATCAGATGTGATCTCAGAGAGACACAGGGAAAATAGATACACAGTAAGTGACTGGAGAAAGTGAGACAGTCTACAGCTCAACTGGGCTCCTGAAAACCTGCAGGCAGTTTGAGAGAAATCCCAGATGTGTATGTACACTGTGAGCAGCTCCTGGACAGCTTCCAACAGAAGGTGAAGGGTGAACACAGCAATATTTAGATAAAATTTTACTCCCCCATCACCATCCGATCACCTCACGTCTCCACAGGTGCCCACTTCCTCTCCCTCATCTTGAGACAATACTTGATACAATTGGTGTTGTGAGGTGCAACACAGCTAATGCAGAAAACTTTTCTGTGCAGGAAAAACTAAATGCCTCCCTTTTTGTTCAGAAGGGAACCCTTCAGCAAGGGGATATTCCATAATTAGCAGCTGTATATTTCATATATACAAATATCAACTAACCCACTGGAGGTGCTTCCTGCACTTTAGACATTCAAGCACAGGCCAAGGTTTTCAAGTGCCTGTGCCCCAGATTCACGCTCAGCCTTTTAGATCAAGCTGGCTTCTTTGTAACATGCAACCACAGTCACTAGTACAAGACAAATAAATGGCAGTAGACACTATCCCTTCACTGCTTGCACTGGGTGAGACTGGTTTTCATATCCATGACCAGCAAAATGAAGCAACAACACTGTGGTGCTTTTATTTCAATTAGATGGACTCTTCTCCCACTTCCCAACTCCAAAACACAGACTTGATAAAAGATTAGAAGGGGAATGATGGGTTTTCTTTCAAGTTCTCTCCATTCCAGAGTCAAAAACTACCCAAATACAATAGGGAAAGAGGGAGGGGGAATCTGTGTGAAACGTCTTGGTGCCTCAGAGTAAACGTGCGTCAACAATTTGACGTCAACTTCAAAGGCTTTTTATTCTCATTCTAAATACAAGAACAACTGGATTTAGTACCTGTTTTGTTCTCCATCTCCTCAAATGTCTAATGATTTAATTTAAAATTATTCTCTTTGATGTCAGTCTTGTATTAACTTCTCCTTAAGGCAATTAGCTTCAGGAGAGTACAAACCGTTTGATTCTGTCTTACATTCTCTGCAAGCCAAAAGCATGAAGGGATCAGAGAAGACTTGAAAAGCTCACAGAAATCACTGCTGTAGCTCTAGTCCAGGCCCACACCACCACAAAGCTTCCCAGCAACACATCTTTAATCCAGATTTGCCCTCGGTGACATCCCATTATAAACACGAATGGATTTTCCTTTTTAGATAACCCCCGCAAAATTCCTGATTTCCAAGAAGTCCTCTTTGCAATTCCAGTCCTAATTCTGATCAGCTGGACTTGTACTGAGCAATAGCAGCTGGTTCTGCTCAGACAAACATCTCATAAATACGGACTGGAATGGATAACATCTCATAAATATGGACTGGACAGGCAGATATGAACCAGGTAGAAAGGAGCAGAAACTGGGAGAGCTAGAACATGAAAAAGCAAGCCCTCCCTCAGCTCAGGTCCAGCTTACCCTGATCCCTGCTGAGCACATCTCTGAAGTCCCAGTCTCTCAGGGACTGGCTGCCTCCCAGACCGTGACACATAGTTAAAAGGGAAAACACCTGACAGACACTAATACTGTTGCATTTAACTGTGTTTCTCCTCAGCAGATTCCAAGCCTTCTTTGGTGCTGACAAGGCTATTTTTCAACAGTACCAAAGGAATGGTAGAAATAAGTTTCTGCACCTTCAGCAGCAGGTACATATTTCTGGTGCCACAGCTGGCACAGCCATGAACTCGCACCTTCAGGTATCTAAAAACTTTGACATTCACTCCTGTGAGTGAGGGGCAAAAATCCCCAATCCTCCAGATGCATTTTAGAGAAGAACTACACCTGGGTGGTTCTTCAGGTTTACAGTTAAGTATCCTTTCAAGTAACAAAATGGCCTGATCCAGACTCTGGGTTCAGTCAAACACCACCCAGGTGCAATGAGGTATGTGTGTGGGAAGAGACAAGCCTCATACACAGCACATATTACCTCCAATGGACCCAACAGGTAGACTACAACAGTCCTTAAATGTAGAGAGTGGTTCCCAGGAAGGAATAAGGCCACAGGCAATAAAAACTGCACATGAGATCTACTTTAAAGAGCTGTAGACACCGATACAGGTGTTGTGCCTTGGAACTCACTGCATGCTGAGTTCTCTCAAAAGGCTGCAGCTGGGCAACCAGCAAGGTGACTATCCAGACCCACATCATACCAGCTGGAGTGTCCTGGGCCTGACAGGCTCTCACAGAGCACAGAGAAGTCCCCACCTCCTTCCCAGCAGCTGAGGACTGCCATACAAAGAAAATTTTCCAGGGAGCAAAGTGGAAAAGAGAGCTAGAGACTCAGAAAGCAGGGAGCCTTCAACACTGCAGACAGAGTGGAAGGCTACTGAAAATAGCAGGGAACAGACAAGCAGCTGGGTCACAAGGACAAAAGTAAGGCAGATTTCCTAGGATGCAGACCCAGATGGGGACTGGGTAAAGTTTCTTGCAACATGCAAAGTGGCTAAGAATTTTACATTTCAGAAGAAAATTTAAGCAAAGAAAAAAGCAAGGGAAGAATCTATGCTGAGGTGCTAAAACTCAGATTAAAACAAAATAAGAAGGGCCATCTCCCCCTGCTGATCTGCATTCTCCTTATTTCACAAATTACCTCATCCTGCTTTGCATTATACAAAAACACAGCTTTCAATATTCTTAGCTATTCTAGTGTTTTCAATAAATTTACTTTAAAGAAAGCGGAACAAACAAGACGCTTCCTCCCCTCTACAGGCTTCCACCAAAGGCAGACACTGTCAACAGTGCAAAAATCCACAAGCTGGTGTTGCTGGTGTTCTCCATGGGTTAGGGTCTGCCTAGCTGTTTTCACATTTCCTGCAGATTCTCCTCAAACCTACATTTTTCAGGTAGAGAAGTGTTCTCTGGAGTTCTTTCTATCTTTTAAAATGTCCTCTGCTTAATGCACTCTTTTCAGCATTATGGTACTTCATTTTAAAAATATTTAGTTGAACTGATTTGCACAGTAGAGAGGAAATGGATTTTCCCCCATCCCAAGTCCTAGTATGAGAACATCCCAGCCAAAGCTATGTACAGACTAATCAGTACACCCAAAACCAAACAAAGATAATGAGGAAGCTGAACGTATAAACAAACACAAATCCTACAGGATTAAGAGGTTTAGGAATCAAAGACCATATTTCAAAAAGCCTTTTCATTCTAACTTGAAATACATTTTTCCCCATCTCTTCAAGTCACATGTAAAAACATATTCCTACTCTCCACATTTTCCATCATTTCCAAAGAATGCATGGGCCTGAGCAGCCATCAGACATTAGTCAGAGGATTAAAATTGTGCCAGTCAGAGAAAACAGCTATTTAAAGGCCATAATTCACAGTGGGTGCAAAAGCAGCCTCTATTTGGGTCCTGAAGGCTATTCAACTAAAGTTTTCAACTTATTTCATCTGCAGCAACTCAGCTCAACTGGTGAGACTATTGCTTCTATACACTGTCCAAGGGAGCTAAAAGAACTCCCAAAAGGCAGCAAAAACTCTGCCTGTTAACTGCAGGTCTATTGTAACTATTACAAATTCAGGAGCAATAGGACACTGAGTTATGTTCTGGTTGCAACTAGAAGATAGGTCTTAAAACTTAAGGGACGGGATTTAAATATTTTTGAAATTGAAGAATCTAATTTGAAGGTTGCTTTCACCGATTCCCATCACCACAATTCTTGCCTCCTGCTCAAATATAAGAGGAACAGGAATTTATTTTCTCCCTTGGCCTGTGCAAACAGTGAATTAAAGGTTAGTTTAAAAAGTGACTGAATACAGTGGATGGGAATGTCCTGATAGTTGGTTTGGTTAAAAGCACATGAAGATTCTGGGCTTTGCTGCAAATACCACACCCTTATTATTATGTCTGATACCCTTCTGTCACTCTTATTTTGTGTCTGACAGCCTCACACATGATCCAAGGTAGGCTTAATCTTCCCCATGCTTTCACTGTCAAAAAAGTGTCACTGCTCCAGTGGAGTGAAGTGACATTGGTCTTGGATTTCCACTAGCCAGGACCAGTTCCGAACAGGGCTTTGCAGAAACAAAACTAAGTCCTGAATTAGGCCAGACAATGAAGCAGTACTCAAAGAAGAAACAGGAGATCAGGAAGAACTTCCCTCTTCCCAGTAGCAAGTGGGTTTCTGAAGCCTTTCCTTTGTGGCACAGGCCATTTAATGGGATCTGACTCAGCACTTACCCCACACCTTCCAAGCACAGCTGTAGCTACATTTCTCCAAGACAGCTATTATTTGCACCTCAGCAATCCCACTGGAGAGGAGCGAAATATTTGCCCTGAATCATTCGTGTAGATAAGATCCAGTTTATACAAGTTTCAGGCTCACAATTTAGCACCTCATTCAAGATTTGCATCAGGGCTTCTGTCACTACCAGCCACCTACGCTGTAGTCCTGCATCCTCTACAGCTTTCAAGTGGGTACAATTTGTACCAAAGACGCAATACACTGTACAGCTGCAAACTGCATAATGCTTCCATCATTAAGTGTCACTTGTTTTCACATCTTAATTTGCATGCAACAGCCTGGAATGAACCTGTGGTAGCATTAAGGGATCTCAATTGAACAGGAACAATTTCGTTTAGCTAATCAACTCTATTGTCCCAGCAAGCAAAAAGCTGAGCCACATGTACTGGTCTGGAAGGGAGTCACCAGTAGCACAGGTTAGACCTTGGGGTCCTGAAGAACTGGTAGACAGCTTTCTGTCATGAGGCTGTGCAGAGAGTGGAAGACACAATCCCACAGCAAGTAACTGCTACCTCAACAGTTTTTCTTTTGCTTACAGATGATTCACCAGCAAAGCTGGAGCCAATAAGCCTATGTGGCAATGGATGCAGTTGTTTGAGACAGAAGGGTGAATTTCAAATATAGAAGTATAAAACGCAGATGGAATTCCTTATGATTCATGAATGAAGGGGTAAGGGACCACGAGAAATCTGTGGGGAAGATCTTAGTGGTTATGGCTGTGTTTCAGTTACATAGGAGGTTCTGACCCATACTTCATATAATGATAGATTGTGGCAGTAATTTGGTGGTTATGGGGAGGCTTGACAATATTGGGGGAGAATTCCAACATACAACAGGAGTAGCTTGCAGAGAGGAACTTGTATATACACACAAGTGAAAAGGAGATTCAGGTATTGCTGGCTTTTTTTTAAAGGATTATCTCATGGTGAATTATATTCTTTGTTTCAAAGCTAAGAGTGTAGTAGTCTGTCCTGAATGACCCATCCCATCTCTTGGGCTCTGATGATCACATCGTTCTGTTTACTAAGATGTTCCACCTCCCTCTGTTGTTCTTTGTAAATTCGTTGACAGCACCAGGGATAGTAAAACATCATCAGTACAAAAGGTGCTCATTAATGCACAGAATAGCAATAAAATAAAATTTTAAAAAATACATGTGTTTAACTCTCTCTAAATTATTAGTTGAAGCAAAGGATTGCTATATTAAAAATAATAACCACAGAAGTACATAAAAGGAAAGGGTTTATAAAGACAAACATTTCCTCTAACCTTCAATAACTCAAGAATTGCTTTGCAAGCCAAAAATAAAAAGAGAAAAAGAAAAAAAAAATCAAAACAAACTTTATGGAACCAAACTTACCTCAATTTGAAAGAGCTCCCCAGCACCTTCACAGTCATTGGACGTAATTATGGGGGTATGAATATGCACATATCCATTGTCCTGGAATAGACAGAACAGTAAAGTTAACTAGCTAAAGATATCAAACATCAACCTCAAGGATGACATCCACCAGCACACATAACTTGGCTATTAGCCCTCAACCAGGACAGTACATGTAGTCTTTTAGGCAGCTTCAGCCCTACATGGATAGATGAGCAACTAAATGCTAGCATGATTTACAAATCAATGTTTACTACCTGTGCGTTTTCCTCCAAGTTTCATAACCAAATGAGATTTATGTCATGATTGTGGTTTTTTAGCAAGGGCCCATCTCCACACCATTCCCCTTTCTTCTCACTTCCTCCAGCATTTTTATATTTTTGAGCAGGTTCAATCAAATTCACCCCTATGACCTCAACACTTGGTTTCTTCCAGCTTTTTCGAAGGCAGTGGTTAGGTAAAGGACACTCTTAGTGTTCTTCACTAAGAGAAGTGATCAAATGTTTTGGATAACAGAAATCACAGACTGGATGAAAGAGATACCTTAAAAACACCCAACCATTAAAATGTCAATCCCACTTCACACCCTTTGAGATATTGAAGTCAAACTGATTTTAAGAGAGGGGGTATGCCCTGGTTTGGTCATGTTCTAGGTAGCTGCAGAATTACATATTCACATAACAGTTCATCAGTCCAGCAGGGGCCTCTGAAACCAGGAAGGCTGAATGAAGAAAGAGTCCCTGTTCTCTGGACTTCTCTGCAGTGCAGCCATAGGCTTTTGAAACAGCTGCAACCCAATATTCAGTGGATGGATACATCAAGCAGACCTCAGACAAGCACATGTAGCATGTTAGAGGACAAAACTAGAAACAGAAGTCTACTCATCACCACCGTCCTAATTTAGTCTCACAACAGGGATCACTGGTGGGACACTGAGATCATACCTATCTGTGTTCAGGCAAAAGGAAACTGGAACTAGCTAATTACAGCTGTGAACAAAGGATTTGTTTTCTCTCGCATCACTGTAATGTCCAGCACAAAGGGAATACCTTTAAAATCAGGGTGTGCCAGCATTACCATGTACAAGCAATGATTTAACAGAATCCACTGTCTGCTTACACAAAACCCTAACTAAAAAAAACAAAAGGTAAGAAAACAAATGTTTCTGTAAGTTTAGCTTCACAGCTTTTACCAACATTTTACCAACCACTCAGTCACGTGAGAGGTCCTGGTTCTTATCATCAGCTAGTTAAAGGGCTAGGAAGACAGCAGCATTATTTAATATACACTCTGAGAATCCAACTAAAATTAGTTTGGACCAAAGAGCTCGTATGGACATGCAATTCATTTTGTGGGAGTACAGCAACACAACCAAGAGGGAGCAAAGTCCCTGCAGTCAGCTCTAGGCTACCTTGGTTACAGGTGCAAAGACCTTGGCTTGCCAAGTGCCTGGCAGGAACTCCTCACTGGGAGCCAGTGACTGCACAGAAGGAAGTTTTGAAGCCAGAACTTCTTGCTTTGCCTGGAGAAGGAAGTGTCAGTCTACCAATACAAAATGCAGGTCTCTGACACAGTCCCTTGCATAATTCAGAGCCCTGCTGGTTACATGGCCTCCCAGCTCTACATAAGATTTTGTAAAATTGCCTAAATTCCTCATACAGTGGTAGCAGTTGCTGTAAAGAAGGACGTTTCACACAGAAGACCTCTTGCATACTTTGGAAAGGAATGTGAACTGCACAGGTCTGAAATAAGAGAATCCTATAAAAACCTCTTGGATATTACCCTTATAAAAGCTTCCAAAATACTTCAAGTTGCATTACTGGCTCTGACAAACCTAGAACTTAAGGTGCAAAGTGGAGGCTGCCATCCTCATTGCAACTATCTTACTGTGCCTAGGAACAATGTTCCTATTCCATATGGACCACAATACTCAGGAGAAGAATTAATAAGGACATTTTAGCCTTCAACATCCAAACCAAAGGAACTTGGCATTAGTCATTCATTCCTGGAAATGAATAGGCTAAAACAGAAGTTTTTAAATTCACAGAGAGTCTCGATAATTTTCAGTGTGTCTTCAAAAAGCTCCACTTATTTTCTTCCACCATTAAGCTCCTTACAGCTTTGCAGAGTGAAAACGATCCAATTATACTTTCTAGCTGCAGTATATTCTGACACTGTCAAGTTGGAAATTGCAATATTCTTTGGATGATGCAGGTGGCAATTTTAGAAGACTTCCCTCCATTAGAAAAAAAACCAAACCACAGACATTCCTGGTGCTAGGAGAGTTCTGACACAAGCATTTGTAAATACCAGGTCTGGGACCAAATATTCCTTATTCCTTTAAAAATAACTTTAGTGTTATTTTTTAATATATCTTGAGCATTTTAGACAGGAAGGTATGCCAGAATCTGAGCAGGAGTTGATTTGCAGAAGCTAAGCCTGAATAAGATGGTTTTTCTATCTCGGCTGCCTTCAGTGTCCAGGTTCGGAAGCACAAATGGTTGTAGGCAATGCCATCTAGTGGCTCAACATTAGCACAGGCTGATTCCCAACAGAGTTGGCTTCCACCTTAGGAGCAGGCACAACCTTTAAACCAGCAGCTTTACCTGACATGGGACTTCTATTAGGCTCTTAAACAACCACCCCCACACTGCAACAAACCCCACAAAAATCGTCCAAATGTCATGCAATTCCAGACAGATAGCTCCTTAAAATTCCACTTATTCCCGTTAACAGCTTTAAAGTAAAAGGGCTCAGGTGTGCTGGAGGACTTGCTACCCTTCTTTATCTACTCACACAAAGAATTGAATGGTCTCAATGTGACATCTGGCATCAGAATCAATTCTCTGGCACCCTGTCTGCAGAAAGCCAGTGCCATGCCCACAGCTTTAAGAGTGACACATTCAGAAAATACAGGTGGCTCCCACCCATTAGTTTGAAATGCATCAAAACAGGAGTCTCATACTCTCAGCTAACAGCATCCACACAGACTTGTACCGCAGTGAGAGAAAGGCAAGAACTGAAAATAACAGGGAACTCTGAGTCAGTCTGTCTGTGTTCCTGTATCACAGATTTTTCCACGTGGGAGGAGGTCTCTGTCCAAGGACCATAAGGTCACTGCTGAGGACGGGTTAAACAACTCCATATTTTGTTGTGTTCCACAGACCACACACTTGCAGGCAATTATACCGCAACTCAGTGAAAGGGATAAATAACAGGAAATGGGTGGGAAGATGCTGACAAGGCCACAGATGTGCTAACCTGATCATAAGCAGTCTGGCCAAGGCACAGCCAGGCCCAGGCCTGGAAAGAAAACCACTGTGTCCAAAATCTATACCCTGCAGTCAAGATGTAATGCTCCTTCCCTCCTAACCTGCTCCTGTGAAGACAAGTTGGGTGCAGCATTTTACACAAGTCTTGGTACAGAAGGGACTACCTGGAAGAAGGAGTGAATGCTTGCAGTGGCTTCACTGCGGATTCTCAGGAGGGAGCCCAGTGTGTTGTTCCTGCATCGCAGGTGAGGGAACTGCCGGACATACTCCAGTGGGTGTCTCTCCTTCATTTTCAGTGGAAACGACTGAAAACAAGAAAAGTAAGAGGTGAGAACTTGGGAGTCAATGCAGTTTTATTGCTATTCATGGAATGCCTTCTCTGCCTATTAAAACTCCACCACCATTACAGAGCAGAGAACTAGATGCTTTTGCTTATCTTTTCTGGTTATTTTGTGAATTTTATAATGCTTATGGCAGAGCAAGAGCCATGAACACAAGAGATGGTATCAGCAATCTGAAATGCTCTACCATTTGGATGCTGAGCCCCCCTAAAACTCAGCTGTTCACCTCACTGCTGCAACAGCAAGTTGGTTCTGAATGTGCCTGTGCCAGATACATTTCTTCCAGCTGCACAACTTGGAGCAGCTTGCCAGTTTCACTGTTTCTCCAATTCATATCCCAGCAAGACTTACCAGGTAAGCCACCTGGCACAGGTAAGTGCTTCAGGGTGGGACAAAGGCAAACTCTCAGCTGTCAGCATGTGCACCAGCTTTCATGGAGAAACAGCTCTGCCCCAGAAACGAGCTTGCATGGTGATACCATGTTTGTCCTTTGACGCACCCTACAGACACCACTGACAAATCAAAGACTACAGGAACACTCAGACTTAAAGAAAATACAGTTTGAAGCATGCTTTGCTGGATCCTCGGATCTTTAAAAATTGATTTCCAGCAGTCCTACCCCTTATGCTGCAGTGACATACCCAAATATCACAAGGTCCCACCACATGGATGGTTTCAGCTTGCAGCTCCATGTTTTGCATCCTATGAGGACTTTTGACCAGCTTCCCTTGCACTTCCACTGCACTTCCAAAAGTCAGGTCTCTAAGAAACCAAGAAAAAACGACAGCTTAACTAGGTGCTGATACAACTACATTCAAAAGAGATTCCTGTTAATTTAACTGGATCACTTGAGATCACAAGAGATGCTGTAGCCATAGAGCTTAACTGATGAAATGAAAAATTATTAAATGCAGACGAGGGAATGTGAAGAGATTCACAGAGCTATAGTAGAATTTAGGACATGGTAGGAATGTTGGACAAGTGAGAGGAAAAAGTGACAGGTTTTTTTTTAGAAGGGGCTCTTGGTAGGGACAAACCAGGCTATAAAAGCTATAGAAGTGCATTTTTTCATTATAATAAAACAGACATGCCTATCCAGGGGGTTTGCCTACTGAGCCAGCCCTCAAGTTTTTATAGGAGAGCAACACAACCCTCAAGAACCTGGGGGACAGTTAACCCTGACTACCTCGTGTGATTTCCGAGCAATTCCAAATGCAGTGAAGAATGCTACAAATATTAGGAAAATTAGGTCCAGATTAATCTCACAGGATTAATCAACTGAACCACAGGGCCTCAGCTAAGTGTAGACAGAGTAGTCTGACACTCCCCGTCCTAAAACTACATCCGGAGACCCCGGAGTGCAGTAGTGCCTTTCCTGTGGTCAGGTGCCCGAGGCTGGCAAGTCCCTGGCACAGGAAAGGAGGCCTGAGCAGACACCTCCAAGCACTGCTCAACACATAGATTTCTCCAGGTAGTTCAAATGGACCAACCTATTTTGCAGGCTGGGATCAGCAACCACCTGGAGGCTTTCCAGGGAACTCCCATCATTTATGTGCAGGAACAAAACTTCCTTCTGGGATCGGACAGAGCGGACCCAGCCCTAGAGGTAAAAGAAAAAGAGACTTGTTATTTCTTGGCATGGATGCTGTGTAGTCATGCTCTTCTTCAGCTCAGCTGGACACACCACTTCAGGCCTATGTCAGTTTCTTACTGAAATCAAAGTTAAGTGTTTCTTTAAGGGTGAAAAAAAAATAAAAAAAAAAAAGAAAAAGGAAGTCAGTGTCAGTTTTTCTTCTGACTCCAAAGCTGAGAGAAATAAATCCTTAGACAGAGACACCCTTCTAAGGCAGAGTCTCTTCCTGAGTACAGCAGGGATTAATAAGACGTACCTGCATCTTTGGGGAGCTGAGAATACAAAAAGCAACAAAACGCTCTGAAAAAGCAAAGCATTTTGGCGAAGGACATATTCTTATTAGTGGTGTCCCTTCCAAACACTTCTCACTAAAACAGGAGAGACCAGTAATGCACCATTCTTCATTACAATATACTCAAGACCGTTCTGATGGTTTTCAGTATCAATTTTGTTCCTGTACCACCTCTAGAAAGGTTCCAACTGAAATCTGTTCACTAGTTGTTTACATGCCCTAAACTGATGTACTGCAGGAACAATGATGCAGCCAATAGATTCACATGAAAAACTACATGTTCATGCAAAACAAAAATAAAAATTAATGCCTTGGATGTTTCTCCTTACACTTCAAAATTAAGACTGCTACACTGTGCCCATGGAAAAAAAAAAGATTTAAAAAAATTAGTAAGTACTTTGTCCAGTTTCATGAAAAGAATTAAACCTGTAATACAGAAATTCTTTCTAACAGCAAAACAGTAGAACTGACCAAAAAAATATCAGGTTAACGTCTTAATTTGAGTTTTAAAATGAGAAATAAATTTTAATTTCTTTTTTAAGGGAAATGTTAAGTCACTACCAAGGCAGCAAACAACAGTAATAGCATTCAAAATATAACTCCCATAGTTGCTCCCCAGCTCACAAGAGTTGAGACAAAACTGGCCTTAAAAGCAAAACTACCTGCTAGGGAGCTTCCAGCTCATCTTATAACAATACTGCAGAGAACAACCAAAACCTGTGCTGATTAAACAATCAACTTGTCTCTTTTCCAACCAGTTTTGTCTTTTGCTTAACTGGAAGAGCTCAAATAGTCCCAATGACTTCAAATTGTGCAAGTTCTTCAGGGATTTTATACCGATTTAAACCAATGCAAATCCATCTACTTCTGTTGTCTAGACTGAAGAAACCAAGAATTAAATGGCACCAGAAGTAAAGCATGTTAGAGTTTTAAGAATGACTACTAACACAGGCAAAGCATTACATGGGCTTGTATAACAGGGAAAGGACAACTGCATGTGAGAACTATGGAAGATTTTAAAGCCATGAACCTAGTGACTCAGATAGGGTAAACCACCTGCACAGAATGTTCCATCTGAAGGGAGAACTAAAGCAAGACACAAGATGACTTGGGCATCCTTCTATTTGTATGGGTAAAGCAACAGGTGTTTAAAAGGTATTTCACACAATAACACACCTGAAGCTGCTGGGTTTATCCTCTGTATTCCACTAAATCCCCAGAACGCACCATGTATGTTATACTTGATGCATGTTTAATGTATAATGGCAGATGTTTTTCTTAGTTCCCTTCCTCACAAATGCTCCTTAAAAAAAACCCCACCAAAAATGAACAAAGAAACATTCCCAGGAGCTTTTTGTACCACCTCATCAAGCTGCTCTGGGATCTATTAAATAAGGAGAGGAGTCTTGCATGCTGCAATAGGAAATAAGAGCACACCCACAAGCTTGTATTGGAGCATTAGAGGCTGCAGTAGCAATGTTTTGACCACTTCACACCTTACCAGAATGAATGTGGAATAAAAGTGACAATCCTGACTCTGACTAGACTGCATATTCCAACAACCTGGCCATAATAAGGTTGGATTTAAAAACCAGATACCTAACCTAGTTTAACACAAGAACCCCACATTTTGCCAGCACAGGGAAAAAGCAACAAAACAGCAAGGGCCTGGAGGACAGGGAAGAGGGAGGAATGGCAGTACTGCAAATTTTAGCACCAGTATATTCCAGCTTGCATTATTCATTGATCTACATCTCAAAAGAACCTATATTAGATAAGCTTCTTCCTACCTAATGAGGCTTCACCTACCTGTGAGCAGGAATACCAGAGTGCTACAAACTGGGTTTTGAGTCAGTAGAATCATAGAGAAGCTTGAATTGGAACAGACATTAAAGATCATCCAGTTCCAACCTCCCTGTCATGGGCAGAGACACCTTCCATTGGACCAGCTTGTCAAAGTCCCATCCTGGCCTAGAACTCTTCCAGGGATGGGGCAGCTACAACTTCTCTGGGCAATCTGTGCCAGTGCCTCACCTCCCTCACAGTGAGAAATTCCTTTCTTCTAAGTCTGAATCTATCCTCTTTCAGTTTCATTTAAAACTGTTACCAAGTATCCCAGAGTCCCTTACACATTCACCCAGAAATACTGACAACTGCACAGTTCTGGCCAATGGCCTTGCGTTAAAGCGGGGACTGTGTGTGTGCAACCACTACTCTGCCAATTTGGAACACCAGAAAACAGGGGAACACACAATCCTATGCCAAGAGAAAGAGCTCCATTGCTAACAAGCCCATTTATCCCAGGCTACCTTGGTTCACAACAGGAGCTGAATACGAACGTCAGCAGAAGTGTTACCAATGGTTCTATTGACACCGCTTTAAACCTGGATGTATGTGGTACAAGACCTATGAAAAAGCCTTAAAGACAACAGCACAAAGGCAATGGTTCGCTCTCCCAAACAGAATAGGTGCGAAATACAACACTGTGGAAAGCACGTTCAGTACGACCCATCACAGTGACAACGCTTCCCTGCACATGCCGAGTAACTCCAAAGCTTCGCCGGCTCCGACAGCAGCGAACTGAGCACACACAGCGAGGGAACACACGGAGAGGCTCTGCACAACTGCAGGGGAGAGCTGGGAGTTCAGCAAAACACTCCGCAGGGCTCCCGTATTTCCCTCCTTGAAGCACGGGCGTGGACCGCGCCCCTCCAGGCCCTCCCCTCCGTTCAGGCTGCGGGCCGGGCTATTGCCGGGCACACGCCGGGCACACACCTGCACTCTGACCGCATCCGCCGGCTCCCCAGCCCCCAGCGCCTCGCGGACCCGCAGCCGCACGGCCCGCGGCAGTGAGGCGAAGCGGCGGAGCGCTCTCCACCCGCCCCGGGCCCCCAGCATGGCGAAGACCCGGCGGGCCCGCTCCTCCTGAGCCCGGACCGAGCCCAGCCGCCCGCTCCGCTCCCGCACGCGCCCACGGGAGCGCCTCGCCCACCCAATGGCCGCTCGGACTGCCCCCAACGAGCCAATCGGGGCAGAACAGGCGGCCCAGCCCGCCTCTTCCGCCGCCTGGGCGCAAGCGCCTCTGGGAAGCATAGTTCTTGGTATGGGGTCTTGTCTCCCAGTGGCACACGTGGGGACGGGATCTCTGCGAGTATGGGGAAGGATCCCGTGCTGGGAGACAAGGGATCCCTGTGGCGGTCGTAAGGGATCCTGCGGCGCTCTGGGACCTCATCAGCGGCAGCGCGGTCTGGGGATGGCGTGCTATGGATCTCGGGGACCTTCAGCCACTCTCCCTGGGCTTCTCTCTCAGAGCGTAACCCCTCCAACATTCAGCGCTTTTCCTGATGAGGGGCGCGGGACTCGGCTCTGCTCTGCAGGCCTTGCTGAGGAATAAAACCTTTCTCCTGTCTCTTTTTCGCGCTTAAGCCCCTCTGTCCATCCAGCTCCTCTGAGTGGCAGGCGAGGAGCATCCATCAGGGTCTCCAGCCCTGCAGAGAATGGCGATATGGATGGGTTAAAATCTGGATATGACCCAGAAAGCCAGTTGTAACCGGGGCTGCATCAAGCCAGCATGGCCAGCAACCACAGGAAGCTCAGGCCAGCAGGGTGAGGTAGGGGATCCTGCCCCTCTGCTCTGCTGTGGTGAGCCCCCACCTGGAGTGTTGCTCTGGGGTCCTCAGCACAGGAAAGATATGGACCTGTTGGAGTGAGTACAGAGGAGGCCACAAAGATGATCAGAGAGCTGGAGCACCACTGCTATGGAGACGCTGAGAGAGTTTGGGCTGTTCAACCCAGAGAAAAGAAGCCTTATTCCTTATTGCAGCCTTTCCAAACTTAAAGGGGGCTTATCAGACAGGTAGAGAAACTTTTAGGGCAAAGATAGGGGACAATGGTTTTAAGACGAAAGAGTGTAGATTTAGATTGCACATGGGGAAGAAATCCTTTACTGCGAGTGTGGTGAGATACTGTCACAGAGTGGCTGTGGCCATGTGAGAAGCCATGGCCACCCCAACCTTGGAAGTGTTCAAGGCCAGGTTGAATGGGGCTTGGAGCAACCTGGTCTAATGGAGAGGCCCCTGCCTGTGGCAGGGACGTTGAAATGATATGATATTTAAATGTCCCTTCCAACCCAACATTTTGTGATTCTATGAAATGGGTAAAGTCAGTGCTGCTTTTCCATGCAGCTTGGACTTTGCTGCTCTACTTGCCTGGTCCATGCCTGTCCTTCTTCTGCAGAGTCACTGCAGGAAAGCAGCAGCCAAACATGTCTGCTGTGCTTGTGGTCAGAGGTTTCCTTATTTCTGTGCTTTAATCTTTATAGCACTGTGGATGACACAAGAGGCACCAGCAGTGGGATGCCCCAGGGCCAGGAGGTGCTGGGAGGCAGCTTTGGTAGTGACACTGATAGTAGGGAGACAAATCCCTGTCTTGCTGTAAAGTCCCAGGTAAGAAAGGAATTGCTGGCCAGAGACCTCATTTAAAAGAAACAAGCTGGGCTCATGGGAAAGAGAGAGGAAAGCTTTGTAGATGCCTGGTTTCAACTTTCCCATGTGATTCTTTTTATCTGTGCATGAAAAGCTTCTTTTCCTCAAAGTCCAGTGCTGCTTACCAAGGGCCTTCCTTCACCTCTGCCTTTGCTCCCAATAAGCCCGTGTCCCCACCCATGGCTCTCAGTCTTGACCTGAGCTCCGACCTGCCTTGAAATATCATCCCGAGGAATTAGAGCTGCAGAGCAGGGGCACAGACATAACCAGGTGGATGAGAAAGACATTGAGAGGTAGGACAGGAGACCTCAGGTGTGGATGCAGAGAGGGTAGGTAGAGGGAGGGATAGAAGCACATCCTCAGGCAGCAAGGGCAGCCTGTCCAGTATCTGTCCTCTGTGCCACTGCACAGAATTGTGCAGACTGCCTGGATACACACAGGTTACTGCCTCAGTGCTGGATGGAAACACAGGGGCACACAGGTCTTTGTACTCCTGAGTGAGCAAAATTAGTTTTATTTTAATGCCAATCACCATCCCCTCCTGTAAGGGCCAGCATTGAGCTTTGCTGTATGTTGTAACACTGCTGTGGTGTGGTTTCGTAGAGAATCACAGTGCAGGAAGGAGCTGGTACTGCTGCAGTGTCAGACAGAGATACAGGATGTGAATTGATAGGAAATTAGGGCTTAGTCATTCAGGGAACTCCTGGCTTAATATGAGAATTAAACATGTATGTAATGACTGCTCAGCTCATGTTACGTGTTCTCTGTGCTTGGTCACAGATGGTGCATTTACTATAGCTCTCAACAATAGATTTTTCCTCCTGTTCTGCCATACTGACCAGAGTATTTTTTCTAGGGTTATTTGACTCATAAAACCCTCTCTCAGCCAGATAAATGATTAATTTAAGGAAGAATTGGAGGGTAACACCAGTGACAGTGTCTAAGGACACCAGGAAAGGGGTAAGGTCCTTCCTCTCATGCCTGTCTGCTCCAGGACCAGCTGTGGGTATTTGAAGGGAAGGGCATAACACAGGAAAGTCTAGCCTCAGATTTTTTTTGACTGGACTTGAACTTTTCCCATCCAGCTGAATATCTTTCTTGCTAAAGACCAAATGGTATAACTGGAGAGGGTAAGAATATTGTCCATCAGTCCCCAAAGGAAAATTACAGTGAAGCACTAGCAGAGTTCAAAGCTGACAGTCCCTCAAATGGCTTTTTTATAATGCTATGTATACAAGTGTTCCCAGGTGTATTTTAATGAAGATGGAATTTTGCCAAAGGCATGACCCTGCTTTGCAGAGGGGAGAAGAGCAAGCCTGTGGACTTGTCTGTAAGGTGGTGATATTCTCATCCTCTGCCATGGAGGATTTCCAATGCCAATTTATACTTTTGGAAGAAGTAGAGGTGAGACTGTAGTCAAATCTTCTGTTCCTGCCGTCATAAGTGGTGATGGGGCAGCCACTGTGTCTATAAATGAGGGATATCAAGAGTAACAGAGAGATTACAAAGGCTGTGGTTCTTAAGCAAGAGTGGAACAGAACCATGACACCTTAACATCACTTCCTCTCCACCTGGTTGATTGCAGTGATGAGGGTCACCCAGCCTCTGCCTGATAAACTATCACCCTGTTAGGACAGGAAGTTTTTCCCTGGAAGATATATCGAGGAGGGACAGCAAAGGGCTAGGTCTATGGCCCAAATACACCATTCTTACCTTAGAATACATGTGGCGGTCAGAGGCCACGTTATCTTCCATTTCTCACAGGACTGAAAGTAAACAGCATTCCATTCCCTTTATAGAAGGGGAGGGGTTGGCCCACACCACATGTCCAGCCCTCTGGGATATATGGGCCAGCGGGCCGGAGGGCGCTGCTTCCCGCCTCCATCGCAAGGACCGTGAAACTCCCAACTGTAACAGCTCTAAAATAAACCTCTTTCAGGCATAAAAACCATGATCAGCTTCTGGGAACCTGTGTTATATCATCGAACATTACAACCCCTCAGTCTTCATGTCCACAGGAATCTCTTAGCCACACATCTCATGGCATAGCTCATGGAAATCCCTTAGCCATGCCTTTCGTGGCATAATCTCAGGGTTGTCGGCTTCATTTCCTATAGCTGCTGGCTCTCTTTTCACTGCTGGATGCTGTCCTTACTGTCCAGCAGTTTGCCAACAGCAGAACCATGAACCATAGCCCTAGGGATGACCCCAGATCTCAGGTTCTTTGAGTAGGTCCGTATGGGTCCGTGCAGTGCTGGAGCTAACTCACAGCACTGTTCCCTCTCTGGTACATAAACTGGGTGTTCTGGAGATGTTTCAGGTGTCAGCAAAGACATGGCAGTGTCTGAATGTAGATTTTGTTTCTTTCTACACAGAGCAGAACCCTTCTAAAAGTTCTCCAGAGAGCACTGGTGCAGTTTGTGGATCTGATTAGCAATACCAGCCTGGGCTGGGAAGCAAGATGCTGGTTGTCACGGTGTCCGCAGGGAGGGAGGTTTAAAGGATGGTGAGAAATAATAGTTCTTCTGCACTCCTAGATGAGTTTAGGAGACATGAAATGTTCCTAGTAGATGTTTCTGGTAGAAGCAGAGTTCATTTTCTGAGGTGGTCCTTCACTGAGGGAAGAAAGAAAGAGGATTAAAGGTGAATGTGGCTGGGAGATGTGTAATGTGAGGTCATGTTGAAGGCAGTGCATCTGGAACAAAGGATGCATTGATAAATGATTTGAAGGAGTAGTCTGTAGATATCCATAGGTCCTGTTGCTAGGAATGATTCCTGAGGGGGACTGGCCAGCACTCTTCATCTCTCTCTTTATCAGTTAAACACAGAGTGAAAATTTCTCCCATGGAAACAGAGCTGTGGAGCTATCCCAGCTAGCTGTTTTGTTCTGCAACAGCGCTTTATCCTTCTGAAATGAAGATCAAGTGGTTCAAAAATGAACAGGAGGAGATGGACAAGGTTGTGTTTGAGGAGCACCTCCTACAGGGAGATTAATCTTTCCAGAGCCTGGTCATTTTGGAAGTCACGCCATCACCATGGCCCAGGGTAAGTGACTGGAAATGGGGAGATGAAAAAGCATTGAGGAGAGCTCTTCCTACTTCTGTAGGGATAGCATGAAGTGAGAAGAGATATTTTGAGGGGAAGCAATGTCTATGCCCAGGGCTTTACTCTCTGGACTGCTCTTCCAACAGAAACATGCTCTGGATCTGCTGTGAGCAAAAAGGTGGCTGGAATGCTGGGCTTTGTGCTGAGCTTAGACTTCATCGTGGTGGTACTCTCAGAAGAAAAAAAAGTGAATTATTGATGAGATAAGTAGAAACCCATTCTTAATGGGGCTGCAGAGAGATGTTTTAAAGCCTGTAAGGCTTCACTAGAATTTAGATTTACCATGATAATTTCTTTGGGTTCCCAGCATTCAAGTGGGTTTTATATGATTTAATCCAATATCCGGAGAAGCCAGTGATAGCTTTTAATTTATTTTAACTGATGTTAGATTGGGCTTTCAGTGATGAGAAGTCATTTTAGAACTATCGTCAGCTGCTAAAAGGTCAACCCAGTTCTCTGAGTCCTGTGCTATGGTTATGGTTTATTATGAGTATCAAATTAGCTACTTCATTCCCAAATGTCTCCACATTGCTTTGATGCAGACATATTTTGTAGATTCTAGAAGCAAATACACTCATAGTTATTTTTAGAAGGATTAAATACCTTTCTTTTGAAACTGCACAGAGGGAAAAAGAGAGACACTATCTTCCAGAAATCTGCATTCTTTTTCTCAAAATGTGGGTTTTCTGAGTAATAGCACCTTATCCCAGCCTTTGCTTTCTTCTTTCTAATAATTTATGATTATTAGAATCACAAACAAGTACTGGGTAAGTCATTGTTTGAGGATATCTTTCCTGGTGCAATGAGGAATATCCCTCAGCTTAATCCTGTACTGTTATTTTTATCTTTAGCAAACTCCCTTAAGCAAGTCACATACAATGTAGCTTTTTGCCCTTATTAATTTTCAGCCTATGGGTTTAGGTCTCCAGCATCGGGAGGACCTGAATTCCCTGCCCACCATCACAGCTTACACTGTTTATAACCAGGCAAAAAAAGGCTTGGTGCTAAAAATGCCAAAACCCCCTTCATTAGACCCAAACATCAGTTTCCCAGAGAACTATGATGAAAACAGCGTACAGATTTGACTCCATAAGAATCAGTTTTCCAGCCTGCCCAGAGCCTGAGCTCACTGCACCTGTGTTGTTCGGAGCCCCATGTTATTATCCAAATGATAAATGCATTGGGTAGGTCTCCAAGATGATCTCAGAAACTGAGTTCCTTTGCCATAAATAAATCCTTTACCAGAATAGCCTCTGGCTGTGCTGCCATGAACTCTCTTAAGATCAGCTGACCCCATGGATTTTAGAAGCTCTCTGCAGGGTTGGCATGGATTATTGGGATGAACATGGAAATCACAGGGAAATCATTCAGTGTGGTGAATGCAGGAGACTCTGCTAACCGGAGTCTGGAGAAGCTTTTCCTGTCCCTCAGCCTAACTGGCACAGTGACTGGCAATGCTCCAAAGTCTACATGAGAAGTTCCTTCACCCATTCCTGCTCTTTTTTTCCTGAATGGCTGCCCTGCTTGTCTGCTGCAGCCACAGAGGAAGTTGACATGAAAAGGGACACGCTGCCGGGTGACTAAGTCCACAGCAAACTTCTGAATCTGTTTGTGTCTCTCAGGGTTAAGAGGAACTGTTGCTCCCTGCTTTTTTTCCAACACTATTCCCTTTCCTACTAACTGTTGCCCATGTTAGCAGGGTACTGCCTCGTCCCCTCTCGGAAGAACTGTGAATTTGCAAATTGGCAGACTTACAAGTTCAAGGGTAGTCTCAGGGACTAAGACTGGGCCGCTGAGTCTTGGATGGACCCCATTCCTGCATTAGGCAGCAGGAGGAAGGCTAGAGCTTCCCAGCCCTGCACCTACCTGGAGAGAGAAGCAGGGAGTAAATAGTAGCATTTCTAAGGAATGTTTTGTACTTTGAATGATTTATCTAAGGGTCTGAAAGGATTTAATAACTGAGAACTAATTAAACATACTAATTAACCCAGTGTTTAATCTCAGCTCTTTGTTAGCTTTCCGTGCTGCTGAAGCAGAGACGTGGTCCCATATATCATGACATTCAGCCACTTTGCTTAATTGTGATTCCTCTGCACATGGTGCAGGCAGTGAGCTGCTAAGGTGATGAGAGGAACACGAAAGCCCACGTACAGGAGAAAATTAGAGGGGCGAAGCAGCCCTGTGTGACTAACAACCTTGAGATTATTTCCATGAAGAGGATATTGACAGCCTAATTTGTTTCCCCTCCCCATTATCCATGGTTTGTTCTCGTTGATGCTGCAGTTTTGCTAAGAGAGATGGAAACAATCTGCTTCTGGGCACAGGATGACAAAATGGCCATGTTATTCCTTTGTCCCATCCTTGTCTCTATGGCTCCAAGCTGCTCTGCTACAACCAGGAGGAAGAGGTTGCTTGCTTTCACTTCTCACCTTACTTCCTGTGTACTTACCTTTCCATGTGGGTTTATACCGGTGCTACTGGTACTATTTTTTTTGTACAATTCACAGAGTCTACTCTTAGATCTCCATGGGCTGTTTCCTCAGTGTCACAGAAGAAGGGACATCTGAAATGACTGCCCAGAGCCAACTCAATCCAGAAGTAGATCAGGAGCAATGTGACTTTCCTGCTTCCAGGGCTAAATAATTCCTCCTGGTTCTGGAGCTGCAGGGGACCCTGGAGCAGGCTGGTGGATGCGGTGTTCCCAGGATGTGGTGTGCTCCACAGAAGAAACAGAGACAGAGCTCTCAGAAGATTGAAAATCTGAAACTCAGAAAATGGAAAGTCATGAGGGCCATCATCGCAAGACGCACTCCTTGTGGATGCTGTATATATGGGGGGACATCTGAAATCCTGTCACTGCTTCTTCTCACAACTAGCCTGAAAACTAGGCCTGTGAAGATACCATGAACCCCAGACTGCCCAATCAAGGGCAGAATAATTGCCCCAACAGCACTATTTAAGCCAGCAGCTTTAGTGTGTTCCCAGCTGTAATACGATCTCCACTGTTTAGTTATTACTGCTCATATAAACATGGGATGGAGGTGAGCTTCTTTCAGTCTCACAATCTCAGCTTGGGATCACAATTCCTTCAGGAGCTACTCATTTAAAAGTGTCTGGAAATGAGTCTGTGTGTGCAAAGGGTCATTAAATTAGCTGAGGAAACAGGCTGCAGTGGGGGAATGTAGCAGTCACCTTCCTTGGAAATCACCAAGGGAAAGCCGAGCACAAACCTCTCAGGGATGTCTTAGGAGAATGAATCAGACCTGCCAGGATATGGAGAGAGGGGGAGATGACCCACTGGGGACTTTTTTTCTGAACTGAACAAGCAAACGATTTTACGAAACCGACAATCCCCCAGTGTCTCCTTGCACAGCCGTATGCAGCCAGCGGAGGAAATTGGTAACTGTACCCGGCAAGCCTGTTTTTAATTAACAAATAATTATCTACAAATTGCTGTAATTATTGCCTTGGATTCCAGAGGACAGGGACGTTAGTGTGAGATGAGCACTGTTTCCTTGCGAGTGAAATATTTTCCCTGCCTTATCTACAGTGCCCTGCTGCTGTGAGGTTTGGGGACTCGGCAGCGCTTTCCTTTGGAGAAGGTGATAAAACAGCTCAGGCTGCCTGGAAGGGGAAGCATGGTGGAAAAGGTACTGGAGGAAGGGCAGTTTCTTACATTTATCAGGCTGTCTGCCCTCATGCTGGAGTGGTTTGGGGGATGCCAGTTAAGACATAAACCTCATCAGTGAGTGCCAGGAGGAGAGTGCTTGCATGTCCGTGAGATGATGGAGCAAAATGAGCATCCTGATTTGTGATCTTTCAGTGAGGAGAGGATATATCCAGCTTTGGAAAAAGGTGGTTAGTGGTAATTCAAATCAAATGGAAAGCATGGAGTTTCCCTAAGCCTTTCAGCACTGAGGGATGCTGGTCTGGAGAGGGTGCATCACTTTGTAGACCACATTTTGGAGGAAATGCACACAGAGCCCTTCCACCTCTTTTTCTTCATGTTCTGCTGTCAACCTCATGGTAGGTATCCACAACAACCGCCTTTTCATGGTTACAAAGAATCTCCCCCATTGCAGCCTAAGTACTAAAACAGAGATATTTATTGTCCTGCAGGGCTTACACCCTTTCAGCAAGTCTAACGGGAAAATCCACTCATTTGCAGGAAAGGCACTGAAAGACTGTGGTACATCCTGGGCTGGATGGGCACAACCTGCTGAATAGTTCCCGAGAGCAGACATCAGCCCTGCTTGGTGTGTTTAATCTCTAAATTCTGCTGTTTTCCAAGAAACTATGGCTTTTCCTCTGTCACTTCTGACCGAATCCCCTCAGTGATGCTGCTCACTGCCAGAGTTTCCATGACAGCCTCCACTTCAAGCAAATGGGGTGCTTTTTATTATTCATCCGTGGCATATTTACTTGAGGTGAGTACTGCCTGTACCATATGCTGCTGTGAAATGTTGCCTTTGTTTTTGCTGCCATGTACTATGTCTTTCCACTTCTCCATGCAGAAATTGACCTTTTTGGGCTGGGGGGCCCTGCAGCACCTTCCAAGTTGATGTGGAAATTGACCTTTTTGGGCTGGGGGGCCCTGCAGCACCTTCCAAGTTGATGTGGACTGCCAACTCTTTCAGCATCCCTTTGGCTGTAAGAAAACCCCTTCTCAGTCAAGAGATGTTGTGACTCCTTGCTGTGGAGGAATGTAAAGAGTAAGGAAAGCTGAGACCTTGGTCCTGCCCTTACCCTCATTTTGCTTCTACCAGTATAACAGCATAAAAGCCCTTAATCCTGCTCAGAAATATTCCACTTTGCCTGCAAAGACAGAGATTGCAGCTGATTTTCTGCTACATTATGGGGTAGCAGGAGGAATTTGTTTGGACGCATGAACCTGTGTCCTTGCTGATGCCCAATATGGTCTCCAGTGATGCCCAGTCTCAAGGAGCTTCATGCTCTTCAGACTCCCTGAGGTTTAAGCTCCCAGCATGAGCTCATACTTTCAGAGCTCACATTGGGACCTCATCTGGCACAGACAGGCATTTCTCAATCATTTCAGGGCTTGTTGTCAAGCTGCACTTGCTGATCGTGTTAGTGAAAAATTGCCCGCTGTGAAAGCTGGGTCTTTGCCCTTAGCATGGTGCCCTAAATGCTGGGACCTTGTTGAGCATCCATAATGCTCCTGCCTTATTCAAGGCATGGCTGTGGCTCAAATATGTGACTCTAATAGGAAAACAAAGAAAAATACACCATGTTTTGGCAATAGGATCAAAAAGTGGCTTTTTATTTTTTTAATACCTATCCCTCTCCCACGCACTGCGGCCTTTAAAGAGATGGTTTCTAATGAATGGAAATAGTTCATGGACAAAGAAGCTGTCTTGTGGAATGATTGATTGTGCTTAATATTTTATTTTCAAGATTTAAAAGGAAATCTCTGAAATATCCTTTGGCAGGTCTGTGAACCTAATGGAGTGATTCATAGAGATATAGAAGGAACAGAGGGCTTGTTACCAGCAGAGCGGGACAGTGTTGTGTTTCATACCCAGTTTTGCAACATGGCTGGAAAATACTGTTAGGGAAAAGTAAACAAAGGCAAAACACAGATTCAGTTGCTTCAGCCCTGCTGAAGAGAAAAACTAAGGTTTTCTAATCACTGTGCATCCATAATATTTAAAAAGCAGAGAGAAAAAAAACGGCTCTTTGTTGGTGAAACACAAATTTTCTTTCAAATTGGACTATCTGTAGGCTTTTGTGTCCAGCATCACTGTGGTGTTCTATACCAGCAAACTTTAATGCCTTTGGAGAGTTCCCATGGGAAACCAGTATCCTGTTGTTTTACTGGGTTACACTGGTGAAATAACTTATGCTAAATCACACAAAATGTCAAGGTCACATGTGGGTTTTGAACTCTGACCTTCTGATGTCTCCTTCTGTGTATGCACCATCAGTTTTTGTTTTTCTCTTGCCTTGTTTCACTCCAGGTAGAAGACTCCTGCCTTCAACCTCTCCCAACTGCCATTGATGCTCACTGCTGCCTCCAGCATATCCCTACATGGAATATGTCCCCATACAGGACATTTTCCTGAAAGGCTGGAAGACCTCATTGCTGTGTGTGAAGGAAGAAACCACCTCATGGTCAGCTGCTTTGCGGGGTGGCCAGATGGAGTTTTTCCCCTGCAAAATCTACAAGAGTGAGGATAGGAACAACAGGGTTTCAGGATAAATTCTGACCTGTCCTCCCCGTGAGTGTCACCTTCCAGTTAAGGGACAGCAGTCATCTCTCCCAGTTCTAGAGCGCTGCCATGCAGGTGTCTGCATTGGAGATGTTCTCACTCCCTTCATAGCTGTTGGACATAAACAAGCTCTTCTAGGGAGCAGGATGCCCCATGCTGAAGTAGACATCTAAAACAGCCTAGGTGCGTGCCCACAGGAGTGCCTGTGTTGGCAGCCTTGGATGGCAAATCCTCTGTGGCTGGATATACCCGCTCAAATTTTGTTGGCTGTAGGCGATCCTTGGAGGAGTTAGACGAACCCTTGAATGCAAGGGGAAGATCTTAAAAAAAATCTCCACTGGCTGTGTGGGTGCTGGTGAGACCTCACTACTGATAGTGAGCTACAGGTGTTCAAAATGCCCAGTTTTCTGCTTCCCCCCTCACAAACTGCACGGACATTTCTTTCATCTCGATTTTCCTTTTCTTTTGGCTACTTCTTCCGTTTTGTCACTAGATGACAGCAGAGGTCTCATAACCAGACACCAAAGACTGCTCTGAATCCAGGGCAGGCACTGCTTCTGTACCAGGCAGTTCATGGCTGGGTGCCCCAAAGCATTCTGGCAACTTTTAATAACTCTTTACTTATTTATCTGACAGATTATGTACAAATACTGTATTTAAGTCAAAACTTCAGCTTTTTGTGTGGAGCATTTTTTGTGTGTGCATTTTTCTTCTTCATCACCTCTGTCATCTCGATCGTATTTTTAAGATTTTTTTCTCTCACACTTCCTCGATGCCTTTTGTTTTAAACTTAACTTGTACACTCCAAATCCAGCTTATTTAACCCAACAGGAGTCCTCACAGATACAGGCAACTGGAACACACTCCAGCCCTGTGCAACTTGCTTCTATACAACACTGGCAGACGTAGAGCTGAGCTCCCAAGAGATAGGTGGTTCCTGAGGGGAGGATTTCTGTGATAATTAGGAATTTCAACCTAAATATGAGCATAAATACTTTAGACAGGATGGATCAATGCATGGATGGATGGATGGATGGATTTTAGCAGTAATTACTTCTTGGTGGAATATGGGTCAGGTAACTGCAGTAGTTAGCTAAAGGCTGAAATGGGGGATTTAAAAAAAACTGTAATTAAAAATGATTCTGTTATCAGGAATACCTTTACCAGATAACAAGAAAGGAAAGGTATGGATTTTTGACACATAAGTCAACTGAATGGGTGATTTCTGTACCTGGGGTGCTATGAAGGAGGCTGATTCAGGCTGCGGTCTAGCAGAGAGCTTTGCATGAGCATGTGGACCTTGTCTGATGATTAACTGAACCAGGTCTCTGATCTGTACAAAGGTATTCTGTGGGGAGGGTATGATCTATGTTCTTAGGAAAGGCCAGGACACTTTAGGAGACATTCTGTTTGATTTATTCATAGTTTCATAGGAGATTCTGGGACAATATTTCACAAGGAGGATTTTCATTACAAAATTCTCAAACCTACCTCCCCAATGGCAATCTTCAGTGCCTGCAGCTCTTGGACATGATCCAGAATTTTGTTCTTGTCCAAACGAGACCATTTGAATCTTTCAGATATTGCAAAACTGGAAAATATATTTCAAGCTTCTTGTCAGTGACTAGAAGAAGTTTACACATTGTTTCCTGTAGAGATTGTGGTTGTTGCCTTTGCTTTACCTGCCGCATAATTTATAATCTCAAAGGCAGTGATAACCTGCAGATACTGGTAGCCCTTCATAATCAGTCCTTGGCCTTCTGCTCCTGTTGACTTGAACCGTGCAGGATCACAGCCCTAAAGAGCTGTTGTAGTGCATCATGATGGAAAAATTAAAACAGGCAGCATTTTCATTTCTGGTCACTCTGTCTCCATCCCACAGCTGGATGAAGGAGAGAAGAGGATATTGTTTCTTTTGTGTCATGCTCTAATTGTTCCTAGTGGTGGAGATGAAATTTTTTAGGGAATAGTGCTTCCTAGTTCATCGTAACCATCTAAACATTAGGCAGTCAAGCTAGGATCTTCATGTGACAAAACAGCCAGGTGGATAACCCCCTGAAATGGTTCTGCTCCTCCCCCAAAATGAATATCTAAAGTAGGAGTTAGGAGGCATCAAGAGGAGCTTGTGTCTCTCAATTTGCCATGAAGGGAAGGTGTAGATGAGTCATTTAGACTAACTGCTGACAACTGGTGAGATGAATCCCGTTCCTGGGAGGAAATAGCTCAGAGATTGTTTACTCTGTCCTGAGTAGACCAGAGGAGGAGAGGAGAGAAGAAAGAGGAGAGGAAGGGATGGCATAGGCAATCCAAGAATGATACTTAAGCTCCTGCAGCTGTAGGCAGAATATTCGTAAATAACCACGCAAATACCTCATTCCCACTGAAGTCACTGATTACACTTTTCCCCTGATGTCACATGCTTCATCTCCAAGTTTGGGAGCTGCCCTGTCCCCAGGCTCAGGTGGTGGCTGATGAGTCACAGGAAGAGTCTAGCTGTGTTTGGGAGCTGACCCACCACCAGCAGAGGACCTTAAACATTGCTTGACATGTCCCGGACAGAGCATGAAGCAGTTCCTATGTGAACCAGTTAGCATCTGTCCATCTGTTTCATGTCCTGTGTTAAAAAGTGTGAATCAAGGTAAAATCCAGCCTGGAGGTGACAAGTATCTAGGTCATCCTGGCCATGTCCACAGCTGGCAGGGTGGCGAAGGGAGGGGAGAAGGGTGGCGCTTGCTGATGAATCAGAGCTGAAAGCAGTCCTTTAGAGACACTGGTACAGACTGAATGTTATAGATCAACTACTACTGACCTAAAACATTCACCTTGAGGTTCAAAGGATGACTTCTAAGCCTTGTTGCTGCAGTTTTGGGGCTAAGAGGGGTCCTGAAAAGCCCCCACAGGCAGAGCCTCAGGAGAAGCAGCCTGCAGTTAGTCAGCTACGTGTCTATGGTACCAATTGAGCTTTTAAATCTGGAAGCATCTGCCCCAGCAGTGATTTGATTTTATGCAATGTGTCTCATGCTACCGTATTGCTAAGCATGTCACTAAATCCTTGCACATCAAAGGAACAAGTAAATCAAGCAAAACTGCATAAGCCACTCTACAATTCAGTTTTGGCAAAAGGTGCTTGGAGAACCCTGGAGGCTGCAGTCCTCTAGCTAGCAGCAAAACTCACATCAGCCCAGAAGCAGTGCAGTTTTTCCTGCACCAGCAGGCAAAAGACTTGCAGCTGAGGTTGGATTAGGTACTGGCCTGAAGTCAAGTGGTCCAGAGGTCTAAATTCTGAATTTGATTATAGTTTTCCAGTTGGATTGAAGTATTATACTTTTGTATTTCTATTTCCTGGTCCATACTGTTCTCCTCCATCTTCCATGAGGGAGATGAGGGTTAGTTAAATAAAGCTGTTTAGTGGAGACCAAAAAGCTTTGCAATTGTTAAAGATTCAGGTTTACCCTTTGCTAAGCCAGTCACTGGAGTTCCTGGGTGTCAGTATTGCAGTGTATAATTTGTCTACGGTGTTACTGTTAATATTCCCTGTTGTACTCCTGATCATTCAAGAATTGATGCCTTTTGCTGCTTTGCAGGCGTCGGTAGAAAAAGGAAATGGTAACTTCACAGGCTCAGCAGCTGTCTCACTCCCTGGGGCCACGTTCCAACACAAGAGCTGTCATTCTGCGACATACACTGGCAGAGAAATCCCTGGGACAGGTCACTCATTTGGCTCTGATGGGTGACAAGGGTGGACAGACTGCTTGAAGGCTGAGTAGGGGCCACCATGGACTGTAGTGGAAAGAATACTATGGTGACTGTGGTGGAGAAGGTGCAGTGCAGAAATTGGTATGAGTGAGTGGTGGGGTGAACATGTCACCACTCCCTGCAATGATGATGGAGGAAGCCTGGGGCGCTGGCTCAGACTGGATGCCCACTACAACCGGATTTGCATTCAGTCAATGGAGGTCTAAGGCTCATTGCATTGCCCAGATGGAAGCACTTAGTGCAGTACAGAGGCTCTGGGAGTCATGGGACATCTGAAAGAAGGCTGATAGGTCCAACAAAGAATCTGTGAGACACCTATACACTCCTGAGATCAGGTAGGACACCAAAACAATTCAAATGCACGTACATATGTGTGGGCAGGCAGATAGAACTGCAAGCCAATACACCCCATGGAGAACAGGGAGTGGTTCAGCCTTTCTGGAAGCAGACACTTACATCTGCATGGCTCGGTTACTCTCCCAACTCAAATGCCCTGACTAGCTCCTCACCTACTTTAGCAGAAACTCATACATGTGGATAACGTAAACTGCACGTAGACACCAATGTGTATAGATTAAACCAATCTCTGGATTCCTCCTAAATCAGATCCTCCAGCAGCAATGCTTGAGATCCTGCACAGAAGAAAGGAGAGATCCACTCTGGAGGCTGACTATACTTCCAACAGCAAAAGGAGGTAAGAGCAGGGTTCTTAGGAGGTTTGTTCTTGCCCCCAGTTGGGTTCCCATATGAGACTTTCCAAGTCAGGAGAGTTAGGGAATGCCCAATATCTCCTGCCTATCTACCCCTAGAATCCTACTGTAATTCCCTAGATCTCTTCCTGCGCGAATTCCTCTCCATCACAAATGTAACACAGAAACTTGAGGCCTCTACCCCAAATATCAAAACCTCTCCCATTCCAACTCTTTACTCTCCTTTTTGCCATTGCACGCTGATCATTGAGCCTGTCCCACAACAAATGGACTACAGTCACCAGTGTCATTTAACATGGGTGAAGGTAAAACCCAGTTACAATGACCTTTGGTCAGTCCTGGACTAGCAGAGGTAGACATTTATAGACCACTATCCCCATATAGAGCATTGCACAGGAAACAAATGGAACATGTCTCCTGGGGATTTTTTCCTCTAGAGAATCCAGATGCTTTCAAGGCTTCTCGTAACAGTACAAAATAGTCTGCTATTAAAATTCAAAAGCAAGTAAAATAGCCTTTCCCTGCAGGCTTTCTTTCCATGAGGCATTTCTGATGAGAATCCAGGGTCTCTGCAGAGGCCTGGCATATGAAATACAAATTACATAGCTAGCATTCCCCTCTTTAGAAGTGACTATGTGAAGCACAAAATCCCTTTGCACTTCACACTTGTGATGAGAGGCAGCTCCTTATGTTCAGACCTCTCCTTGCAGCATGGGCCTGCAAGGCTTACAGCCCAGGAGCTACCTGCCTTTCCCACGGCCCTCCTGGCTCAGGGGAGAGCCCATCTCCTATATCCCTCTGAGCACAGTGGAGGGTTCACAGGCAGAACTACCCTCCTGCTTTCTCCAGACCTCTAGAAACACACAGGGACTGCATTTGTCCTTCCATTCCCATCTCTGGAGCCTTCCTGCTGACATCTGAAAGGGCACATCTACAACTGCACATTTTGGGCTGCTTTGTCATGGGGGTAGGTTAAAAATGAGTCATGGTCTTTATCATTAATTACTTGCACAGCGGAGTTTTTCCACACAGTGTACCATTATGAACCCATAGGTGGAGAAGATAATTATGACTGGTGTAAAGCTGTGCCTAATTTCCCATTCCATAAAGGGCAGACAATAGCTCCCTTTCCTTATGGAGGTGTGTGATGAATTAATCACAAGGGGAGCTCTGTATTTATAGATTTTAAAGACACTGCTATGATTATGTAGTCCCACCTTCTGCATAACAAAGTGCAAAGAACATCAGCCATGAACATCTGTGTCGAGTTCATAATTTTTGCTTGAGTCTGTAGCACATCTCTTAAAAAGACATTCATATGGCCAATCTGAATGTATGTGTGTCAAGTTATGAACCCCATTTTCTATGCTGACTTACACACAGCATCGTATTTTCCATTTGTAGGTTCAACTTGGGAGTAGAGTCTCCATTTGGTGCTATCTGTTGATTTTATACTTACACTCCATTCACTGCGAGATTGCAGTAATGTCAGCCTGCCAGTGCCCTGATCAAAGAAAGAGTCTGCCACATGCCTCAGAGATTGTCACTGAGAAATTGTGGATAAAACCACGTATGGCCCTTACACCAGCTGAGTGATATGGCAGAAAATTAGCTGCGAAGCAGAAACTATTACTCTTTGCAACTAGATGGATCTATGTGTTTAGCCCATCTAGTTCATTTGCTTTATATTCATGTACCAAATTATAAAGGCCGAAGGTTTTATTTTGCATTGTTCCCAAGAAAGTGAAGATAATCTCTATGTAATGCCCTCATGAATGAGCATAATACCCACTGGGATTTCTTTGTAGGCATGTATAAGGATGGGTCAAAATGAAATTTATGCCCACATGCCTGTGAGTCCAGTTTAACAAGCATAAGAATACACTTGGTGAAAGAGCTGTCTCTTGAATTAAAATGGTTTCCATATGGTGAAGAACCAAATTGTTTTGAGAGACCAGTTTAACCTGCTGTATTTCAAAGGAGGTTCATTTTTTTGTTCGTTGTCTGATGATGTGACAGGCAGTATTGTGGTTGTTGTCCCCCATCACAGGATTTTGCTCTCACAAAAGCATTGCCTCGCAAGAGCTAATGTAGCCTAAAGTTATTTTTCTCATGTCGTTGAATGTGAGATCACCATCATAAATTTGAGGACATTTTGCTTCCCTACTCTACATGGGAGGAAGGCTTCCTGATGAGATACATGGAGAAAATGAACCTGTGACTAGTTGTGAGAAGATTTAGGGCTCAGAATATAAGTTTATCCTTTGTCACATGCAAACAAGCTAATCTGAAGACACAGGTGCTGGTTGACCTCTAAAATGCTGAGAAAGTCTGGCCCAGGGGCACAGCATCCTCTAAAGACCTCAGTTAATGAAGACTTTAGATCTCTAGCTCTCTAGTGCTTTCTAAAAGTGACATGACATGATATGACATGATAAAAAAAAATTCCCATGCCAAATGTTTGTGTTTTTTCTTTCACTTGCTCATCACTGTGTCCTCTAAAGAGTGAAACTGAGAGCAGATAGGCTTAGTGGGGTAGGAGTCAGGGAGAAGGTGTGGAGCCTGAATGCAGTGTTATGCCTGGAGGGAAGACAGATGAAAAGCTGTGCTAAAGCGTCTGACCAGGGACCCAGAGCCAGGAGGACCAGCTCGAATGCAAACAAAAAAAGATGTGAGGGGCCTTATTAACACTTTTTTGCAGGATACAATTTTTGTGTCTACTTCTGGTGACCTTCCTGACGTCAACCACACACCACGTACAGCAGGATCATCAGTAGCCAAGAGCAACAGAGAGTTGCCTGGGTTCCCTGCACTCAGGTTGCTTCTCCATCCTCTCTTCAAGGCAAGGAGCCATGGCTCTCCTTGACACATGGAAAGAGTGTCTGGCTGGCCATTACTGAGGAGAGGGACTGGTACACTGAGCAGGGGTAAAGTGTTGATCTGCATTAAAGACCCCAAGTCTTATGTTCTCTTCACCTACTTAATTAATGTGACTATTAACATGAACAGTGCCTGCCTTAACTGTGTTGTTGGAGTCTGGGAAGGTCCCAGGTCACTGGAAGGAAGAGCCTGGTTATTACATCAGTCTCTCTTCTGTGCCTGGTAAAATTATGGAGAAGTTTATTCTGGGAGTTATTGCAATAATGCTTGAGAGACAATGCAGTCATTAGTCATAGCCAGCCCGTACGTGGTTTGTACTCATGACCAGATGAGGATGAATAAATTCACCTGCTTTGGTGTCGTGACTCTGGCCTGTGTAGGCATGAAACCCTGAGGACTCAGGACATTACAGGCCCTCCAGCGTGTATTCAAGTGTGTTTTTGCCAACTGAGGAGAGAGACAAGGACGCTTAGTGCATAGTTGGACCTGGCACACAGCAGCACTAAGGAAAAGGCTTCACAACTCTTTATTTGGAAGAGAAAGTGGCCAGTGATGCACCCCATGCAGAGCTTGGATGGGTGTATTCTTCCCTGGGTGAAAAACTGGCTGGATGTGCGGGACACAGGTGACAGGGCAGAACCACTGCTGTCTTGCACAACTGCTAGTGATGTCACTGGTGACTAATTAGCTGATTGGTATGAATTAACACCTGGCCTTTGTCTGGTGGCCTGTGGTCTGGCCACCACGTGTTATTGCTCCTTCTTCCAAAGTGTGAAAGCTCACTTGAACATAGTCCAACGGGGACAAATCTGCTTAGGCTACTCACAAAATACTCTGTGTTCATGATCCCCAGCTACTTTCCATCAGTAGGCCACTAGAGGACAATATTACCTGTGGGACTTCCCAGCACTGATAACAGCAAGGTCTACATATGGAATAAAAAGGATGTACTGCTTAGAGGACCTGCATGCGGTAATAGGAGGAGCAATAAAACCGATAAGGGCACTGAAGCAAAAAACAAAGAGAAGTTTATGAGACAGCGGACATTTTTATGGAGAAAAGTAGAATTAAAGGATATGGTGACTAATCAGATAGGTGTGGCTGAGACTCATGGAAACAGGAGAGGCAGACAAGAGGTGAAATAGCTTTTTCTTGTTCAGTAGTTCCCTACCTCCCTTTTAATACCTGAGAGAAAATGTTCCTCATGGGAAAATATTTTACACAACTTCATGGAGGAGCCTGAGATGGCCAGAGCTTCAGCTTATAGGTGTGGGCAAGGCTGATGCTAGAAATACCTAATTGACCTGTCCTGTCTCTTGTCCGAGAGTGTGGCACCATTGCTGTGCCTTTGGGCTGTGAGACACTGACTTGGCACTTGAAAAGTCACCTTTTTGCTTTTCTCTCCACTCATCAGCATCCTTACGTGACCCAGGCTTTCTCCCTCACTCCATCCCTCTCCTGTGCACTAACGTCTTTGTGAAAACACAAGAACCAATATGAAAGTAATGCTGAAAATCAAGAATGAATGCTTTTAGCTTTTCATAAGGATCTAGAATGTTTGACCTATTTTCCTCTGTCATGGTTTAACCCAGCCAGCAACTCAGCCCCACTCAGCTGCTTGCTCATTCCCCTCAGGCCACTTGGGGGAGAGAAACAGAAGAGTAAAAGTGAGAAAACTCGTGGGTTGAGATAAAGACAGTTTAATAGGAAAAGGAAAAGCAAAAGCTGTGCATGCAAACAGAGCAAAATAAGGAATCATTCACCACTTCCCATAGACAGGCAAGTCTTCAGCCATTCCCAGGAAAACAGGGCTACATCACATGTGATGGTGACCTGGAAAGACAAATACCATCACTCTGAATATCCCTCGCTTCCTCCTTCTTCCCCCAGCCCCATATGCTTAGGCTAATGCCATATTATGGGAGCACGATGCCATATGGTGTGGGATATCTCTTGGGTCTGTTGGGGTCAGCTGTCCTGACTCCCAACTCCTTGTGCATCCCTGGCCACCTCTCTGGTGGGGTGGGATGAAGAGCAGAAACGCCCTTGGCTCTGTATGAGCACTGCTCCGCAATAGTGAAACTGTCTCTGTGTTATCAGCACTGTTTCCAGCACAAATACAAAACACAGCCCTGTACCAGCTACGCTGACGAAAATTAACTCTACCCCAGCCAAAACCAGCATATCCTCCCACTTGGTTACTTCTCTCCTTTTAATAAATCAAATAAAACTGTGGGAGCACTGCATTTCATCTTGTCTGAACTGTTATATTTAATCTCCTGAGTAGGTGGGGTTGGTTTGAGTGGAGGGGAACAGCTCAGAGCCTGAAAACATGAGAGATGACTCTTTTAAGCTCTTCTGATTTCACGGAAAGTTGCCAGATAGCATTTTAATTAGGACCTATCAAAACCAATCAGAAAAAGAAGAAGGTTTGTCAAGTTGTTAGCTGCTGCTAAGCTTTTTAGAGTTTGTAGGATGGGATTTTTTTGCCTTGTGCACAAATTTATTCATCCTAACAATTTTACAGCTGTGCTCCCTTGCTTACAGCACATCTCTCTGCATGAGAAAACTCTTCTATCATCTTTGCCACTAGGTCCATTGGTAATTTTCCTGCTGGGATGGGCAGGAGCACTCAGGCATTGCCAAGGTAGAGATTAGATTTTCACTTTGCACTTTGTTTTTTTTTTCCCTGGTGCTAAGAGCATTTTACTTGTGTGTTGATAATGCCATTATTTCTGTTTCATCTGCAAAGTAAGTTTGGAACTCAAGGGTCCTTGGTATTCACTTAGTCATGTAAAACATAAGCATGATAAATAATCATATTATATAGCCTTCTAGGAAAAAAAGGGGAAACCAGCACAATCTTAGAAGGAAAATTAGAACATTTTCTTTAGCAGATTTTAGTGGAAAAGGGTTTTTTCCACCCATTTATAATTTCACAAGGTGGTTCACATTATCTGTGGAATTCTTTGCTCTGTTTGTTGTGTTTTCAGAGATTTTGGTCAATAGGGAGTGAGTCAAATATTGAAAGTTAGGATCATCTTGAAATGCTTTGCTGGATCAGAAATTTCATTATCAAGATACTGGTCACACCATTTCTGACATCCGGGAGTATTTCTTGTTCAAAAACACAGTTTAAAATAAAATTGGTCACTTTCGTGTCTAATACAGCCACTGAAGGAAAATATATCACAGCTGGAGGCTGTAAAAACAGGGTAGGATCACTGAGCACATCTGGAAATACTTTAATTACTGCACATTCAACTTTGAACTGCTTGGTTCCTATGTAAACATAAGACCAGTAATTAAAGTACAAGATTTAACTCATGTGGATTGCCATCTTTTAACTACTGATTTGGAGAAGGGAGGGGAAAGAGAAGGGGTAATTTGAAGTCCAAAAGGACCCTTAGATGTGACTGGCTGTATAACAGACTGGTGAATTCCACCCTGTTGCTCCTGTTCTGTTGAGTTGACTATAGCATATTTTTCTGAAAGATAGTTAATCTTAGTAGAAGAACATCAAGAAATGATGTTACACCTTGGAGAGTGGAAGGAATACCTATTAAGTGAATTTAAAGAAAGCAGAAAGATAATTAAAAGCTTTTCAAGTCCTTTTTTGAAACAATCTAAAGATGTATGACATTTAAATTTGATTTGCAGTATACCAGTTACAAAGACCCAAAGTTTTATCTGTAATTAATTATATATTTAAGTTAAGATGCGTTAATAAAAAAATAATGGAAGTCTAAAGGATACCTAGTCAAAAATCTGTCGACTTGATCAATTATTCTGAGGAATTACTTCAAATAAGGTTAAATTTGCTGACTTGCCGTGAAACTTTGTGCAGTTGGCTCAAGATGATAAATTAACTGTGCTGTAAAAGTGTTTTAAATATCTTTTTATTGCGTTAACGAAGCTGCATGGATAGATGAGTGGGGTTTTTTTCTACTGTATTAGGGAGGGCCTCATCTGCTGGTCACCAGTTTGGGTCAGCAAGACTTTTCTGTCTGCCGGTAGCTGGGGGGTCTGTGTGAAGGCACAGTGCATGCTACAGCCCTCTGCAGACCACTGCTGGGCCATGTGAAACCAGTGCCAAACTGCAGATGGTGTTTCTGCAAAGCGTTGCCTTGCCCGTCCTGAAACGCTGCACACGTTGGCTCTTCTGGATTTGCTTCTGTGCTCCAAGGATAACTCTGTGCTGTGCAGGTGGAGGCTGCATGAGATGCCCTCATCAGGATACTCATGAGCTAGCTTGACTGAAGGCAAACTCAGGGTGGGAAAAGCCAAATTGCTATTCTATGCATAAAAACAGCAAAACTTTTATGAGTCAATTTGTCCTTGGAAAGGCAGGACTCAACAAGCCAAGGAACCTGACCTGATGTCCCAGCTCTGTGCTGTGTCGCCAGCAGAGATAGAAAAACCTGTTAAAAAGCCTGACTTTTGCAGTTTCTCCTCTGCCTGTCTTTTTTTTTTTTACTTCTGCAGTCTAATGTAGAAAACTTAAAATTCTGGGCAAATGCAGAAAATACACTTTATGTGAAATATAGCATTCAGAATAAAACCTGGAAATTTGTAGAGTATTGTATTATTGCTACTGCACTTCTACCTTTTACTAATAACTATTCCCAATTATATCAATGTATATCAAGTTGTATAATATTAATAATAATGATTTCCACAGTTTTTAGACTTTACTACTGGTACTTCACAGTGCTTTGTTATGCTGAATTATACTGAGTATGTATAACGTCTTTTCCCCAAAGCTTTCCTCCTGAATGATGGTTTTCTTCTCCATCTGCATGACAATATGAGAGGATGTAACATTTCTTTTGTTTTTGCAAGTCAAAAATATTGATGCTTTTTATTTTCAAGTCTGTAATTTCCCTACCTATTTTATCAGTATTTATAAAGATAAAACATATGCAATCACTTTAGTATGCAGTATGTGTGGAGTGTATTTGTTACTATTGGGAAGTAAAGAATTTAAGAGCTCCACCAACATTTTTAGGTAGTACATAATGATAAAGGATATATTATTTATTAGATATTAAAAAAGATTGATTTCAATAAGGTAAGTAACACTACAGATCTATTTATCTGAAATTTTGATGGAATGTTTAAAAAATGAATTAATGAATATCTGGAATTAAAAGTTTTTTTCAAATTTCTTGCTGCAAAGGCTAAAAAACTGAGCAGCAGTTTGCCACAAGGTGATGGAAAGCATCAGGAGGTAAGTATAGGTTATAGCAAGTAGAAAAAGGGGCATTAGAGAAAGGACTGAAATACAAACAGCAGTGGGCTGCAAAAAAAAGCAAACAGGGGAGGTGCAGAAGACACAAACAACGGGAGACATTTTGTGATGTCCGTGGCTTGATCTCTATTTGCAGCTGCCAAGACTTTACCTTTCAGGGTGTAATCTCACACAACAGGTTTTCTCAAAGGCAAAACATGGGACTGCTGTGGAATGCCAGCCTCTTCCTCCAGATTCCAGTGGTGGCAGATTCACCCAAACATCCGTGTTACCAGGACAGGGTTCTCATATTGCAGTATCGTGTTGCGTATCTCATGGCTGGAGAGCAGAAAAGTTTCTGCAGCTCCTCTTGTACTGTGTCTGCTGTGTGTCTCGAGGTCTCTCTGGCTTGTGTGGAACAAAATTGTTGCAGAAGTGTAGGATTGTAAGGTGATACACTCAGAAATAAACTTATACAGAGGGCTTGGAGCTGAGAGTCACCTCTCATGGCTGAGATGGTAACAAAAATTTCTAGAGAAAGCACCACCTGAATGCACAAGAGCTGTCAAAAAAACCTCAAACTGCATCTTAGGAACTATTATGAAAGCAATACAGATCAAGCCAGAAGATATCATCCTGCTGTTGTGCAAAACCCTCAGAAAGATCTTGTGTGGTTCTGCTTCCCTTGTCTCAAAACCGATTTACTGGAAGTGGGAAAGGCAGAAAGGAGAACAGCAAGGATAATGAAAGATATGGCATGGTTTCTGTATGAACAACTGAGGAGACAGGAGTCTATAAAATCATGAGTGACAAGGAGAAGCTAAACAGGGAATAGCTAATTGCGGTTTCCAATGCAAGAATCACTACACTGGAGTAATGGGAGTATTTTACTGCTTACAATGAATTAAAAGGAACCATGTTCCTGACATGTACAAAGCTTTATTTCTTTCCATAGCAAGGAGGTGAAGTGCTGAAATGCTTGCCACAGAATATTGCTGGTGCAAAAATTTGGAGTTAAAAAGGGTATGGTCCAGCTAGACCTTTGATCTGCCCTGACAAGGCATTTCTTATGTGAACTTGGAATTTGGTGAAAAATTCTTATGTATTTGGACTTACAGAACTTGAATTTAGTTGTGCAAGTGTGTCTGGTACTGGGGCTTTCAATGAGAAATTTTATGCATTGATTCCAAGGTTGTGGCAAAAACCTGACTCTGGTTACTGTATATCCACAGCACTAAAGGGGCTGACTGATATCTCTCCTGTAATAGAGGCTGCAGTTCCAATGTCAGGTGTAGGATTTGAAGTAGAAAATAATCCACGAAAACCACTATTGATAGCAGATATACTCCTGAGAGTACTTGATGAGGCTGTACTTGAAAATGATCCAGGGAACAGTACAATACATGCATGTTTGACCAAAAAGAATTATCCAGTTTCAAAACTAATGTGGAATAAATTTACAGAAGCTGAGGCTGAGCATGAAACATCACTGGAAGTCGTCATGGTTGTGACTGTGCACCAGCCAGGGAATCACAAGCATAACCAATACTTTCAGTTCCAGCTGATGTGTTGTGGCAATTCATGGCAAGCTATCTGAAGACAACCACATAGGCTTCAGAGGTTCTGTATTATTATAAATGCTTCAGAAAAATACAGGAAGGGTAAGTGAATGTACCTCAAAAAGCCTAAAGAAGAGTGTGAAAAGAACTATTCAGGCCAAAAAATGTGAAGGGGATGCGGAGAAGATCTTGAAATGTGTGAAATGTGCTGAAAACTTCAGTGAAACAAAAACTTGTGCTAATAAATCAGGACTTCTTGAAGAGATGGACCACATGTGCATGACACAAGAGTGACTATTTCTCAGCTTTAGCTTACTCACTCTAACGCTAATTGCTTTAGTGGAAAAACTAGCACCAAATCCATCATCACTCATGTTCATCTGATATTTGCCAGAATTAGGATCCCAGCAATAATTAAACCCAGCAAAAATAACCTGCTGGTTCAATAGACAGGGCTTCAAACTATTTGCAGTTGCTCATGGACTTGAGTTCCTCTCTGACTAAAGCCATGCGTAAAACCTAGTGGAGGATATCAGCAAAGGTAGATGTTTGCATGATGGACCCCAAAATTTGGTGACAAGGACCCAGGAGTTCAAGACCCTGCTGTTGCTGTACATGTTGATACCACAGAGGATTAGGGAGATACAAACTTCTGAGGAAGATTTGTGGAAGAATCAAAGTGCACTTGCAAGCTATTCTGAGTAAGAGGAATAGGGTTATGAAACCTGTCAAAATAGCCCTAAAAGTAAAGAAAAAAATGGGAAAGTTGCAGAGCTGTAAAAGAATGAGCAGAGGGACAGAGATGGATGGGCCTCTTAGAAGAGCAGCCAGCACACACAGTGCTTCTGGGAGCTCCTGAGAGACCTACTGAGTGCTGTTAAAACAGTTAAAGTAGAGCTGAATGTGTTTTTTTTTTCTAAGTGCTGTAATACAAATTGCAATGTGAGCTAATTTACGGCTGAAAAACAGGGAGTTGTGTTATGAGGGTATTGATTTCCAGAACAAGAAACAAGGTGATACTATCCAGAGATGCCCAAAAAGGAACCAGGAGGCTTCTAGAGTCAGGTAAATGTTTTAACTATAACTTGATTTTCTACTGCATGTTCAGCATGAGTCTGCTTTCCTGATGGGACCCTTAGTCAGTGTCTTGATTCTTCTTTCACCAAAATCACGTCCAAAAACTTTCCCTTTGAGCATCCCAAGCTGGTGACAGAGCAGGACATGGCCTCTGGCTTCCTGACTTCTGTTTGCAAGTCATGTAACCCAACTTTGAGTGCCTCAAGTCAAAGTGCTTCCAGTTGTTTTAGCTTACCTTTACAATCAGAGGACAGAAATATGCTGCTCTCGTGGTGTCCCCTTGCACATCTTTCTGCCATGGCTTGATACTGAGCTACGTGGGGACTTGAAAATTTCCCAGAAATTTGTGTTGGAGCCAGGCATAACATGGCAGAATGATATGGACAAGATGAGGCCCACAAGACACAAATTATGAATTCTTGAAATGGGGTAATATCTTGTTAAGTGGGAGAAGTCCTTTTATGCTCAGCTGGGTGAGCTCAGCCTGACTGAGGTTCACCATCTGTGGATCTTTACATATCTACAGCCGTAAGGTGGTAAGATGCTGAGGTGTTATTCACCTCTTTGTTATTCACCTCTGGATATGTGCATGTGTTCTTCAAATGCAAAAACACACCCATCTTTCAAGGAAAAAGCCCAAGAATCCTCATCTGTGCATCTTCCTACCCCGCATTACTGTTGGACAGTTCAGCACGCTCCACGCACCATTAGACCTTCATTGGTTACCTGGCTTTAGCACCACCAATATTCAGTCCATCAAGGTGCACATGCTACTCTGGGAAATAAATGTCCATAAAATATTTTGGTGAAACTCCAACCAAAAGAAGGGCAGATGATGCTACTTGCTGAACTGTACAGCTGATTGGAAGTAAGAGCTTCTGAAATAGTTTTTTGATTGAGAATATACATTAATCTTTTAAACAGAACAGTGTGAGCTGAGCACAAAAAGATAATGGAGCTCCCAATAGCATCCTTGATCCTGCCCTTAGGATAAGGGCAGCAGTGCTTAGGCCTGATTTAACAAGTCATTTAGGTGAAGCTGATATTTTCTGGAGGTGCTTAAAAAACCACAGGCTATGTTCACTGAGGGACATACTGCCCTGCAGGTACTGGATCCAAAATGGAGATCCTCCTGCTGTCCTGCTTGGCCGCTTCTCCTTCTGCAGGTTGCTGTGTTCTTCACAAGCTTATTTGTTGCTACGTAACCTTTCCTAACACCCCAAATCTGTTCCCGGCCTAAAGCTCCCCAGTATTATGGGTAATGAGTATGAACTGAGGCTGATTGATGACGTGGACCTGATATATCTGGCTTGAGCTGTTTTACTCCACATTGAGCAGGGCTGAAGTAGTAGAGGATCCCTACTTCCACCACATGGTCCTTGGAGCACATCTCCAGAAGGAGAGAGACTCACATTTGGTTCCTCTTGCAGCAAGTTTTGCATTTGGATTCATGGCTGCCATCATCCATTATCCCAGGATTAGTGGTCTCAGTATGTCTCACTGAGCTTGTTCAATGAGACCTGGGAGCATCATGTCGTATGGCCCGAGCAAAAATGTGAGTTAGTCTGTAGCCCTGCACCAAGGGAATTCCCAATGAGAGAAGGAGCCCAGAGCCTGGCTCTGCTTCAGCAAACATTTTCTTTTGCACAATGTTGTCTTTACAGCCGAAACCACAACCAGGTTGTCTCTCTTGAGATGATTCTGGATTCTTGATAACTCCTGGCTTCCTGGGTTTCAGCTGTTGCAGTCATTTTTTCACAGGTAAAATCACGAGAAATGAGATTATCCCCAGCTACAAAGCATCCAAAAAACAGATGTCTAGAATAGCCATGGGGGCACCCAGATTTGGACTGAGGCAGGCATCCACAGGTTGGATGAATACTTTCACAGCTGTGTCACAGCTGGAAGAGGGACACAGCAGCATCCCAGACTGTAAATACAAGCAGGGCTTGGCAATTGTCCTGAGAACGCTTAATTCCCTGGTGCAGGTAATCCATTAAAGCTGTTTGGTGGTTTTTCACTCCCTTCTCATCCTGTTACAAGGCCAGGAGCATTTTTTAACTACTTGCTCATCTCATGAATATATAGCACTTTCCTTTGGCTGTAACCTCCAGTGGAGACTCTGCCAATGGCTCACAGGAGTCTTGGCAAACCAGAAGACTTACTTTTCATTACCATTTGTACCAGTGATTCAGGTTATCTTTGGCTGGCTGGATCACTGATATTCCTTCATTTCCTCAGGTCCTTGAACTCTGTAGCCCAAATGTGGTATATACATGAAATTAACTGCTGCGGTTGCTTTTCCTTAACATGAATTCAGACATAAATACTTCACAAATTAGTACAGAGCAAACAAGGCCAGATTAGAAGAATAGCTGAAGCTTTTCCTCTCTTATGTTTTTGGAGTGTGGTTTAGCAAAATCAATTCTAATCTCTTTTAAAAAATGATGTCAATAGCAAAGTCCTTCTGAACTTTAATGACTATTTCCCAAATATGATAGGGAAACTCCTGCTATTTTCACTTGAACAAGGATTTTTACGGAAGGTTTTTGTGAAAATAGATGAAATATTCTGATAGTAAACAGCAAGTGATAAAATAAAGATCTTCTAAACCAGACTGCAAACTGACTGCTCTGCAGTACAGCCAAGAGGCTAATGTTTGATGAAGGTTGCCTGCAGTGCAAGTCTGCCGGGCTATCATTTCTGAAATCATAGTGGTTTGCTTGATTTTCTTTTGAGGAAAGAGAAAAAATGTGTAAAATTAATGTCAGCAGATCCCTAGTCTCTACCAGCAGAATATGTTGTAAAGTGCATCTTTGCCATTCTCCATCTTCCCTCTGGAAATGGAGGATATTCTTCTCCCTTTATTGGTTTGCTGGAAAACCAGTTTATTTTGCAATTCATCACCAGTTTTGTTTTTTTGCTCTTCCCTTTTATTTTTATCACCCTGTGATATCACATTGCAAAAAAATAACATTGTCTCTTTGAGTCACTGTGGGGAAAATCTAAGCAGCCTGTGGGTATTTGTACATATAAACTTGTTTGCTATTCTGCAGGGCTCTGCTCTTTACCACCATGAAGCATTTGACCCAACACCATTTTTTTCTTAAAACAGTCTTTTACAGTAATTCAGACCCCAACATGGCTCTGAATTTGCCAATGGCATCAATTACAGTTACAGATTGGGTCACACTTCCAGTTCATTGTCCTATGAGCCCTGAAAGAACCTAGGAGCAACTGGACAGCGTGATGTTCCCCGGTAGATAAATTTAAGTGTGATGGGAGACCTGCATTTAGTCTCACTGCAGTACAGAGGGATGAGCTTGAATGGAAAGGAAGAAAGCAGAGACCAGACAGAAATGCTGGATCAAATCCTGCAGCTGATGAGGATTTATATCCCTGAAGGATTTACACCCACTGTGGGTGCAGCTCAACCCAGGTGCAGTAGTGTGTGGTTCTGCATCAGAGTCAAGACATCATTTGTGGTCCTCAGGTGTTTCTCTGCTGATTTCAATGGGTTTTAAGTCATCATGGATTTAAAAACTACATCTTTTTCAATTCTGGTGGAGCTCACCTGTAGACTCCTAACATGCTTCTTGGGAAAGATATCTTCCCTCCCCTTCTGTTTTCATTCATGTCCTTTCCAGCTTTCTGCTCTACTCTTTTTCCCCAGGCTGGGAATATCAGCGTGCAGGGAAAGGGAAGCTTGGAACACTTCAGCTGAATTTGACTGAAACTTGCAGATTCAGAAAGAATATTCATGCGTATTTGTCACTCAAGTCACAATCAGTGAAAGAATTAAAAAAAAATCCTATGGATTTCTAACATTTTGCTATTTTTTAACCAGTTGTAAAGCCACGTACACTTTGGGAATTCTCATCAGAAATTCCAAAACCTATGAAAAAAGGAGAAATTGAATAAAAGACCTGCAACATTTGGAGGGTGTTCTCCCCCTTCTGTACCTTCTGTTGACTTGAGATCTGTATTCCCATCCCTACCTTGAAGAAAAATCTCAGCCCCAGTTTAATGCCGTTGGAAAAACCCTGACACTGGAGGAAAGTCATACTCAGGAAAGGGTCATAAAGGCAAGGAGAGGGACTGCAAGTTGATCTTGTTACAGTTCATCCCTTCCTTTGTAGAAGCCTAATTTCATAGGATCATAGAATGCTGGAAGGGACCTTAAAGACCATCAAGGCTGATTTCATTGTTTTTTAAACCCTGTGATTTGCTGGGGGTGCACGAGTTGCAGTAGAGGTTCTGGTGAGGACCTGCAGATTCCATCTGATGTTGCATTCAGCCTTCTGTGAGTCCTCCAGCTGCACATTCCATTCTTCTTCTCCTTGCCCAAGCCAGTTTGACAATAATAACCAGCATAAAAGGATTTGAAAGGCCACTGTAATAACAGCAACAACATAATTGCCTTTGTTTATCATAAATTTCCTTTTAGCTAGTTTTATTAAGGCTCTTGGGCTTAGGTGCTGATAAATTAACATAAAGTGCCATCTTATTAATGGCTCCCACTCTAATCTTCCTTGTGATGAGAAGGATTGGGGTGAAAATTCTCAGCAGAAGTTGCATTTTCTGGCAGGTTGTTTTAGTATTATTATTGTGTAGGTTAGTTTTTATTATTGTGTGGTTTGTTTTTATTATTATGTGATTCGTTTCTGGGGCTTGGGTTTTTTTTTTAATTCTGTCTAATTGTAATTAACTAACAGTTGAGAAAGTCAGCCTTGCTGCATCACCCGCAATTGCTGGGGTGCAAGCTGCAGCTGTAATTTAGAGGGCTGGAATAATCACATAATTACTCTTCTGTGATTACAGGAGGCTTGCATGGTCAGTGGGTAAGAGAGATTAAATGGCAGTGGGAAAAAAGAGGAAGACATATGTTGCTAGTTAAGTTAACCGCTTTACATTAATCCTGGCCTGCCCAGGGAAAGTGCCATACTCCTGCCAGAGGACTGGATGCACAAAGCCCTTGCCCAGAGTGTGGGGAGTATAGAGGCCTGGTGCCCCCATTCTAGTGAGTGGAAAGATTAGTTTTAATAGAAGAAAATAAAAAGTAGGAAGATTAAGTCCCAGAGGTAATCTGCTTTTCTTTACTCTTGCATTGCTAGAGCAGCCTTACAAGCATTTTCTTTGGGATGGCAGCCCAAACATTGTGGGCTGAAGCAGGAATTGAGTCACATCTGCCTGGAGCAAGGTCTGGTGCAGTGTTTGGCCCAACAGTGCTTTGAGATGTGCCTAGGAGACAAGTAGTCTGATAGCCAAATCATGTTGCTCTTCTTTGTTATGACAAGATATTTTAAATCTGAATGCTTGACAAGGCAGGTTGGAGGGGCTTATGTCAAGTGTTGTTTTCCTCAGGTTATCTCCTATGCAAAGGAAGAAACATGATTTTGCCTGTTACTGATTCTCCATTAAAAGCAGACCTGAAAATCATAGTTGTTTTTCTTAATGAAGGAAGGAGACTGATGAGATTGTAATGGGATGCTGCAGCCCTCCTTTTCATGTAAGAGACTGTAAGGAATCTTTGTTCCCACCTTGGCTGGTCCAATGGGACCAGCAAAGCAAGATGCAATGGGGCTCATTGTTCCCCTTTACAAGCCCCAGGGCTCACCCACAGGTCTGATCCTGCATGGCAACATATGTCTGAATTTAACAGGTGTGTGGTAAGATTCGGTTTGAGGTGGCCATGGGTTTCACAAGGCATTTATGGGCACAGCCTTGGAGCTATATATTCCAGGCATCCCTGGGTGCTGCAGGGTGACATAGAATAGAGTACTTCATTTGGAAGTGACCTACAGAGATCATCTAAGTCAATCTGTCTGACCACTTAAGGCTGACCAAGTTAAAGCATATTACTAAAGGCACTGTTCAAAGGCCTCTTAAACATCGTCAGGCTTCAGGAAACATCTGTTGGAAACCTGAAGACACGAAGCATCCCATCCCTGCTCCCAGCCCTGTTCTAGCTTCTCTGCTTGTGGTATGATTTTCAGGAGGGTAAATCCACTCATAGAAGTGTCCAGAAGAACTACCATCAGGGATGACCTGCAAAAGCTGATGAGGTGACTTCTGTGCACAAGGACAGGGCTTGGCTGAGAGCAGGATATTCCAGACTCCTAGCAGAGGTGACCTCTGGAGATGTTGGCAAAGACCACATTTCCTAGGGGGTTGGTTTGCTTTATTTCCTAGGGGGTTGGTTTGCTTTATTTCCTTTAAAGTTTAGCAGAAAAAAAAAACTTCCAATGAGATACAAAACCTTCTTTAAAACATTGCTGGATGGGGTCCCTTAGTAGGAAAGGGGAGCTGTCTGAAATTTGCTTCCCAAACACTGCTGTGTTGTCTGTTGCAGAGATGCAGTGTACACGAGGGTAATGAAGGCAGGATAGGAGGGGATTAGTAGGACATTGCAAACAAGTTTGTGCTAAGTGGCTTAGAGTTCATCCTGTCCTGCTTCTAAATACTGACTTCTGCTGCTTTCACCTTCCAAAACACATAAACTGTTGATTTTGATTAGTAAATGAATTTATACAGGTAAGATTTAGCCATCTGTTAACAGCAAGACATGACCCACCACCTTGTCTTTGACATTCAGAACTGAACTCATGGTGTTTTGATGCAGGGTGTCCAAGCTGATGTTCATCTGAACAGCCAAACACAGCCCTATCCGTGCTATGAGAGTGTGTAGCACATTTACCCCTTCTAAAAATCTGTCCTTAGTCCTACAACCCATTCTTCTAAGCTTTGAGGACCAACACAGCACTACTGTACAGAGAAGGATGAAGAGTACTGAAGAGCCCCTTAGTTCCCATTGCCCTGTCTCTTTTTCTGCAGATCCTCTGTAACCATTTAGGTCTGGAGTAACTAATAAAAGAATATATATATAGCTATTCTAGAAGAACAGAAGTAACTAACCACAGAAGTCAGTTAATGCTCCGCTGACACAGTTCACATGAGGGAAACAGCTTTTCTTCAGGATGAGTCAAGTTCTTGGTTTCGGCTTTCAGTGAGTTTCTTACCAGTGTTTTCAATAAGAAGGGGCAGTTGCATCACATCTAATATTCAATGGGAAGTCTGAAAATATTCCTAAGCTCCATGTCACCCTTCTGCATGCCTTGGGCCCTCCTTGATTTGATTATCCAAATCTACCAAAACTCTCAGCCACAGAGTGGATTCAGAAGCAATTTAAGAGGTCATTACCTCTAATTTGTTTTTAATTCCTCTCTCTGAAGCCCAGAGGGCTGCTAGCAGTTTTAGAGTGATTATGGGGGTTTACTCCTGGTAAGTAAAACTCCTTGGAAGGAGGCAGAAACTGATTTTCAGGATATGGGGGGCAATTCATGCTATCACTTCCAGGTTGACTCCTTGCAGCATCCTATTCAGGTTCTGCCTGTGCAAGAGCATTTGGCAGCAGCCAACAGCCTACAAGTGAGAAACTTAGGCATTTCCCCACTTTATTAGGACACTTGGGGCCTATGAGTTTTCCTCTCCTTTGCATTAATGGATCTGGTTGCTTTTGGCCTCCTAGCACAGGCTTTTGTCACCTCTGTCTCCAATGAGTGGTAAGGCAATATGGGAGGGACTCTAACTGAGTAAATGTTCCTCTTCTTGTCTTGAACTTGGGTTGCCTCCACTCCACTTTAATATTTGTCCATGTGCAGAGCAGGGGGACCCTGCTTCTGCACTAAACTGATGCCTTTATGCTCCAAAAACATATCAGCATCCAGCCTGCCCTCTGCCAAGGGTAACACCGCTGTCCCCAGACCCAAAGCTTGTCCACTGCATTAGACCATGGCAAGAGCCCCCAGACTGGTCCCATCCCCATAAAGAATGGCTGCAGTCAATCTCTACTCCAACACAGAGCTATTCTGACTCATGCAGGTGGAGTCAGAGCACCCAGAAGATGCCATGAGCTGTGTAGGCATGGCGGGTAGTGGGGCAGCACCTCTCATCTCTTCCCTCCCATAGACCATTGCTCACCCAGCAAAATCTGCTGGACTCTCAGTACACACCTCTGCGGTGCCATTGGGTGGCTCCAGTGGAAGGGACAGAGCAGATGTCACTGGTTATGGACTGGTGAAGCCATAACGGGGGGAAACACTGGCACAATAAAGGGGGAAACGTGTAGCTTTCCTGAAGAAATGCAGCATTCTCTGGTTCCCCATATTGCTTTTTCGGGTGCTAACAGGCACATCCACCCTCTCTGCTCCACACCTGTGCGTTTAATCTCCAAACTCACTTCTTAGAAAACCCCTCCACTCTCCATAAAATCTGCAGACGGAGGCATCCGTTCATATTCCCTGTGAGGTAATTATTTCTGGGTTAAAATATCAAATCCAACCCAATCTCTGGTGGATACCCAGGTATTGGGGCTGCCCACTCCAGGAGGTGGCAGCCTCGCACAGCACAGGGCTCTCGTGCTTGCCTGATCCCACCCAGCTATTCAGAAAGAACATAAAATATTTATCTCCAGATACATTTGGATCTGATCCCCCCCCCCACTTTGTATCTGAACGAGCTCTTTCTACCCTTGCCGGCACAGCAGTTTTCCAGAAAAATGAGATTTCACAATCTTGTCTACATTCTGACTTAAGCAGAGTTGTGGCTTTTTTTTGTTGTTGCACAGTGGAAAAAAACCCCCCAAATTGCAACCAAATGCTTTAAAGCTAATCTGAGGTTCCTGGTACATAGAAATCATTGAAATCCAGCATCTTTTGCAACTGAAAAGGTGAAGTGAATTTGCAGAGTGCATTTTTTTCCCTTCCCCATGCTCATATTAAAGCTTGCTCATAATATTGAATGAGCCTTTGGCCAGAGACGTGCCGAGCCTTGCCCCTGTTGATCAACAGGGATTAAAAAAAGACACCTGGGACTGCTCATGCCGAGGTAATGAAACAGGAATCTGAGGGCTCTGGAGAGCAATTTGGGAAGTTTCTTTTCTTATTGCTATGGCTGGGACTGGCTTTTCCCCAAATTTAGTATTCTGTCCGGGAGAATATAAAATAATGAGACTCCTGCTGCTTCCTAGGGGAGACCCTTGAATTGCCTTAGAGATATCACTGTCAGCCTGAATTTTTTCCTGTCTAAAGCTGACCTGAAAAAAGGAGCAAAGAAGAAAGCAGGGGGAACATGAGCCTGTTTTGATGCTTTCTGGTGGTGAAAAATTACTTATATTATTTGATTGGGTTTTTTTGTTGTTTTGAGTTTTTTGTTTGTTTGTGGGTTTTTTTATATTTTTTTTGTTTGTTTGTTTTTTGTGGAGGGGAGTTGTTTGTTGGTTAATTTTACATAAGAAACACCAGGGTTAGGGAGCTCACCACCAAAAACATTTCTCTTTTTTTTATATTTTAAACAAGGTTTTGGTCACAGTATGCTCTCAAAGTCTCTGCAATCGATGGGGAAGGGATGCTTTGAGGCTGGAAAAACACAGGGTGTTTCACAGTTGTCCATTGAAAGGATCAAAAGCTGCCACAGTAAAAAAAAGACAGAGCAGCTGCTGGAGCAGTCAGGGTAGGATAATCTGACTGTGAGATATGGGGTTTACAACAGGGTGACTTTAGGGCATGAGGAATGCAAACGCCAAGGAATTCCACCAGCATCTTCCTGGCAAGTCAGGAGGAGGAAAACCCCATGCAGAGGGCTGGAAAAAGCTGCTAAGAAAGAAACTGCATCAGTAAGGAGAGATCCATTGCTGTTTTAGCTTGCTTGCCTCTAAAGCTGCCCTGATGCTGAACACAGACCTGTTGTGTCTCTGGTGCTGCCCCCTGGGCGCTCACCGCTGGCTGCAATCACCAGTGGTCCTCCGGGAAAGCCATTATTCCACATATTTATGGCACGTTGGGGGCTGCTCTGCAGAACAGAGCTGTGGCTGGCTGCAGCTGGACTTTCAGACAAGGTGGGAAGGGCAGATGTGCCACCACAGTCACTTTTTTAGGGGCCCTATGTGCAAATTACACCTGCACACCCCCACTATGAGGAATAAATGTGAGAAGTTTTGCAACCATCTCTGTTGGCAAGTTAAGTGACGTAGGGAGCTGGGCATCATAGAATTGTTTGGGTTGGAAAGGACCTTTAAAAGTCAACTAGACCAACTCCCCTGTAATGAGCAGAGATACCTTTCACTAGACCAGGTGGCTTAAAGCCCTATCCAGCCTGGTGTTGAACGCTTCCAGGAATGGGACACCCACCACATCTCTGGGTGACCTATACCAGGGCTTTATCACCCTCGTCACAGAACATTTCTTCCTTAAAATAATGGCCCTCAAATGGCACTCAGATGCTGCCAGTCATTTGAGTGGTGGTGCCTGGAGATTGCTCATGTTTCACCTTGGATGGATATGGAGGTTCAGGAGGTGCAGCTGCAGGAAGTGCCACTCAGAGCTGGCTGCTTTTGGTAAGCTGAGTTTTGGGGCAGGAGAAAGTGTGTCGGGGACACTGGACAGCTGTGGAACACCTGAAAAAAGCAGTGGCTTAAAAGTAAGTTAGGAGGTTGGACCACAGTAGCCGCAGGGATGAGTCGACAGAGGATGAGGAAAGTTAAGAGTAGAGTATGCAAACAGTGCTGGGGACTCAGTGAAGGAAAATCCAAGGATAAATCCTCAGTGAGAGCTGCTTCAGTCTCTATTCCTCTGAATACAGGTGACCTAGTCCATTTCCACCCCATTGGGATGCAAAACCAGATACGCAGCTTGTGGAGGATGTACCAGCCTTCTTCTGGGTATCTGTCTTTGTTAGGGCTGGCTCAGAGCTGCCATGTCTGTCATCACCCTGGACCCTTTCTGAGCTGTTCTTTTGTTCACTGGAGCAAAAAAACAGGTCTCCTGTGAGGGGCCGGGCAGCTGGGGTCACCCTTTGAAAATAAAAGGCCACAGGGATAAAGGAGAGTTTGCAGAGCCCCGTTTCACACAAAGGGGAATAAACATATGGAATAGGTTAACATGTGGGGTGGATGAAGCCATGCTATAAATAAGTTCAAGAGGTGTGTCAACAGGCTGCTGGGAAAAAACCCCATGGTGGGGAGGAAGGGATTGAGGCTATTAGGATGGGGCTGAAGGGCCCCTAAAGGTAATCTTATGATAAAGGGAAAACATGGAGAAACAGTCTGGTCTCTTCTTGTTCCAGCTGTGCTGTGAGTTGGAGGGAAGAGCTGTTTCTGACCCACATATCTGAACCAGCAGTGATTGATCTGTTCAGCATAAGGAAGGTTTTGCCCATAAAACTGGAGGGTGTTGAAGAGAGTCGGCAGCATTGGGTGTTATGTACCTGTGGTTTTCGAGCTGCTCTAAAGGGTGGATGTGTGGGTTTGGAGGCTTGTATGATCAGAAATACATGTGGAGAGTGGGGATGTCTCCTGCACAGCCTCTTGCTGAGAGGGAAAAGGATGAGGGTGCAAGGGAAGGACCTTGGCTCCGTGGAGCACCTTGGCTTGGAGCAGTGGCAAAGCACAGAGACCCCTCTGTGAAGCCTCCCCTGCAATGAAGTGTGGAGAGGTTGTGTCGTGATGGAGTGAGGTCTTCTGTCAGGAGAGGAGCTGCACTGCAGTGGTGCCTGGGGCTGCTGGAGACATGGAGGGGCAACTCTGGTGTGAGAAAGATCAGAACCTACTCCTGCCTCAGCCCCCAGTAATGCTAATTTCATGATGTTCTCAACAGATTTGGGGAGAAAGGAGTGGTGAATTCAAGTAAACTACTTGGGTGTAGCAGATGATTTTTGGTTGCCTCCACCAAGCAGCTCTTTAGGAACTGGAGCATGACCCAAGTCCACCAAATCCATCTATCTCCAAGATTTCAAGTAATCTTTTATTTTCTGTGTAACAGGCCTCTTTAATAACTTTGCACTGGAAAATCCCAACACTTAAACAGGAAACATGTCCTGAGCTTTGCAAAGGAAGATGTTTCTAAAATCCTCACATGGAAAAGCATCCCCATGCCAAATGGAGTAAACATCCTATGCTGTGATACTTGCAGATCCAGCCAAACTGATTTTATCAGCTATAGCAGCCACTTTTCTGGCCGCCATAGTGGGAAATGAGCTGGGAATCTCCAGAGTGAGAAGCCAAGGTTTGATAAACTGGAATTTTAAGTGTTGTTAATAGCGGGTTGGACTTCCAGGGAATGCAGCTGATGGGTTTTAGGGGATTTCTGATGCTTATCCTGACAACAAACTCCTGATGTCTGTTCTGACTTACTGGAGCCTGGCATCATTCACAACAGAAAGGAGATATTTGAGCCCCTGCATTGCTTTCTTTGAAAATCAAGCTCTCCTGCTACCCAAGTGAGCATTAAAGACATCTGTCTGTCTTGCAAAGGTGACAGAGCATCTGTTCTGGGATCTGGGTTGGGACTTCCCTCTCCACCTGAGCCATAAAATGGCTGAGATGTCAGTCAAAAGTTTGGGGATGTTATTTCAAATCCAATAGCCTCAATCTGAGCAGTATGACTTAAGGGGTAACATGTCTTTGGTGAAAATTGCTGGTGAAAACTGAGGCATTGAAGGAACATTTATGGCAATCATAGAACCGTAGAATTGTTTAGGTTGGAAAGACTCTGTGATGATCAAGTCCAACCATTAACCCAGCAATGCCAAGACCATGTCCCCAAGTGCCACATCTACACGTCTTCCAGATACCTCCAGGGATGGTGGCTTCTCCACTGCCCTGACAGCCTGTTGCAATGACTCTGGTGCCTGTGCATGCTGAAATGCCTGGGCAAATAGGTGTGCTTTATGTGAGTCGCCATAGTTTGTGGCTTCCAAAATTACAGATAAACTGAAATGCAGGCAGGTAAGTCCCTTTGCAGATTTGGGCCTTGTAGCAAATGTTTTAGGTCAAAGTTTTCCCTATAAATGTACAGAAAGTAACCTAATGTGATGTTAGTCTATAGATATTACAACGCAGTGAAAGCATCATCAGATGGTTCCTCAGAGTTAATTCATCTATTCATTATTAATGTGTGCCTGGAATTTCAATTTACCCTCATTAAAATGTGATTGATGGTAAAGATACAGCACAGAACAGTCACACTGCACCAGCTCGTTCTTTGCACTCAGCAGAAAAAGCCAAGAGCTGCTTCATGAGCAAAATCAGGCCTTTTGCTTTGCTTTCTGTGCGAAAGTTGGACTTTTCTGGTCTCTCCATAGTAAGGGCTTTTTCTTTGCCTCATTCAAAACCAAAATTACTGCTACTTCATTGCCATGCTGTATATTGGGAAAAATGGAAAGAAATGCAGCGCAAACGTATGAAACGTCACTACCCGGCTTGCAGCTTTAATGCAGGCACAGTAAAAAGATGCTCAAAGGGGTGATCCTGGTGCCCCACGCCTGGAGCTGGTGATGGGGCACCATCAAACAGAGCAGTGTCACCATGCCAGAGCATCAGAGCGGTCTCACCAGGGCACGTGGTCACTGCCACCCTCCTGCTCCGAATGTGGGCGGTGATTTCCCGCGTAGCCTGGCCAGGCTCCAAGCTGTGCTCTGAGCCAAGCCCTGGCCTGCAGTCATACAGGAGTTAAGGCCTCATTAGTTTCTTATTCCCATGTCAGCAGGCTGTTAGCAGGCTCTGAATTGGCCAGCCAGTGTCTGGAGGGGAGCCAAACAGCAGCAGCGTGGGCTCAAGTCCCTTGCAGCAGGCACTGCTGCAGCTGGAGAGATGCATTTTGCATGCATCCCGTGATACTTGTTCCAGTTCTTCTTCTCCCAGGGGATCCTGCTTGAGTTAAGTTCTGTTGTGGAGAGTCCCAGGACCTCCATACCAGACTCCACTCTTGATCCAGGCTCCTCAGAAGATGTTTCTTTTTCTACCAGCTACTTTTATTCTCTCCTCTGCTCTTCAAAATCCTGGGTGTCTTGATCCAGAATAAGCTTTTCTTGATTGCTTAATTCCCCAGTGAGCTGTCTGTAACCCTGCATGTTTTGTTGGATGGTGCTCTCCTCTGTGAAGCAAACATCTAAAGAGTTGGCTACCCTTTCATCTCTTGAGCCAAATTTTCAATGCTAAGTTGGAGTCAGCAGGGTCTAACCTGGTCTTCAGATCTTCTTCTGGACAGCTCCAGCCTCAGCCTGCAAAGAGCTGCTCTCTTCTTCTGGCATCAGGCACAAAATCCACTGGCAAGAGATTTTTTTCCCTTGGATGCGGGTGGGGAAAGTACCGTTGCAAATCATGCTTAAAATTCAAGCTGGACAGGAAAGCTTTGAAATGCCTTTAAAATGCTGAGCAAAACATTTATGTGTGGCTGTGTAACCTATCCCTGGAGAAGGGAGAAAGGGAGAACTGCTTGTGTCCCACCATGATTGGGGTTTTTTCACCTGTTCCCTCGATCTCGTTCATACCTTTTTTTTTCTCCCCATCCTTAGATCTCCTCAGTAATATGGTCCATATGTTTATTATCCTTCCAGGGAAAGTGATGCTAGTGTTCACATTGCTCACTTCTACATTGCCATGTTTTCCCAACGTGCAGTGGTTTTTTAGGAGGAATTTCAAGCCTTTTCATAACTTCCAAAGTTGGCAATTAGATCACTGCCTCCCCTCTGCCTTTTGCAGTGAAAATAAACTCCCATTTCCTTTACTTTCCCTCATACCAGTACCGAGGAATTTCTGAATGTTTTATGTCATTCTCCAAAGCTTTGTTCCTCGGGGTAACTGTAGAGTATCCGAGACAAGGTCATGGATCACATAGACGGGTCTCTAGGTGAGACAGTCATCCTTTGCAAAGTAAAAGCTCTTCTTGCCCCTGATTTCCACACTGCAGCTTGACACCATCTCGGTTGCTTTATTTTCTTCAGCATTGCAGATGGGGCAGGTTTTCCATCGGCTTTCGATGGCACATGAAGAACAGGGATGTCTGGGTCCTTTACTTTGCTCTTTCTCCGTTGTCTTTCTGTTTTCCTGTGGTTCAGCAGGAGATGTGATTGCTAAGCACCCTCCAGTCCTCTGTGCACATCTCTCGTGGCAAGGTGGTGGTGGGTTTGGTAAGGATGTGAAATTGCAGGTTGAGGAATGGAGGGGCATTTTTCTAGCCTGACTGACCATTTACTGAATCACATCATGTCCCTTATTCAGGGAAAATTCCAGCTCAGGACAGCAAGCTTTTACATGATTAGATTTTACCATGTCCCACTTACTTCTGAGGGATGGACTCTGCAATGGCATGAGCTTACAAGGGAGTTTCTGGGCGTCTCAAGGCATTCAGTGCCACTTTCTGAAAAGCTGTGAAAGCTTGGCAGAGATTACATCAAACTTACCTCCAGGAAAATAAAAATACGAGGACTGTAGGAGCTAAGCAATTTAACAGGAGGAGAGAATCCAGAGCATGTTTATGAAGAAGTTTTGCAAATCCTAGTCAGAAAATCTCAGTAATATTTTAGGGCAGGTGAAACAGAGATTTAATAGGAACAAAATATCCCATGTACTGTGGAGGAACTGTCCCTAGCCAGAGACCTTGAGCAGAGGGGATCAAGTACAGCATTTCTTTCGGAGAAAGAAGAAATTGCTGCTGAAAGCAAAGATATCAACAGTCTGTCTGTGTAGCCCTGTGGATTGCTGTTCATTCATGCTAATAACTTTGAACAAAAAGAAATTTCACCAGCAAATGACATTCCTTCCAGACCTGTGCTGTCAGGCAGGAAGCTTGTTATAGATTTGAGTTGTTTGAGATCTGAAACTTGAGTCATTCAGAAGGCCTAATGGCCTTCCTGTCAGATTCTCTAAATTACAAAATTCAAATCTTCTCGCTATTGGCTGTGGCTTCAGGTATGCCTAAATTTCATTAACTGTTTCTTCAGGCTTTTTACGCAGGTTATCACTGTCTGAGATGGGACCATTATCACAATGCCTTCATTCTGAAGAGCTGACTCTTCTTTCCTAAGCAAAAGAAGAGGATACAAAGCTGGGAATGTGATGAACCCTATAGTTAGGGGGCAATTTCTGTCCTGGTTCAGGAAGTGTTTGGTGCTTGCACTGTGCTCCTTAATTTTTTACAGGTGGATAGTAAATGCTCAGTTTTCTGTTTTCTTCTTAAGTGTAGGAGCTCTGAGATCAGGACCAAATGATTTCAACTTCTTGATAAGATGTTTTCTTTTACATATGATAATGAACTTTCATCTCATACAAATTAAGGCTGTATTTCCTTCTCCTCAAGTGATGACAGTCGGTGAACCAACCTTGTGTAGGGTATAGCACAACATGGAAAAACAGCATGCAATGACATTGCCTGGTTTGCTATTTCAATAGCAATTCTTAGAAGGCCTCCACCTTTTCTTTCATGTCCCTACTGTCCAACGATAACGTATCTGTACCATTTCCATGATTAGGAGGGCTCTACTAAGGTAGAGCCAAACTCTTTGGGCAACAAGATCGTGAAGAATCCTGTTTAGCATTTACTTTACACTGTACTTGAACATTTGTTTAAGTCATCATGCAAAAGAAAATTTGTCTAACTTGAAGAAAACAGAGGAAAATCAGGTTTTGTGTTTCAGGATCTAAACCTGATTCAGATCAGGTTTCAGACACAGAAAGGTTTCCTGAATCAGAAAGGTCTAAAGTTGATTAAAAATATTTTCTGACCTCAGAAAAATGGAATTTTTTTGTATTGCAATGAGTTTTCAAGCCAAGCAGCAGAGGAGGTGGAACATGTGGCTTGAGCTGTCACGAAGGCGTATTCAGTTTAAACCCCTGGATGACTCATTTATTGGAACTGATTTTTTCTCTGGGCTTTTCTCTGAATTACACAAAAAGATATCTCCTAGCTTGCACCTTTACTTCCCAAAAGATCCCATCTGGGATCTGGAAAAATCCCATTTTCCAAAAGTTCTGAAGAAGCTCTGGATGCTTAGCCCTATACCTGATTTCACACTCAAGGAATGTTTGACTCCTCACGGACATTTTATATTCATGGAGTGTGAGTTTTCTGTGATACAACTCTAGGTGAATATTGATTTTTAGCACGCTCTGCAAAGTTGCAGGCACTATGGAAAGGAAAAGCCCTGGATTAAAGCTGCTATAAGAAAATTCAGTCATGCAACTCGTGTGTATATGGACTTGTATAGATTATGGGCATGCTTTATCTCCTGGATCAAAGCCTTCTTCCTTGGCCTGAGAGCTGTCTGCACAGGGACACACAGGGGATGTGTGAATGTACGCTCAGTGCCAACTTCTTTTGTTGCTTTCTCACCATAGTTCATTCCGCTTTCACACACAAGATTGTGTGTAGAAAAAATCACCTGGCAAGGGAAGGGAACTCTAACCCAACATGTAGACTTGAATGCTTCCTTGGAGCATACCAGCTCCAAGAAAGCTGTCCAAGGCTGCCCTCTAATTTTGGACCTTGGCACACAATGACACATCTCATTCCTGGCAAGTGAAGAAGCTCTCCTTAGGCCTAGGTGTTAGTGGCAGGAGGCTGAATACATTGGATTTCTGTTCTATTCACCTGGAGATGTGAATGAAAACCTGAAACAACACCTGTTGACTGTCAAATCTGAATGAAGTTACTGGGGCTGGAAAAAAGGTGGGGAGAAGAAATCTACTGCTGGTTTTGCCCATATTTTATCTTTGGCACTCATCTATTTGGTAAAATCATCAACTGTCGGGGCATCTGCCTGTTGCTTAGCAGCAGAACGGCTCTCTTGATGCTTTGGGGGACTTTAGCTGGGGACATGTCAGAGGAAAGGAATGGTCCATTATTGCTCTCAAACAGTGTATTTCTATCTTGTCTTTATCCATGAATTAGAACAGCAAGTAATTTACAGAGAAAATACCTTGTTCCTCAATAATTCAATTCAAGGATGTATAGAAAGGCTCTGGATGTCTTATTTAGTACTTTATGTACTCTATGTACTTTAGAACTCTTATTTAATTCTCCAGTACTCATGAATTTTTGTTATTCTCAAAATTTATCTGGGTCTTCTTGCTGCCAATGCTATCATGTGTGAATGTTTGCACATTGAGTAAGACATATGTGTTGTTCTGGTTTGTTGATAGCATCATGAATCAACAGCTGTCAGTGGATGGTAGATAATTTGTGCTTTGCATTATTGCTTCGGAGAGGGAGGGGAGGTGTTCAGAAAATCAGATAACACAATAAGTAGGCACTCGACTTTTGTTTTGTTCTGCATTGGCATCCAGGAAAGCCAGAGGCACCACTTCATGGTTTTTGGTGCAGCACTGGGTGACTGGCGGTGAGGATGGCACAGGAGAAACAGTCCAGAGGTACATGCTGGCTCTCAATGCAGTGCTCCAAAGTCGCTTACACTATTGTCCCATTCCTGAGCACACCAGAATGGACATGTGCACTTAATGAATTTTAAATCCCTTTCTGCCTCTGCAGAGCCTTGGTCAGCCAAGCCCCATTTTTGGAAGGCATGCACAGCTGGATGAAGTGGTGCAGCAGCTCAAGGAGCTGATGTTTGAGCAGATGATGTACAGTGAATAGTTTGGAGAAGATACATGACAGCATGGGACAGGACAGGAACAGAAATCCTGCCTACGCACAAGTGGCCAACTCCTTATGAATAACACTGGAATCGTGTCCTGTGTGCTCTACTCTGCTCTAGCATCTCCTTTAGGAAAACATTATCCAGCTTCATCCGGTTGTCCAGTCCAGTGCAGCTGCTGCACTTTCTGCCTGCAAATTCCTGCTACCTGATCTCAACATAAGAGGTGCTCTTCCATAAGGTCCCATGCCCAGTGGCTGTACCTGCAGAGTGCAGCACAGCTCTGAGCATACCTCCTCTGACTCCTGCTGGGGCTGAGCACTGTGCTGGCCTGTGGTGTCTTCCTGCAGCTCAGCTCATCCTGCTGCAGTTCAGTGCCAAAAGAATTGGGAACTTCAGTGACAGAATCACAGCATCATTAAAGTTGGAAAAAATCTCTACAGTCATTGAGTCCAACCATTAATGTAAACCTTGTTGCATGGCTTAACTGGGAGTGTTGTCAACCACATTTACCTCAGGGGCCAAAGGTTGCAGAGAGCCCTGGCCCAGGCCCAGCCTCTCTTCTCCACTGCAGTCCCGTTGCAAGCAGCTAAAATCTGCATCTCAGGTTCCCTGCTGTCTCCCATTCCTGTTTCCTGTCTGTTCTCTTCATGTGATGTTCCTCCCTTGGAGTGGACCTTTACAGGCTGCCTCTGTGCAATCCCACCACTCATCCAGGAGCCAGTGCCAGCCCTGTGCTGCACCTCACACCGGTCCCAACACACATCCTGTTGACTTTCCTCAGAAGAAGAGTCCCCAACATTCTTTCTCGCACCTGGCTTTTTGAATGTGTGACCCAATCGCATAATTTTTTTTGGTCCTGATGGCCAGAATACACCTTCATGTTGACTCTGGTGCAATAGTGAAAATGACGGATGAATTTAGACCTGGAATGCAGCAAACAGTGGATAGACGTCAGCTTTCTTACCGAGTTACTCTGGGATGTGTTGGCATCTGTTCAAGCAATTTCTTGCTCAACCTGGACATTCCTCTCTACTTCTGTAAAGTTAGTGGGTAATGTTATGCAGCACCGAGGATAAATTCAAGGCCCAAATGATTCCTGTGTTGTAAAGAGGTGTTTTGAACTTCTGGCACTAGATCTGACTGATGGCGCCCGTTTGAGGCAAGTCTGTTGCTGTACACCAAAGCTCACCTCTTCCAGCTGGCACAGCGAGATCTGGCTCTGTTTCATCTGCTTTGCACCTCATCAGCAGCAAGGATGATGCTGGAACCAATTTAGGTGGTGATGTGGTAGACAGTGCGTGAGGCAGAGCAGGATGTTGGGAGTGGCTCCGCATCTGTCTCCCATCATGGGGTCTGGCTGGGATTTTTCATCTGGCTGTGGGAAGAGCAAATCTTAGTGAGTGAGGAGCACATGCGCCCGCAGTGCACACTTGTGCCTGGGATTGCAGCTGGGGAGGGAGCAGCCTTTAATGAGCAAGACTATGGTGTAAGGTTTGGTGTTGCAAGTGCTGAACTCTTCTGCTGGGTTTGTGTCACTCTCTTGTGAGATTTGGATCTGTTTTTTAAACCCAGCAGAGCCTTAAGCTCTTTCTGCAGTTGTTAAAATGCACAAAAATGGTCTTGATGGGATGTGATGCAGCTTACCATTTGGAAAGAAGTGTGAGGCTGGTTTATTGCTGAAAGGAGCCTTAGAAAATTCAAAGCATTGTTCTGACCCTCATAGAGTAATTGAGGTGGGAAGAGGTGACCTTTGGGGGTCACCTGTCCAACCCCTCACATTCAAAGCAGAGTAATGCTTGCTTCTTGTACTGCTGCCTTAAAGCAGTTTCTTTCCTGGTTGTGCAAGTTTAAGTGAATTTTGAATTTTTTAATATTGTTTCCTTGCAAAATTCCTTCCATTGCTTGTCTGGTCTGCATATCTTCTGAGTTTGAGAGAGCTGTTTGGGCTGACTGGTGCCAAACTGTGGAGTGGAACCTTTCCTCTGCACACCCTCTGCTCCATGGACAAATGCCTGGAAAACATTATGATTCACAGCAGATTTCAAGTCTGTGGCTCCTCCGAGAAACACATTTTATATCTGAGGGCTCTGGTGCATAAGGGAGATTGTCCTGCATGCACAGAGATGTTTGAGTCTTGGGAGGGCTGGTTCCTAAACTGGAGCAGATGCCACCCATTTGGTTTTGCAATGAGACTGTGGACTATCAGCAACCCTTGGCTGAGCACATGGATGCTGAGCAGCTCCACTCCCAGAAGGAGGGCTGGGGCAAACAGCTAGAGGAGGGAATTCCAGCAGCCAGAAGTCTCTTCACCACACATGTGTCTCCAGCACAACTGCAAGCCTTAGCTCTCAATGAGAGCTGATGAAGAGTGCCCTTGATTTGAGAGGGTCCTCTTGGATAGACTGGGCTGAGGGGCTTTACTCTCCTCTTCAGACCTGCCTGGGTTTTGGAAACTTTCCTCCAAACCACACCCATCTTAGAAGCCCTCAGACATTCCTTTACCCCTGGTTTAAATAATAACGCAACTTTTTGGGCAGTTATCTGTCTCCTGCCCAGTGCCTCATCAACAGAGCATGGAGCTTATGTCTGCGTCACGTGGGCAGGCATCCTTTTCTATTTTTTGCAATCTATGAAAGCCTAACAGAAGAAAGCTGGTTGCTATCTGTGCCGCTGCTTAATCCTCAGTCTCCAATTCCCGCTATCAGCACTATCAGTGAGACTTTTCTCTCTACCACCATGTTGCAGAACAGCAGATAACATAATCCTAAATCCCAGGTACAATTTTGACCCTTCCGCCGTGCAGCTTTATTTTTGAAAGCAAAGTCTCTTGCATCAGATGAATCACAGCTGGTAATATTCTCCTTCAGCCTATATTGCCTTAGCATCAAACCAAGCCCCATGTGCTTTCTGCTGTTATTTTCTGAAACTATTTCCAGTTTTCATTTGAAAATGTCTTTTAATGTGGCCATGCATGTAAGACTTTCTGGGAAGAGAAATCAAAAAAATTCCATGATGCATCTTTCCCTCCTGAAAAGCTTTGATTTATGGCTAAGAAGAATTATTCTTTCTGCCCATAAAGTAATTTTTCCAGCATGTTGGTTACAGACAGGGTAAGATTACTTCCAAATCCAGATAGCTGTGGATTTATCAAGCCATCTAAAATGCACATACACATGCACATATGCTTAAAAATATCCAGTGGGCCATTTTTTTTCCGTTACACAGAACAAATTCAATCAAATTCATTAAATTGTCTTGGTTTATTACCAATGGAATTGAGACTGGGATATGGTCCAGAGACTGCATCTGTGCAGGTATTATTACTATGATCACCTGCACTTGTCATAGACCAGATTTTTTCTCTGTGCACTAATTACAACCATAATCTCTGCTTTAGTTGCAACAATAATGTCTTAAAGGAACATACTTTCATTCTTAACTGCATTACAGTAAAAACACAATTTGTGATGGCAGTTTTTGGAAAATCCCAAGTAGTTTGAGTCTAAGCTGTATGGAAAGTTATAATGAACCAACCTCCAAACTCCCATGAGTGCTCATGATGGGCCTGTTCACGGAAAGACAGTGGGTGAACTTCATGGGTTAATGAACTAAATAGAAAGGCCTTTTTCCAGGCAATGAGCAGCTACAGCACTGGGTTTTCGTGGAAGCAGCGGTGACCCTGCTATCTCCAGCCATGTAGGCTTGCTTGGAATTCACAACCAGTATTGGCTTTTATGTGCATGCGGGTGTTAAACCCTTTGACCACATCTTTATAGTGTGTTTAATTCTGCTCCAAGGTTAGGAAGCTATTATTTTTGCCCCAACATCCTGAAGTTAACATGCCCACTTGACAGGGTTACTGCAGAGGCAGAAGCTGGAGGAAAATCCCGACACACCAGAGGCTGGGGATTAAGAATCTTGCTGTTTCATCTGAACCTCACTGGTCCCAGGCTGCTGCTCCTTAAACAGGTTTATGCTACCTGTGCCTGTGCCAGTGGCATGTTGTGGGCTGCAAGGAGCTCAGCAAATTCAGACTACCATGTTTAATCCTGAAGGTGCCAATGGCATCTTCCAGTGCAGGTCCTGACCTGTATGGTATCTGCTGTACGAAAAAAAAAAAAGGGAAATCACCTAATCAACCTTTCCTAAATTATCTTGGATAGCTGTGCAGAAGAGTTTGACCTGTAAATTAGACAGCAATTTAGTGGAAAACTTGGCCCTGTGTTCCTTAATGTGGCCACCTGCTGCTAACAGGGTGTTGTGTCCCATGCACACTGGGGTGCCTAAAGGCACCTCCTGCTCCTGCAGCTGCCCAGAGTCAGTGGCTGCTGGCAACGCCCCCTAAGCCCTGAGACAGTTCAGTAAAGTGGGAGCAAGATTTGTCTGCTTTGGAAAAGCCACTCGAAATGGTTTCTGCATCCTAGAATTTCACCATCTCGCCTTCTTAACATGAAATGCTTACTTACACAGTTTGAAGGCCTCTTCAGCCAAGTCAAATAAAGCACCAGAACTGTGGCCATGATTTTATGAACTTGTATGGGAAATTTCTTGTTTTGGGCACTGACTTGCTGTGGTCCTCTGGCATCTAAAGGCTGTGCTGTGGTCCTGTTGACACATATCGGGATGCTCACATGAAGGCCCCTAAAACATTCCAGTGACTAGAAGATTTTGCTGCCTTCTTCTCTTTGTAAGAAGGATTTGTCACTGAATGCATAATACATGATAACAAAATCTCCCACCTTCTGTTTTGGGTCTTTCAGGGTGCAATTAAAACAAGCCACACATAAGACTGTCTCTTTGGGGCTTCACACTTTAATGTTATTTTCTTTTCCCCTGTAGTGACAGGAGAGGAATAGGCAGTGACAATTGATGGAAGAGGAATTTGAGCATCTGGAACAGGGTAAAATCCAAGAAAACGGTGAACTCTGGTAGATTTTCTCCCCACCCTGGAGTCTGAATAGTTTTTCCATGCCACAAAAACACTCATGTAAGGGAGGTGCTTTTCTCCCCATTTAACTGTAACAAAAAGCGTGCTGTGAGTCAAAGGTGCTTCCAAGAGCATCTGGAAGTATTTCCCACCCCAAACAGAGACTGGTGATGCTTTGCAACATCAAAAAAAAAAAAAAAAAGAAAGAGAAAAATATTGGGCAGCAGTGGGTACCTCATGGTGACACCAGTATGCTGCTGTGAACGCAGTGTCACTGGTCCTGAGCAGCTGCTTGACTCTGTGATGGGTCACACAGGGCTTGTTTCCAGCTGTCCTGGTGCCTTTTCCAATGGGAACAACATGGTCAAGAGTCTGTGGAACCCCTTGATTCCCACCAGGGTGGCAGTGTCCTGATTGGTGGGGGGGACCCTCCAGGTTTATAGTTACTATTGAGTCCAGTTGCTGGAGTGACATTTCTGTGATGCTCTTTTGTTGGCAATACCTGACTGTGGCCATTTCACAAAGTGGACAACACCCTGGAACAATGGTGAGGATCACTTTGAGTTGTCTGGTAGATGGAGTCATCCCCTGCTATACCCAAACCATCTCTGCTATGGACAAGTGCCCCTTTAAACTGGAGATACAGTGAGATCCTGAGACTGTGCTGCTTCTCCCAGGGAATTCAGAAGGGGCTCTAATCTCTCACCTGACTCCCTCTTATTGTAAGGGGGGAAGATTTTATAGCCAGGGTGTTAAACTGCAAGGACTTGCTGTTCAGTTGACATGTTCTGACACATATTTCCCGTATGATCTTGAGCCAGTCGCCTGATCTCTCAGTGTTTCAGCTTCTCATTAGAATATTAAGACCTCCCTTACCTTGAAGATGTATCCCTCATTGTCAGTGAGGGGCTAGGGGATCACGGGAGAGACAGATGCTACATGACTTGGCACCTCTGTGTGCTCTAAACAGCTCTCAGCAAGGTGCTTCTCCCTTTCTTCCCTGTAAACATGTTCCTCACTGGTGAGGCCTCCTGTGCCGCCAGTTCTGCTTGCAACAGGTGTTTAAGAGCTGGTAGATACGGGCATCTAATTACGCCAGTTTTCTGGAGCAAGATTGCCTTCAGAAGATGCATAACCTTGACTGCAGGCTCACCGGTGGGTCACAAATCCCATATGTGAGGGCATGGATAATTCATCCCAGCTGCCAGAGGTGCTCCAGTACTGCCTTGTGCTCCAGTGCACTTTCTTCCCTTCTAACCAGGGCTGGTTTGGTCTATTGCTCTGTCATGGACAGTGTCAAGTAATGAACATGGAGAGGTTTTTTTATGACTCATTACATGAAGAAAGCCTGAGATTTTCTGAGCCAAAGACAGAACAGCTTCTGCAAATAAAGGGATGCTGTTGGGCACAGTTTCACTTTTGTTGGTTTCCTAGTGGTAAACTCCCAGCAAAAGCCTTGGAGAGTGATACGTGGAGAATATATAAAGACCTAATATGGCAGAGAAGAAAATCAGAAATTTTTCTCATGCGTGTGTCTATCTATTGAGATGTATTTATTATCAGTTTCATATAATTTTATATTTTCCAATGTATTTCAGATATATAGTATGATATAAAAATATGGACTCTCATGGCAGTGTTATAAATGATTGGAAATTACCAGCTGGGAAGTTTGTCATCTGCGTTATATAACACAATGGAAGGATGTTGTATTAAAAAAAAAATCTATATTTAAAAAATAAAATAATAAAAAAGAAATCCTTGTCATAAACAATCTGCTTTCCAGGAATATTCTGGATGCAGAGTGGAGTTTTATAAACCCTGCAGTGTGTGCACAGAAAATGGATGAAAACACGAGCCACTGGTTGGCGTTAAACTGCTGTGGCATTCCTGCAGCTCTCTGCATCCAAGCCATGTGTACAGCACGGATCACTGCCAGCCGGGGATCCAGCAGCGCTGCCGTCCTCCTTTCCAAAACTTCGGAAGACTGCACTTCCCTGGTGGGGTTTGCATGGGCACAGGACAGATGTTTGCTAGTCAGCAATTGGCCTTGCTAAGCTTTGGACGTGATTCTGGACCGGACCTTTTCTTTTTCTCTTTTTCCCTCAGAGTCTAGGAAATAAATTACTTTAATTTCAATGAGGATGCGAAGAGCTGCTGTTCATCATGGAAGAAGTAGATGCTTGCACTTTTGTGAAGGTAACTAGATTTTTGAATAACATATATTTCAACACAATTGTGCATCCGTGGGAATTCAATTCCTGTTTTTGTGCCAAATAACCAGACATCTGTCAATTGATATAAAACTGAATGTATTTGACTTAATAAGCAGCAAGCTCTTGTTAGGACCTGCCACCTAGAGAAGCTGTAGCAAATGCTATGCTTTTGGCTATTGATAACTGTTGATCTGTGTGCCAATAACAATAATAAGGCTAACCAAACTGGCTCGTGGAAAGATGAAAAAGCCCCCAGACTTTCATCCCAGGTTTGGAAACAAGGCAGTATCTACCGTTCTCACATTAGCCAACACACAGAGGGATGTGGAATGAGAGTGTCAAGGGCCTGAAGTGATGAAAAACATACTTCACATTGCATTTCTGTGGCAAATCGCCTCCAGGAGCATGGTGGTGGGAGAAATGGGCCCACTGACCTGTTCAGTGAAGACTCACAGGAGCAGCAGCCAGGGGCTCGGCTGGGGCAGGGATATAAACCTGCTTGTCTTGGCCTGAACGGATCCGTCCTGGTGAATTCCATTCACAAAAGGACAAATACCTCATATTTTAATGCAAAGGGGAGCCTGATGCAGGAGTCCTTCTATTTTATGGGATCCTTGAACTATCTGTTTTTTCTAATCCCTTAACCATCTGCTAGTCATTAATATCCCCTTCGGAAAGCCAGGAATTTATTTTCCCCCCAAAGATGCATAACTTTCCATGCTTCCTTGACTCTTCACAGAGCCTCCAAGAAAATCTCTCCCAGCTACTTGCTGAAATCTGTTTTTAGGGAATAGATTTACTGCTGAAGAATAGTTCAAGCTTTTCCTTCCATGCAGACATCCTCTGCAGGCTTCTCCGAGGCCACAGTCCCAGTCTGTTCCCTTGGGTGGGATAAGTGCACGTGGCCAAGGAGTTGTCGGTGAGGGAGAGACTCATGGCAGCCAAAGGCAGCCACCGTCTGAGCTCAGCTTCACCTCCCCTCATAGTCAGTGAAGAGAAATAGTGAATTCTGGGGTGTGAAGCATCGGCCCTGATGCAGCCATCCGTCTCAGGATGAGACAGATCACAGCCCTACAGCTCTGGATTGACTGTAATGGGAGAGTATCACAATTAGTGGGATGGATGGCAATACTTAGGAGCCTAATGGTGGACAGGATGGACATCTCCTTTGATGACTTGTGTTGGAGGATAAGCTGCTTCTACTACATGTGACAGGTCTGAAAAGGATCACTGACAGCTTTGGCTTCAAGTGTGCATGAAAATCTATCTGTTCTCCTGGATGGCACAGTGACCTCCAGGCTGGAACAAAATCCCGATGCAAAATAAATACCTAAAGATAGGCAGAGACGTATTTATGGGTCTGACACTGGACTCATTCAGTCCTTTTTGTATATACTAAAAATAAGCACAAACACTAATGGCCTCTGTAATGGTTAGAAAGATGTTAATGGACTTCTCGCTACCCACTCTCTGCCTAAAATGTGTTTGGTGTCATTGGCCAAAGCCAGACAGCATCACCCAAGCTAATTCTGTCTGAGTTAATGAGCAACATGGACACTCCTCTAGGGATTTCAAGTGGCACAGCTGTGAAATATTTAGTGAGATAAGGACTGATGCTACTTCAAAATAGTTGAAATAAACACATCAAATCCAATTTTTGAAATGCTAGGACTATGTCCCCTGCATACTGGTGTATCTCCTGTCCCTGATTTTGTACACAAACAGCCCAGGATCAGGGCAGGGTAGAGGAGAGGGAGACAGGGAAAGGAAAAAACCCACTAAAGGCAAATCAAGTGTGAGAGAATTTGACTCATCTATATAAACCCTGTATTTGTTCTATTTCAGCTCCTCCTTTTTCTTTTTTTCCCTGGAGATGGAAAATTTTGTTCTTGCAATTTATAATATTGCAATATCACCTTTGCACGAAGCTGGGGAAGGTGGAGGGAAGATGGGGAATGAATTTCTGCTAATATCTAGCTGCTTTTGTTAGATCACCCGCTAATTCCCAATCTTTGTATTCCACAGCCTTATTTACATTACATTACCATTTCATTTACGGGCCCCTAGGAGTTCTCAGTCACTTTGGGGAGCTCTCTAAGTTTGCCTTTCATCACGTATTAATGAAGTGTTAATAGCTCACCCAAGCCATTTTTGAGCAAACACCACGTGATGTGTTTGTGTTGTGCAAACAGCCCGTGTGCTTTGCTAATACACGGCCGGTGGGGACGCGGCGTCTGCCACCTCTCCGCTAATTTCTTCTTCCTTTGCTTGCCTTGCTTGCACATGGCATCCTGGCCCTTCGGAGGCCAGCATGGACCTCTCTGCAAAAAACTGCACTCCTGAAGCTCTGTGCACCATGTCTCATGGCAGGGGACAGGGGAATGAGGCAAAGTCACTGAAAATTGGGCAATTTCTGGAGGCTGGTCCAAGGGAGGAGATCTGCTGGAAGTCTGCACATCTGGCAGCGGGTCTGCTCCAGAAATCAGGTAGAGCATTGCCCAGAGAGGCAAGCGTGGTGGATTACCTCTTGCTGCCCAAATTGGTAGGACTGGAGGTCTGAGCCTGTGCCATGCTCCCCAGTGGGCTCAGGGATTTGGGGACTTTGACTTGCCTGTTACTGCCTGCCCTTTATCAGTTAATTCTGTCAGTGTTTGCTTCTGGTTATTGATTTCTGGTGAGTTCTTCCATCCGAACTGAGAGCAAATCTTTTTTTTTTTTTTAATGATTCTGGTGAATGAATGAGCTGGGTAAAAAATTGAAAATGTACATTCACCAGCAACTTAATTCTTCTTTGCTATTTTCTTTTCTTTTTCCAAAATGAGCAAGTTCCAAACGCAGGGGAGAAAATCCAACCCTTATTATTTTTGCCAGTCCGCACTACGAGGGAGCATTCATCAACTTTTTTTCTTAGATAGTCAGGAAGCATACATTTTCCATGTTTCCTTCTGTGTTGCCTCTTGTGCATTTTCTTACCTTCCCTATTCTTTTTCTTCACCTGCTGTTGGACACCTTCTGCCCTGACCTGGCACTGCTCAGATTACTGCTCCTGGAACACAGAGAAGAATAAAATCTGATAATCTGGGGGGTGTTCTCCTGGACATCACACTAACCAAGTAAGCTCTTGCAGGATCAGGCTGTTGCATTCAGGCAAGTGATGGGAAAAGGCACAGTGATGTATTTTAAATACACTTTTGGGAAGAACTTTTTGACGGGTCCTTAATAAATGCTAAATAAATGCATCTCTCAGACGTCATTGCTGTGTGAGAAAGGGGATGATAAGCCTTCTGCAGAAAGTTTTAATGTCCCTAAAACAACCCTCCCTGAGATATCCTAGCACCCCCTGGCTGCCAAGGCAGCAGGACAGGGCAGCAGGGAGCTGTGGTGGGGATAATGGAGATTCTTGTTGCGTGTGATGGACCCTGATCGCCTGCAAGCTCATGGAGAAACAGCACCTTCTAGACAAAGAGACCTCATTACTAATTCAGTGTTTCCAATTAGCCTGGGATGATATTTGCAGCCCCCTCCAAAGGACAGGGGGCTGCTTCTTGCAGCCTTGGCATCCTGGACCAGGCTGTGTTGCAAGATCCACCACAGAGCCCAGCTGAAGGGATGTTGTAGCTTTTAAACATATTCAAGAAGCACGGTCCCTCCTTTTTTAATGCACCTCCCATTAATTCTTTAGGATATGAGATAGGATGCGACCCTCTTACCGCTGACCTTTTAATAACAATAAAATCACTCAGTGCTGCACTTTATTTTGATTTATCATTGCACAGCATAAAGGGATTATATATCAAAGGAGGCACTAAAATGATAAGACTAATAAGAAGAGACCAGAGGAAGATGGGGAATAACTGGAAGAAATTTCATTGGTATTTTCAGTCAAAAGAGATAGGAAACTATGGCTTATCTTGAATAGCCTTGGGAATGATTTTTTTTTCTCCTTTCCAACAGCTGAAAATGCAGAGATCATGTCAAAATAAACTCATATTAAAAAAAATATATACAGGCTATGTAGAGTTTATCTCTAGTAATTGGAGTACTGGACATTTTCTGCAGGTTTCAGCTATGTTATGTTTTGGATTTAAATTATTTTCAAAGAGAAGATTTGTCCAGAGCTTTCATATATTTTGATTTTATTTCTTTTTTATTATCAGGGCAGTTTGATCCATTGGCATAGCAAATATCAAATGTTAGGCTGACAAACGCTTCAGGATTTTCTTCTAAGAGAAGGTATGAGAGGGGAAATGATTGCTCAAAACCTCCTATTTTATGCCCCCTACAAATATTGGGAATAAATATTGGTGTTTTTGTGTCCCCACAAGTGATTTGTGTAGGGTCTGCTGTGGGACAGAGATTCCCAGCTGGGGTGGGGCAATTCCGGTTGTCTTTGTTGTTGGAGCTGTGGCTGGATCCTGCGCAGTGGCAACCTGGATCTCGCCATGGAGCACAGCCTGGTTGTGGTGGTGTGGGTGACTGTCCATCTCTTAGCAGAGGCACATCCACCGCTCACTCTGCCAGACTGCTGCTTCAGGTGAGAGGCTGCGGCAGACAGGCAACAACCACGGTGTTTGGAGCAAGAACACACTTGTCAAAGTGATGTGCAGGACAACCAAAATGCTTTGTGAGTTTGTGTTATGTTTTATTAGATTCAGTAAGAATTTCCGGGAAAACTTTGGGAATATCAAAACATGACTTTTTTTTCCATCATGGATAGTTGAATGTGAGTGTTTTTACATTTTTAAGTGATATTTTAAGAAATCCTCTTTCTCTAATGGCCTTTTCCTTACAAAGATTGACTTGTGGTGAAAGAATACAAATTTTTAAAACATGCCCAAATCATTCTGTACAGAGCTAAAGGTTTTGTGTGAGCTTTTTACCATTGTTCAGCCCCAAAACAGTCCAAACTCTCCCTTCCAGTTCTACCTGACCTCCTTTCTCCTACTTTTTTTCAGCAGAGCAGCAACTGCAACAGGGAAGGATTTGCAAACCAGGAGGCTGAAATTCAGCTCATCAGCATAGACACAGGAGGGCACCTGGCCCAGCCTCTTTCTCCTACTGTAAGGCTTAGAAATTACCAACCATTAACATTTCATCAGTTCAGGGATTTGGATGGCAGATGCACAGCAGCTGTCTAAAAGCCACATAGGCTGTGCTGCAAGGCAGCTTTTTCTGAGGGTGTTTGAGGTGCAGCTGCTGTGGTTAATTCGAGGGCTGGTTGTGACTGTAAGGCTTGACCAGTCCACTGATGTCACAGCTGGACTCCAGTCCACTGTATGCCTAGGGAGGTGTAAATCCACTGGAGACTGTGAAAATAAGGAAGACAAACAGGAATGAGGGCTGAAAACACAAAGAAGTGGGTCTTGTAAGGAAAGAAAATAAATAAATAATTCTAAACGTGGGTTTGGCATGTTGTTTCATGGGCTCCTGTCTTTGAGAAATCCACAGGTGTAAAATGAGTTCAAAAGGTTGGGTTGGGTTTTCTCCATCAAGTTCGGCTGGCTTCATTTTACTGTAGAGCCAGCTCATCCACTTTCCTGAGGATGTTGGTCCCACGGACAGGGAGATGGCCGGAAGACACAACCCGTCACCAGCCCACCTAAGACCTCAATCACTTGTTCTCTGTTGGTTGTACAGGAATGTGTGGCTGTGGGTTCTTCTTCTACATGTTTCAGCTAGAAAACTAAATTTAGGACCAAGAATTTGGCCATCTCTAAGTAGGTTTTTTGTTGCAAAATGTAAAAACAGGACTGTTTTTTATGTCTTCCCTAGGGTTTTCATAGAGGTCTCTGCCTTTCCCTGCTTGATCATAGAAAATGTTAAAAACATCCTCGGACCCAGATCACTTTCTTGCACAGGTTCATGGCCAGAGCCAGAGCTTGTGCCAGCACAGATGGTGGTGTTAGACATGTGAGGGGAATATAAAAAAAAAAAGACAAGTAGAAAAGTGCATTTCAAGAGTTGTCAGCCCTCCAACTTTGAAGTGCCAGGGCATGTTTGCTGCAGTCGTTTCTCAAGGTCCCCACAGAATTGCTGAGAGGAAGAAAGCCGTGTTTAGAAAAGCTGCCAGATGACAAGACCTGGGGATGTAGGGCACCGAGCAACCACACGGTGCTTTGCTTGCTCAAAGTGCACCTGTAGGGAGGAGAGCAGGGATGGGAGTGTGTGTCTTTGTGAGAGTGGGAGGGAGAGCAGGAAGGGATGGAAGAGTCTCCTAAATGCTTATAAATACATGAAAATCCATCTTGAGGCTGCTCCTCTTAAATAGGCACACTTATTTCTATATACACAGATATTTCCATGTGAATATACAGCTGCCTTTCAGTTGTGGGCTGTGAGAAGCACACCTTGGTGTGCCTGTGTGCTGTGTAGGTGTGAAACCCTGAGCTTCTCAAAGCCATGGGCATGCAGGACGCCTCCCTTGGGGCTGCTTTAACAAATACTGGAGGTGGCTTCTTCTGGTGTGACATCCAGGGGGAAAAGAGCACTGGGGAGGGAGTTTGAGGATGTGGAAGAGAGGCAGAGCAATGCCATGCACGGTATCCTCTTGCCCCAACAATCTGCCCCAAAACAGAGATGGCCCAAGCAAGAACATACAGAAGAGGCAAGAATGAACTGAAGAGGACCCTAGATGCAGTGAAGAACGTGTCCAAAATGACAAAAAGAACACTCTAACCTCTCACAGCTGCCATTTCAGACTCCTGGACCAAAACCCAGGATCCACTGGATAACATTACACACATGTCCAGTGCAACACTGGATTTTTCTTCTTGGTCCTCCTTATCCACCTTGTTTCTGAAACTTCCCTCCTTGCTGCTGCTGGCTGGCTGACAGCTCTGTTTCCTGAGGCACCACCAGAGCCTCAGGAGTATGAACAGCACTCCTGCAATGGCCCAAAACTGTCACTGCTGCAAGGCAGTTCACCAAAAGTTCTTCATCAAAAGGCTTGTCAGGCAATGGAACAGGCTGCCCAGAGAAGTGGTGGAGTCACCATCCCTGAAGGGATTCAAAAGATGTGCAGGTGTGGCATTTGGGGACATGGTTTAGTGGTGGGCTTGGCTGTGCTGTGTTAATAGCTGGACTCAATGATCTTAGAGGGCTTTTCCAACCTAAAAGATTCTGTGATTCTGTGATAGGGTCTGGTTGTGTAAAGAACCTGGAGGACATGAGTGTCTTCTGGACAAAAAATAACAGCAGGCAAGGAGTTAACAGATGCCTCTTATCTCCTGCTCTTGGAGGCAGAAATTAAAGCCATTGTGTGGTCCCGCTGGCTTGCAGGATCTCACTGGTGGTGCTGGCTTTGCTGAACAAACTCACTCCAATGATCTGCCTGCTGGCTTCTCTCTGAGAAACCCTGGGGTAGAAAAGTGTTTTCTGAGCTTTGGGTTAAAAAACTCAACTCTGTGTCTTGATAGAGAGACTTGGAGATGCTCAAGCAGACTGAGAAATGGAGCAGGTTGAAGTCCAAACTCAGACTCATGTTTTGCCTGTGGTTCTATTTCATTTAATTCAGAGAGTGGAGGTGAGTTGGTTTTAAGCCCAAACATGCTGTGTTGTTAATTGCAAGGATGCAGTACTAACCCTGTTCCTATATTCCTTCCCATCCATCTCTGAGTAAATCCTGATGAGGATGTGCTGGCTGGGCTTAGAAAGCCTTGTGTTTTTACAAGCAGTGTGCTGGAGAAGAAGGAGGTGTTGGAGCTTGTGGTTTATGTGATGGGTTGGTGGTTGGAGCAGTTTTCTAGGCAGAACCCAAGAAATGTTTTACAGCATCCAACTCACAATAATTCATGTGGTTCCCTTGCCCGGACTGTCATTTTTTCAGCAGGCTGCCTTCAAAGGAGTTCCTTTGCCCTGGAAAATTCTCTGCAAATGATTACCATGTAAAAATGACTGGTTCAAAACAGAACTGCCTGGCTTGACAAAGGCCGAGCTCAGTTGTTTCAAAGGGACACATTAATGACCAGATAAGTTTTTCAAGCAAGTCACTCTTTGCAGAAGAGTCTCTGTCCCTGCTCTCAGCAGCAGTATCTTGACCCTACACCTTTTTGGAGGAGAGCCAGAGGCACGGGGAGCATTAGATTGCAGCCCTGGGCTTTCCCCAGGCTGGAGGTGCAGCACTGCCCCGTCCGCACCGTGCAGGGCAGGGACGGGAGGGTGCTGCAGCTGTTGCTTCGCTGCGCTGCGTGGGCACGTGCATCATCTCCCAACACACATCTGCCGAGCTAAAACGTTCTGGAGGGACCAATGTTCAGGTGAGCCATGTGACGTGCTGTGCCAGCCAGTGGCACAGTTTTGGCCCTGAGAAGGGTCATGAGGCTGGAGCGCTTACCCCTGTGGGGATGACCCACCTGAAGGTGTATCACTTGTGTTCTACCTGTGTTCAATTCTCCCATGCAATTGTAATCACCATTCTTTGGTTTTAGTACTTTTCAACCGTATATGAGATGTGGTCCATGGTTGCGGCTTTAGTGGCTTTCTGTGAAGGATGCAGAAGAGGACAGTTTTTCCTGTGCTCCCATCTTAAAAGCAAGGAGAGTCTCCTTGTAGTGTTCTGAAAGATAAGCCAGAGTCCTCAGGCTATGTCCCCTATTAAAAACATGATGTGATAAGTCTGCTCTGGCCTGTCAGACTGGCATGGCAGGGTGGCTCTCCCAAAAGCACTTGATTTACTACCCATAATATTTTGATTAAAACATTGGTCTTATCTGATATGACCACATGAGGCAGAGACAAACCTGGTTCACTGATGACTTAAAATTTTGCTGTTTCCTTGGCTACCCTCAGGGATTAGTCCTTGGTCCAGTGCATTTCAATATAACTATCAATGATTTAAGGCAGGGTCTTTTCTGATGATAAACTGCAGGTGGCACAGGAAGTGATGGATGGCGGGTACTGGGGGTGGCAGGTCACTGTCACAGGGTGATCTCAAGTCCCTGGCTAAGCACAGCCTGGAAAAACACACGTAAGCAACAGCCTGATGCAAACTAATGCATCTGCCTTAGAGAAAAGGCTGCAAACCAGGCCCATGGGCAACCAGAGGCTCAGGGGAGGACACCAAGGCTGCTGGGTAATTGTCTCAATAGGCACCTTCTAGGGCAAGAAAGAAGGGGCCAATGCCTTCCTTGGAGACAAAAATCTCTGATGAGCATGGGAGCAAGACCCTGCCTTATGCACAAGGTAAGTGAAACACTCCTGCTGAAGGTAAAGTGGCCAAGCATGCCAGAGGATGGAAAAATTAAAAATATCCAACAGCTGTAAAGTAGACTTTGTGCCATGAGGCTGAAGGACTCCATCCTGCTTGGCAAGCACAGGGAGAGCAAAGAGGGGACTTGCTCGGTGTCAAGGGGACATTTGCTTTGCAGGATGGCTCAAGGAGCTGCACCGGATCTGGTGGCTGGAAGTTGAAGGCTGAGGAACATAGCCCTGAAAGAAAACACACATTGTTGGTGGAGAGTATAACATCCACAAGGAAGGGCCAAGAAAGGGCAGAGACCTTAGGGAAACCTTGCACGCACCAGTGTCCACCAGCAGCTGGACTCCTCTCACCTGACTCAAGACACTTGCACAAAGAGGTCTGAACCGGTTGCTGTGGCTCTGTCTGGCGTCAAAGGAGAAAGAGAGGTGCCATTTATTTCCCCCATCACAGCCACCCCCCTCCAGAGGAGCGGGATTCCACCCAGACACTTTTTTCTAAAAGACCCAATTTCACCTGGTTTTGGAGAGCAGAACCATGCTCAGGCAGCAAACCTGGATGGCAATGGAGGGACTCCCCACTCCTCCCCCAATGATTGTTACCCAGCCCTATGCTTCATCTTCCCATTATGTTGTTCCCAAGGACCATGCAAGAATATTTTCCTCAACACACATCTAGCCATGTTTTCTGAAGTTATTCTTGATTTTTTCCTGAAGCATCAGAACAAGCTGCCAGCAGGGCTGGACCAGGCACAGGAATCACGTGAGGGTTTCCCTGGATCACTGTGGCATGTGCTGCACCAGTTTTTCTTCTCCCTCTGCCTGAACGAGGATCAGATGCACAGGTTTCGCTGGACATATCTCTAAATCTAATGATACCTTGATTTTTTTAACATCTTTCTGTGTGCATGGTGTAGTTTTTCAGTTTGCTTACCTTTCTACTGGTATGGGGGCTTCCCCAGTGTGTCAGAGATGCTCTGAATCCCTGACATCACCTCCTGGATTGGCAAAATCTTCAGGGCACTTGCCATCCCATACCCTGTGTACAGGAGGGGAATGCACCTTTGGGTGCAAATTTGAGGAGCAAGGGAACATTTCGGTCAACTCCTTTGCCAGGTCCGTCTCCCATTTAAGGAGCAAACAGCTGGGGTGGAGAAATTAAACATTTTCATGGAAAAAAAAAGCAAGCACTATTTAAACACAAAATATTCTTTTATTTGTCACCGAAGGCTACACATGGTCACTTCTGTCTGTTCGCTTTTTTTTTTTCTAGAAGGTATCTACATCTGCACTTATTTACAGCCCGGTTGTATTTACACAGTCAAGAATACAGTATTAGAAACACAAAGTGTCGAGAAAAAAAATTTCTCAAAAAATTAGTTCCAGACTTCAGGAAAATTATTACACAGGGTAATGACAAGAGTCTTCAGTGCTGGGCTTACAGATGCAGCTTTGATACAAAGTCCTCTTCTCGGCTGGAGCTGCATTAGAAGTTCTCTCACAAAATAAACATTTTTCTTCTTAATAGAAAAGTGTGATTCTTTGACTGGTTATTTCAATAACATCTGCGAACTGTCCAAACACTTTAATTTTCTTTTTTGAAAGTTTTATTGTTTGCTTGAACAGTTTCCATCTCTAAGGAAAAAAAAATCACATATATATATGTATATATATTTTTAGTTAATTTTCATTTGTGGTTTTCTATGCTCCCCAGAAAGCATTGACCTCTGGGACAGGAGTTAACAGCTGAGGCATGGCGTACTTGGTCAGGAACACAAAGTTTTATGGTAATTAAAGGAGAATAGGAAAGAAACACAAAAGGTTTCCCTTGGGTGGGCAGGTTGTTTTTCGTTGGGATGGTAGAGGATGGAAAAATGCCACAGGAAATGGCCCCAAATACATGCAATGTCCCTTCATCCAGGACCCAGATGGGGGATTCTGGACAGGGCCCTATGTGTCCCTCTCGTGTCTGTTTGAAATTTGCTCTATAATTGCAAGTAATTTATTTAAATCTATTCTAGAGATTAAAAGAACCAAAACCCAAACCAAAAAAAAACCAAACAAAAAAAAGCAAACACAAGAAGGCTGGGTTGTTTTTTTTTTTTACAAAACTCATGAAAATTCTTTGGTGTAACGGGGGCCTATTTAGTGATTATAATAAAATGAGTTATTATAATAAAAAGAGGTACTGAAAAACTAGCTTGTCCTGTGGAGGACTGTAACAACAGGGGCAAAAATGCCCCAGGCCATGCTCACCTTGGGATGGAGGATGCTGCTGGCCACATGGCAGCCAGATTTTATCCCATCAAATGCATCCCTGGCATGGAGGCACAGTGTCCGTATTCACCAGGTTTGGCAGTGCCACCTGGGCGAGTAAAGTAAGATTTAACAAGCAAAGCAATCTCTTTAGCCCCATTATTAATATTATAGGCAGTTATTTCTCCTCCCCTTTTAAAAAGCAGCCATAGGACTAAGCATGATCCCTGGCCCTGGTTTCAATTACGCAGAGATTGAATCAAAACAGACTGCTGTGCCGTAAATATGAGGGGGGCCCTCTCTGTAAATCGTAAAATTGAATTCTAAAATTTCATGTTAAGAGCCTTGTCTTTGCATAATGGATTGTGCTGCCATCCATCACGGTGACACTTACAAGTCACAGCTGAAAAAGTACTTTATTAGACTTTTATTTTTTTTGAACAATTTTGATTTATTCTGGTTACACTGTCTGTATAATAGACTGAGCAGAATCTCATGCGATCCCTATGCTCAATAAAGCAACTACAGATATATTACAGAAATCCCTCACTGCTTCTAAGTTACGGCCAAATGGTGTCTCAGGGACTGCTCCCAGTCATCTGTGTCTTCTAAACCTGGATCAAGCGCCAGGGCTCTTAATGACCTTCATCTCATTGGCTCTCGCCTGGCGTAGTTTGGAGTCGTCGTCGCGTTCTCACTGTGGCTCTGATCAATAGCTGTGATGACAAAGATATGATGAGCTGCATGACTCCCTCCGGTCACCGCGGCTTAATGATTTTTCCAAGTGCCAATCTTCAGTTGAAAGGGAAAAAAATAAAATAAAATAAAGATCTCAGAGGAAACAAACGTGGCATTTCTCATGATGCCGAATTAGTCTTGCTCGTCTCCCTGTGGGTTGAGCACACAGGATGTTTTTCAGCTGCAGAGTCCTCGTGGCACTGCTCATGTTTGGATGCCACACCAAGTAGGTCCTGTCACTGTTGTCCCTTCAAATGGAGCATGTTTCTGTACCAGCTCCAGCTATTGAAGGCTTGAGCTGTTGGTCCTTACCGCTCACTGGGAGATGCAGCCCCTGCTCCAGACCACTGGATTTTCTCCTCTGAGCTGTGAGACTTGGTCACGATCCTTCTCACCACCCTCTGAACTGGTGACAAGTCCAGAGTTGAAAGTAATTTAAGTTACACCTTTGCATTTTGATGGGAAACTCGTTTTGGTGAGGGGTGAGTCTTCTTTTTGGGAGCCAAGAAAAAAATGACTTCTCAAAATTAAGCCTTAAAGCACATGACACCACAGTGACATTATCCTCTGGAGTTGGTCTGCCATGCAACGGGCCTTTGAAAGAACATCTAGAGCAATGGTTGACACGCTGCAGGGAAGGGAGGCCGTCCAGAGGGACCTCGACAGGCCTGAGTGGTGGGTCTAAGTGAACCTCCTGAAGTTCAGCAAGGTCCTGCACTTGTGCTGGGGCAATCCCAAGCAGAAATACAGGCTGGACAGAAAATGGATGGAGTGCAGCCCTAGGGAGAAAGACTTGGGGGTGTTGGGGGGTGAGGAGCTCAACATGACCCATCAATGTGCGCTCACAGCACAGAAAGCCCAATGTGTCCTGGGCTGCATCACCAGCAGAGTGGGCAGCAGGGCAAGGGAGGGAATTCTGCCCCTCTGCTCTGCCCTCATGAGACCTCACCTGGAGTGCTGCATCCAGCTCTGGGGCCCCCAACACAAGAAAGATGTTGAGCTGTTGGAGCAAGTCCAGAGGAGGCCACAAAGATGTTCAGAGGGCTGGAACACCTCTGCTACGGACACAGGCTTAGAGAGCTGAGGGTGTTCAGACTGCAGGAGGCTCAGGGGAGCCCTTAGAGACCCTTCCAGTGTCTAAGAGGCTCCCAGAGAGATGGAGAGGGACTTTGGATAAGGGCACAGAGTGACAGGACAAGGGCTAATGGCTTCAAATTGGCAGATTAGGTATTAGAAATAAATTCTTTACTGTGAGGGTGGTTAGACACTGGCAGAGGTTTCCCAGAGAATCTGTGGCTGCTCTATCCCTGGAAGTGTTCAAGGCGAGGTTAGATGGGGCTTGGAGTAACGTGGTCCAGTGGAAGGTGTCCCTGCCCATGGCAGAGGGGTTTGGACTCAATGGTCTTTGAAGGTCCCTTCCAGCCCAAACCATTCTCTGACCCTATGATATCGAAGTTAGTGCTGTGGGATTCACACTCAAGACCTTCCAGTCTTATGGAAACAAGGAACTACTACAGTCCTGTCCACAAGCAAAGCAAGAAGGATCAAGCAGACACAGCACGGCTCCATAGGGTGGCAAAAGGGACAACAAAAGGGCTGGGAAGAGGCTATGAGGCATCAGTAGAGAGGAAATGCTTGTGGATAGCAGAGTGAAGTCCCTTGATGAGGGCACAACTCTTTGTGTTCACAGTCCATTCCACGGGGATGCATTTGAGATCCTGCAGAAAAAGCATTTTTCACCAATGAAGGGATAAATTTAGGGCTTCAGGATTGAAAATGTTCTTGTTTTGCCATCTAGGTGAAGTGGAAAGCTTTCACAGAGGCTGAGGAGTCAGGAATGTAGTAGCTGTCTTTGGACAGGTTTGTCCCCAACACTAGACAGCCCTCCCTTTTAAGTTTTTTGTTTCGATAGAGAGGAGCAACATATACATATATATATATATACTTTTACATATATATTTTTTTCCCCTTTTTGATACAATGTCCATGATTCCCATGCCGGGTGCAGGCTCAGGAGAAGACCCTCAAGGATCTGGCAGGCAGAGGCGCAGTCACATCCCACTGCTGCTTGAGGACGCTGAGAAATGCAACCTGAGGGGCTTGCCTTGGCCATGGCACAGAGGGAGATGGCTCCTGGCTCTGGGTACACCGGACGTGCACAGCAGGACTGGGAGACTCTTGAAAAATGGGTGAACTCCTCAAAGTCATTAGCTCATGTAATAACCTGAAGAGTCTGTGTAAGGCTGTAGAGGTGCCTTCTCAGGCTGGCAGGGTTCCAGTAGGAATATTTCACACCTGAATCCCTTTTCTTGGCTCCGTGGAAACATGGCCCATTTACTCTTGCGCTACTCCTCTTAGCACTGTAACACATGGACACAGGATGGATACAGAAGCACCACTGCTCTTTGGAGCTGTTCGGAGTGGGGCAGTGTAAATGGGAGGCACATCGAGTTCTCTCTGCCCTGCAGGTCCTTACCAGGGGTTTATACTTTTTGACCCAGCTTCCTCCAGGTCTTTTTTTGCTCCATTCATGCTGTTTTAGACACTCACAGCCATCACAAGTTTGGGTTCTAAGCAGGATTTGTCTGGTGTGACTTGGGGAGGGGGCAGCAGGGAGCAGGATATCTCTGGGAGCAGGGTGCTGCTTCCCTTGAGTAGGTGGTTACTGCTGGTTTGGCTAACACTGCCCCTAAGCTCCACCAGTGCATCCTCAGGGCAACTGAGGCTCACCACAAGCTTGATACCAGCAGTACAGGTGGCAATGCCATGGCCTTTTAACCATCCCTGGCAGCTCAGCTGCCAAAGCAAGTGCTCCCTTGCCAAAGCCTAGAGCTAGTCTGGACAACACGTCTCCTCCTACCTGGCTCTGCCAGAACAGGATACCCTTTCCAGCTGCCTGTGGTTCACTCCTGCCAAAGTAATTATGGTTGTGTGCTGCAAGGGGTGGTTCAGAGCACAGCACTGGGACACAGCACCAGCATCATCACCCTTGCTGCAAGCAGGAGAGACCACCACAAAATCAAACCCATACCATTGGTTATGGCCATGAAACCAAAGGTATTAGGGACTGGGAACAGGAGGAGGAACAGTCTGTTAGGGGAATTTCCATCCCATCACCTTCCTCCTGGCAAGCACCCGGGAACAGACAGGCAAGGCAGACGGAGCCAGCAGTCGGCTCTACGGAGAAACCGTGACAGCACCGGGGCTGCCAATGTTTCACTGCTCGAGGACGGCGTGGCCAACACAGGCCCCCACTGAGGCTGGGGGTGAGATCCTGCAGGGGAGTGTCAGTCTGTGCTGGAGGATGGCAGTGCTGGTGGCATGAGTGCGGAAGAGCTGCCTCTGAGGACACAGGTGCACTGTAGCACTCTGAGTAAGGAAACAGCCTTGGCATGGATTTGCACATCTCGGGCTATCTATCTGCAGAACTGTGAAAAGCCAAAGTGGATGGAATTAAAAAAAAAAATCAGGACTGAGCTGTTCCCAGAGACACACAGTGAGAGCTTTTAGAGTCAGGATATGTGCAGGTGTCAGTGCGATAGAGACATCTATCTGGGACCAGGGTTGGCTACCTCCAGCCAGAGCTCCATCGAGAAGTGGGGTAACACCTCTGCCTGCAGGAACAGCACAGGACTGTTTCAGGCAGGGAAGAGGATGCTGAGCTCATCTCCTTGCTCCCTTGAATTTCAAGGACTCTTGCAAATACCAGAGCACAGAGGTTATGTGAATACAAATTACATTAGCATGCCGAGTAACTTTGTCAGCAGTTTCTTATTAAAGCACTTGGTCCCCTCTGTAGTGGGCATTTCCATTCAACCGCCCCCTCATCACTGCTAACAGTCAACTGGGCTCTCCATTAAATTCGAGCTTGTGTAAGAAACAGTGAGAGGGTTGATTTCAATATTCTTCTTCTTGTCCCACCATGCACAAGCTGTTGCTACTTATTAAACATTTTAAAATCCCTGCTGCCAAAGTCCCCAGGAGACATTTATCTGCCATAGTCATAAACGACTTGCCAGCATGCTACTCCAAACTGCATTTCCCAGCCAATAAATACAAGCTCCAGAATCAGGAAAAGCAGGGCTTGGCTCTAATTTTCAGTGGTATGTCACTGGGATACTATAACTACTTTTAAATTCAAATCAGCTTCCTAAAAATTAACTGGTTTTATCAGATACAGCACAGTGGACTGTTAAACACGTAGCCTCATGTACTGAAACACTATACATTTAATGAAGTTATGCCATTAGCAAATGTACAACATGGGTGCATTAAATCCACCTATAGAACAGCTCTACACATGAGAGAGGATTTATTTTAGCTTTTCTCAATAGAGCAGGAGTCCCTTTTCTTGGCTTTTGCTAGGTTATTTAACTAAAACCAGGATTTGCGCACACACAAAAAAACCCCAAAAAGTATCTACTCTCATAATGAAAAAAGACTGATTTTTTTTCTTCTTTTATTCCAGTTCAGGAAGGAAGAGAATCATCTTGCAAGGTAATATAATCAGCTCCTTTGTCTCTATAATCTACTTCTGCTCATCAGGAGCCCCCAAAGAAACACTTTGTGTCCCAATGTGAAAACTACTTGTAAGGTCTCTTTAGAGGCACATGATTTGGACGGTCACTTTCAGAGTATCAGAATCAGCGTTGTCTTCCATCTCCTTTCTTTCTGGGAAGAGCTCTCCGGCATGCCGCGGGCTCTCCACGTTTCGGGTGGAAGGCTATGTCCCTGCCCCAAACCAGAAAGGGTTAGGATGACACAAGTTAGCACAGACACCCATTTCGCACTTACACCTAAGGACGTACGTTGACGACTCCCCACTTCAAATTCCTCACAAAGAGGGGGAAAAAAAACCCAAAAAAAAAAAAAAGGACAAGAGACAGTAAATTTCACTGTGATCACACTACGGCAAAATATACCTTCTGTTCATTTCAAAAAATGTGTGAAGGCCAAATTAAAGAGGGAAAAAAGTATGTTGCATGAGTTACAGTGCAACCGTATTATTCCTTCTCTTTCTATTTTCCTCCCCCTCCACCTTGTTCAGTTTAGAAAAAGGATTGAGTACAACACAGTCAGGTAAGTGGCCACAAAAGAGTAGCTGTCTTTGGCAAGAAGTCACCGCACTGACCCTCTCTGTCACCTTCTGCCCATTTCACTCTGTCTCATGAAGTGGATGTTGTTGGCGCTGTCTGAGAGTTCGGGGTACTGCTCCACTGAGATCACAAAATAGCCATCGTAGCCCTGTACCCGGCCCGTGTTTAGCACTTGTTGCTTCTCCCCTTCTGTCCACGAGCGAATACCCTCCTCCCCATCCCGCAGTCTCTGCTGTTCCCGGGACCAAGCTTGGGTGACGGCGCGCTGTCGGGCCAGCTCCAGGACGCGTGCCTTCTCCTCGTCCAAGGTGGTCCCGTAGCGCGTGTTTAGACACAGTGCACCGTACTGGAGCTGGATGTCCGTGTAACGTCTAGTCCTCCCACTCAGCACTGTGTTGATCTGGGACACTGTCACATTCACGCCGTTCTCCAGGGTCCTCCGCCCGCCGCTGAGGCCCAAGATGGACAGGTCGCTCTCCGACGGCCCCTGCTTAATGAAATAGTGCGTGTCCACCCCATCGATGGTGAAGTGCAAGTTCTCCAGGTAATGGGCATTGTTCAGGATGGCAGCGATCCTTCGCCCATCCTCATTGGCCACGCTGATGATGTCAGTGGCCACGCGCCCGTCCTTCATGGCGAACTTGACGCCCTTGCCAAAGATGGAGCCTCCAGAAGCAAAGTTCTTGCTCTTCTTGACATGCCGGCACCCAGCGATGCTGGAGCTGTAGATCTGTTCGAAGCGCTCCAGGGTGACAAAGGCCTTCAGCTGCTTCTGCACTTCACACTGGACCCCCAAAATGGACTGAGAAGGAGAGAAAGAAGAGAAATATTAGAAAGAGAGGCCTGATGACCCAAAGGCATTATTAGGACGGTGGAGACCAGGAGTACATACTGGAATCATGTAATGAGGAGCTACGCTATTTTTTTGCCCCTTATCACATTTTTTCAGAATTGTAATTCTTTTTAATGGAAGAGATGTGTTGTCATGTTATTCCCCCTAATGCTCATTGTTTCTATAGACTGAACTGTATTTTATCTCACAGACTGTAGGATGTAAAGGTACAAAAGGAATTTTTGCCTCAGTGGTGTAAGGGTTGAGTTCGGACATATAATTAGGTTGTGTTTCAGTGTTCTGTGTATAAGAAACAATTCATCTTGTGGCCATGATGCTTTACCAAATGCTTTCAGATTTTCTTTGAAGTGTGGAAGTATCTGTAAAAGTTCCCTCTATTTTAACTTCACTTTGTAACTCCTTGTGCTGCCTTCAAAGGCCCTGCTTGACCTGAATGAAACTCAAAGTGGCCATAACCACTCTATACCCCATTTCAGCCTGGCCAAAGTAGGTCGTTCAAAACTCAAGGAAGGCTTTAAATTCAAGTCCTATTTCCTGCAGACCCTCTACAATTTGCCAAGCTCCCTGAGTTAAGGCCAGCCACACCTGATGCTCAAGTTTTGGCTTATACTGAAGCAAGACTGCTGAGAGACAACAGCCCAGATCATTTGCAGTCAGGTGCAATACAAAGTCACTTTTGCTGTTAGCGTATAAAGGAGCAAGCACACAGTGAGTCAGCAGCTCCTCATTACTGCAAAATGCTCTGGAAATGCTCTCATCAATTCATGGCAGCACTGGCTTCTTACAGACTCTGGTTCACGAACAATTATTTGCTCAAATTTCACAAAAGCAAGAGGATTCTATGACAAAACTCCTGGCACTGCCAACGGCTCAGTTCAATAATGTAATGACACCCAGGATTAAAAATAGGCTACAAAAAAAAGTTTGCTGCACTCCAATTATTTTGAGGAAACGTAACATCCATGAAGGATATTGCCTTAAACTGTCCACGAGCTAAAGGCTCACACTCTGGGTGCAAGAAGACAATTCAGACAATGCAGGCATTTCAGCATGGACCGCTCAAATAAGACTTGTGACATGGCAAGGGAAGTGAAATAAACCTTCATTTCCATGGTGGCCATTTCCAGGGAAGAGTCTTAGAGTTTAAAAAAATAAAAGAAAGGACTGAGCATTGCAACTTACTCAGAAGTTATGAGCAGTTTTGACTGATAAAAGAGAAAACTATAAGGGATAGAAGTACAGAAATTCAAGAGCACATTTTGTGTTATAAAACATTAAAAATCCCAGAACTGACTTTTATTCAAAGTGCTGAGCAGGCTGGTGTACCTTCTCCTTTTTCCCTTTTGATTGACAGCATAGCAGGTGGAGCAGGTACCAGTCTCCTATGAAAGAGGAGCACTTTCTGGCTTTCTCCTTCCTGCCTGTGGGGCATCTCACACACCACCTAGAGTGCTGTATAATTACCAGCCTGACAGGGAGCCGAGCCCAGCTTCCCCAGCAATTGCACAAGTGCTCTAATTATGCAAAAAATTGATGTAATTAATGTAGATGTCAGTGATGATGGACATGGAGGAATTAGGCTTCGAGGTTTCACAAAACACTTACTGTTCTAAACAAGTGCACACTGCACAGCCTTGGTTATTAGCTATTTCCTCTTCAGAGAAGTTTAAATGGAGAGTTCTTCTCAGGTGTATCTCATACAGGCTCCCACTATAGGTGGTCCCACTAGCACTATGTATGTCACATGGCCCTTCCAACTTGCCTCACCAACATTTACCAGTGATGGGAAAAGGCATCTCTCAGTCCTCACACTGAATCACCGTTCACTCAAGGAGGTAAATCAGATCTGTGCTACACTGCCGTGTCCCGTGATCACTTATGTATCACTGTCTATATATACATCACCTTGTTTACCAGCAGTTGAGTGATAAAGAGTCCCTGGAATTAATTGCACCATCCATTGATTATCACCTTGAGCAAGGGAACTCGGGGAGGCCAGACAGTACTGGGCATGGGAGAATAATTCCTATCAGAAATTGTCCCCGTTTCCCTTCAATTTTGTCTTCATCACCTTATTCTTGATGAGCTGCAGGAACTCTAGCATGTTTTCCATTCTGAGCAAATTATTAGGTAAAGACCCTTTGTGAGTGCCTCCAAATTAGGTTGCCCCGACAAACCAATGGATCTGGACACCATTGGATACCAAATTCACAGGCAGAAACCTACCTTTAGGTGTTTTAACCAAGAACGAAATCGCAACCAAAGGGTTTTCTATTGTGGACTGGTTACGTATGGGCTCTCCCCATCTTTTTTTCACATAGGGAAGTAGGAAATGAGACGTGTAAAGCTGTAATGCTGAACACCACTGTCACTTAGAATCCCAGAATGGTTCAGGTCGGAAGGGACCTTAGAGATTATCTAGTTCCAAACTCTCTACCACAGGCAGGGATACCTTCAACTACACCAGGTTGCTCAAACTTAACTATCAACTATTTCAATAACTAAATGCATCTCTGTTACCTTGAAAATAAGGCCAGGATGACTTTGAAATGACTTTTGGTGTGTGTTTCTTTGATAAAAGAGTGTATTTGGGAACAGCACTCTTTTAAAAGTAAAAGTAAACACATCCTGCAGAAAAAACCCCCCAACCAACAAATTCAAGCAAACCTCTGCTGTGAATATAAAGAGGGTGGAGGCAAACAGATTATATGTAGTTCAAAGAGGCAGTGTATCCCTGACTTTGAAATTACCATTTCTGTTTAATCTTAGAACTCATTTCAATGAACTGGCAGGGAAAAGAAACAGAAAATTTCCGTCCAAAGCTGCAGTGGCATGTGCTATTCTCTTAAAAATGCTGCTGCTTTTAGCAACTGTAAACCAAGGTATTCATAAACCAGTTTTACAGAAGAAAGAATGGAATTCATCGCTATTTTATATCAATATTTGTTGCCTGATGTGTGTGACAAATATGCTGGGTTTGTGTTTCCTCACAGTCTTTTTTAATCAGATGTCCTTAAGTGACATTTCACTCTATCTGGTAACAACCCTTTGGAGAGAAGAGAACGACCTTCATAATTTTTTCGCTGCTGCACAGAGCTCAGGAGAGCGGCACATTACCGGGATCTCTGAATAGCCTCTTGCATTTTGCCGGCACCTCTTGAGGATTTGAAATACCATCGCCAGATCCCATCATCTGTTGTTTTTAAATACCGCCTTCCAGTGTGAGACTGAAAGCTTTAATTTCCCATCAAAGATCCAAGATGTGAAATATGTGAACATGTTTCCAAGTTTCTTTCTATCCTTGTGCCATTATAGACAGATAGGTGTTTCTCTTACCACCATATGGCTACAATGCAGAAAGCTGCTTCTTCCAAAAGGTTTGGAAGTTACAACTTCTCTGAAATATTATTCATTGTTAACTCCTTTCTATTTATCATAGGATCATACAAGGGCTTGGGCTAGAAGGGACCTTAAAAATGATTTAGTTCTAACAACTCCCCCACCATAGGCAGGGATGTCACCCACTAGACCAGGTTGCCCAAAGCCCAGCCTGGCTTTGAACACTCCCAGGGATGGGGCATCACTACTTTCCGGGTATAGAATTTCTTCCTAATATCTAATCTGTATCTCTCCTCTTCTAATTTAAATCTGTTCCCCCTTGTCCTATCACTATTTGTCAGTGCAAAAAGTTGCTCTCTCTCTTTCTTATAAGCCCCCTTCTTATATGCCCCGTAGCTCTCTGTTAACGAAGCCCATTCTTCAGCAATCAGCCTCCTCCCTATATTCCACGTGGCCATCACCTGGAGAAAAGTCCCTGTTTGGATGTGCCCACCAGCACGGCTGCACTGCAGGCGGGTTGGCCGAGAGGGGGCCTGTGTGGCAGCAGAGGTGAGCCATGGGCCAGCAAGGCCAGTGCTCTGGATGCTGTCTGGCTGGGAATGAGCCAAACAGGAGCACTAACTCAGGGGCTTAGAGGAGTCGTCTGTCCTTCCAGCCAGTGTACATGGCTGCAGGGGGATAACAAGATTGAGCTCATCAAGCAGATTTCACGTGTGGAAAAAAAAGAGGTTTGTCTCCTTCCCTTGCGCATCACTTTTCATATTGCTCACCTATTTTTGTAAAGCCTCAAGACCTTAATGTCTTTTGAGACTTCAAGTCCCTTCCCTGCATTAGAATCTTTGAAAACTAGCCACTACATTTGTAAAATGTAACTAGGGGCTGATGGACAGACATGCAGACAGCGTGACAGTCCAAGCCCAGGCCAAAACACCGCAATGTCAGGATGCACTCCCTGAATGATGAACACTGGCAGAGCCAGTCCCTCAAACAGATTGCCCTTGGAAGATGCTCTGCCAGAAAGCAAAGCCCTGTAGCTCACTTTCTGGCTGAGCATCCCAGAGCAGCCCTTGCCTCCAAAATGCTGCTCCAGAGGGGAATGCCAAAAACTAGTCCTCCAGCAAAGCCTGTAACAGGCACTGCAGAAAACAGGACCGTTCCTGGAGACAGTGCTCATGGGATGGAGAGAAAGGTAGTTAATAATACGATGTAGATAATGATACAAGTGCTGACTCCAAAACACCCCTCCCTGGAAATAGAGTTGTTCTGGCTCCAACAATTACCTGACAGCTCAACAAGACAAAAGGGAAGGCAAAAAAAAACCCCCAAACAAACCCAAAACAGAAGAGAAATTGGATTCAGGTGCAGCAGTTCCACAATATGCCAGAGGTCACCCAGAGTCCCCCGGTGGCCAATAACACTGAACTTGTTCAACAAACAATTTAGTGACAGCCTCACAGTCATAGGGAGGAGGGAGGGGAAAGTGCTGCACAACAGAGTATTGGATTTTAAATGTCACTTCAAAGCTTCAGGGGGTTAGTGCAAGCTTTACGACATGCTGGCTGTTTTTGAGGTGGTGGATGCTCAAAGCCAGAATTATCTCTCCCATATTCCAGACCTGCAAGGCGAGTACCAAAAGTGTTTTGGAAGGAGATACTAGGGCCCTCTGGTTATGCACCCTAAAGAGAGACAAATTAGCCATTTATGGGAGTTAAGCTGCTTTGCTGTTGTGTTCCTGTTACTCATTCCTCTCTGATAAAAGAACTGACTCTATCTGCTGGGCCACAGCTTTGATCAGCAAAGCCAGTGGAGTATCTAAAATATACTTTGGTCTATCACAGGGAGGTATATGACCCAGAGAAACTAGGAAACAGAAGACATAGAGATGAGAAAGTTGTGGTACATCATTCAGTGATCAATGCCTTGTCCAGGCTACTTTTAAATAACAGAAGATCTGGAGCTTACACTGTATGCTCTGCAACACCATTTTACAGTTTAATCAGTCTTATTATCTGAAAATGTTTCCTGTGCTTCCATTTACCTCTGTTTAATTCTGTAATTTCCTATGTGAAATTTTCAAAAGTTTATTCTTTATTCGATGTTTCATCAATAAATACAGAGACAACCAGTGGGAAAGAGGGCTGGATTGTTTTTGGGAGCACGTATTGATGCCTGCAAGGGTTGGGAGTGAACAGAACTTTATGTGAAATACCAGTCTTGGTTGCATGGATAGGCATAGGAGAAAATGGCTCATGTGTTCACGTATCATATGTGCATGAATTTGTTATATGAAAATATGTGCCTACAATATGCTGGGTGTGACAGAAAGGAAGGGAATCCTGCTCTACAGCACTTAAGAGCCACTTGCTATCACAGCATGATCTTGCAACTGTAGACTGAAATAAAAATGCTCATGTTTTGTTGCTGTCATAACACAGGGGAAGAATATGAAACAGCCTGCAATGGTTAAATTCCACTTTCAACACTTGAGTGTAAAGTGACTCATCTGGAAGCATGATGGCTGTATAAAGCCCTTTTTAAACAAGCAGGTCCCTGCACAGTCCTCACTGCAGCCTCTGGCTTTAAAAACCTGTGAGGGACCTGGATATTTTATTTTCTTATTGCTCATTCAGGCAGATTCACCTAAAATGGGTGATGGAAGGGAGGGCTCTCCGTGATTTTATTTCCAGCTCATCTGCCTGTATGAAGAAGGGTCAGTCTTCATCTCAAAGTGTCATTCAAGTTACCTGGCTATTCAATAAGTCAAATAATGATACTAATCAATACATAATGAGCTACTTATAAAATAATAATGGTACCAATAATAATAATTTCTATGGTGGTTCTGTGAGGGTTATTATCTAATGTACATAACAATTCAGAGATGATCTTCTGTGCAGTCTCTGAATGAGCCTTCCCTCTTTGCCTTCTCCTGTACAGCTTTGCCCAGGGAGACTGTCACATCAGAGATGAGGAAAAATCCTGAGGCTCTCTCTCATTACAGAAATAACATCTATTAGCATTTTATTGTTTAATCCAAGGAAACAAGAAACAAAAAGGGAATCTCTGAGCTCTGAAACACAACTGAGTTACTGCACTGTAATAGTTTTCAAGCATCAACTCAGTCATGGTAGCAAAAGGCAGAGTTCTTCTAGTCCCCTTCCATTATTAAATGTTACTTCATATAAACCTCTTGTTGAAGTTGAAGTTGGTACAGTTTAACTTGTCTTCACCATGGCTATGAGGCTGAGTATCAATGATGGACTAACACATGACTATTATCAATGTACAGTAATTTGTTTGTACCTCTGAGTGATACCTTTCGTGGTTCAGGAAATGTGACCTCCTGGTTTAAGATGTGTACCTCATTAATCTGCTGCAGGACATCTAGATTTCAATGAAGTCATAGATAAAGAGGCTAGAAGGGCAGATGGAATCAATTCCATTGCCTATTGTTATCATTTTATTAGCAGAAATGTTGACAGCATGTCCTGATCTCCCCGAGCTCATTGGTGCTCTTGCAATGTTTGAACACACAGCAAGAGTAAGATGGAGTTCAGACTAAAGAGGATTCGGGCTAAGGAGATGAAAGCAACCCCAGAATACAATCAGGCTAGGAGATGAAAGAGTATCCTGAGAGGTAAATGACTTTGTCAAGGTCACACACTGATAAGCAGTAGGGCTGGGAGTTAACGCAGGGCTCTCAAATCTTGACCCAGTGTTCTAACCTTTAACAGTGCTGCCTCCATCTTTCAGCTGAGTAATTCCCAATAGGAAGATGGGGAAATGATTGGGCTCACAAAGCTTTGTACTTGCCAATTTTATCTTTGAATTTCACACAAGCATCTACCAAAATGGCTTGGGATGCAGACCTGTTTTTAAAAGCAGGACACAGTTACATGGGATTAATCTCAGTCATGTAAAATGAAAGATTAATATAGTCTAAAAATTCTTTCTGGTGAGACTCTCTGCAATGCAGAACAGTTTCCTATGGAAGTAATGGGGCTTCTTGTTTAATACATTTTAAATCAGATTGAATAAGTTTCTAGAAAAAAAAAATTGTGGAAACTGATTCTGTATCACGGTTTGCTTTTTTTTTCTAATTTCTGAGAATTCTTGGTGCAAAGACCTTGAATTTAGCCTGCAATATGTGGTAACAGGGCCTCTTGTGGGATAAAGAAACAATAATACACCACTTCATTGAGCAACCACCAGAAAATATCACAGAAAAAAGCACCATGGCAGTAGGGAACTTAAGATATCATTATTCAGACATTTCAATACTGGAACGGGGTCTGACTTGCTCTAAATCTCCCAGTGTATCTGGGACAACACACTGACAGAGGTTTTTCAATAAACATTGCAAGTGGATAGTTTGCTGATGGGGCATGAGATACATTATGGAGTTACATGGATCACCTTGCTATTGTCCCATTCTTGGGTTTTCATCTGTGTGTGGATTAACTCATAGGATGGCTCCATTGCATCCATGTCTGGCTTGGGGTAGCCGGGGATGACATTGTGTAGCTGGAACCCGAAGGTGAGCAGCCAACTGTTGACATCTGGAAGGGAAGAGAAGCATAAATAAGATTATCCGATCTCTCAAGCAGGACTGCCCAAGAGAAGGCCCAGAGGAGGACCCCATGGTGGCTGGCACTGTAGCAGTCTGGCCAAAAGGATGAGTGTCTGCTTTGTGTGAAGAGCACAAATCTTAATGGTCCTTGAAAGAACCATGTGCCAAAAGCTGGGCTTTCCACTTCCAACCAGAGCCAAATTCTGCACTTTCCCAGCTCTGAAACAGAAGTGTTGGCAGTGAGAAAATGGCCTGAATCACAGCCAACTCCATGTCTGGCCTTCATCAGCAGGAGCCAGGCACTGCTCGAAGGCATGCAGACATGCAAGAACAGCAAAACACTTGCGGGCTGAGATGCTCCAGGCTGAATGGGAAGAGTTGTCCAGCCCCAGAGTCAGCTCTGAGCACCTCCGCCACAACGCTTTTCTCCTTGAGGACTCTCAGAGGGCTTGCAGGCTGAAGACTAAATTTAGAGCTATGCGGGCCAGAATACCAGGACATCCAGGTTGGACAGCACAGGCATTTAGCGGGTGCTTAAGGAAGAGGCTCTGGACAAGTACACTGCTTTTTCCATGGCATTTCCACCTCAGTCTTGAGTTTTCTGCCATCTTTCATGAGAAGCTGTACTTTGAGTATTAAACCAGTGTAAAGTCACAGGTCACCTTTTATAATGACATTTAGAGTCAGCTTTCACACTACCTGCAAGGTACATTATAGTGAAAATAAGTGTACAGATACAAGGCAGATACTTTGCTTGGGTACTTTTTACAAACCTCATAAAAGAAGTCCGTGGATGGTGAGGCAATGCTGGCTACTAAATTATTGTTTTATACAAAAGAGGGACTACTGACTCTAAAGGGAACATGATGGAAAACCAGCTACCTGGGACATCATTCCTGCAGTTACTTGCCAGTAGATTACAAAGTCTTCCTTGATTTTTGACTGTGCAGCTATCAGGAATAGCAGCTGAAAGTTAATCCACTGAAGGAAATAATAATGAGGTTGGGTAACTCCTAGATCTGCTTCGAATCAGCATCACTTTCCCCCTTAACTTCAGAGCCTTTGATGATCTCACCTTGTTTGCCTTCACTGAGCTCCAGAGGACACACCTGCTATGGTCCCTGAGCAATACGGTGTGCATTTGGCACACAAATAGCAATTGCAAGAAAAAGAAAGGTTCGAAGGTAAAGTTTAACTAATATCAGCTCCCAGGAGTCTTAAGTGTTTGGATGTAACTGGAATTGTGTTGGTGATTGCTCTGCTTCAAGTTGGAAGTGCAAAGGGCTTGAGTTTTATTCTGCTAAACTCAATAAGCATTATTGAAACAATCTGAAGAAGGAAAAAAATGTAAATAATCAAATATGCATCTCAGAGTATTTTTTTTCTCTATTCCCATGAGCCTAAATGAATGTTTTGAAGAACCGGTTGGAAAAGAAATTATGGATGCAAGTGGCAAATAACGCAGTTCCAGATGACTGGAGAATCAGGAGCCAAACAAACACACTATCTGTTGCTTGTTTTCCTACAGGCCAAAATGTTGCGATTGGGCAGATGTCCAAAAAGCCCTTGCGACAATCCATGTGGAAGGAGGAGGATTTCTGTAATAAAAACACTTCTGTTCACTCAATGTACAGATTGTTTTTGGAGTGTCTTTGAAACGGAGAGGTTGTGGGGGGAGGAAAGAAATGAAAAGGCTCATTTCATTATTTTGTTGCTTAGTGCTAAGCCAGCCTGCTCCCAAATCCTTCTTATCTCAAATGAAAAACTTTGATGTACATATTGTGGACCAGGTGGCCAGGAGAACAAAGTAAAACAGTGAAGGTCAGCATTGGTGCAGGAATCATTTCCCAAGCACTTCAAAAATGTTAAAAAGAATACAGAGCATGGATGCTGAACTACTGAAAAATATGTAACATGTCTGGAAATATCCAAGACAGAGGTTTTTTTTTTTATGCTTCTCAGAAAACTGACTTTTAAAACATTTGCAAACAGGAGTTTGTTCTTTTCGGGAAGAGGTGTTGGAATACCCAGAACAAAAAAAAAACCCAACCCAAAACCATGGGAGGAAGGTGTGGAGCTGAGAAAACACAGGGGAAAATACTAATTTGCCACAAGGCAGTGACAACTTTTTTGACAGAAAAGTATATTTCATATCACAGAGGTTTTTTTCAGCTACAGTAACCCTGCCAACACATTTCACAGTAAATTCATTTGAGGGCAAAGAAAAAGAGTCCTTAATGCAGACACATGTAATGGAAATGTCAGTTCAATCCATCAGGATTGCTGAAGCTGGCAGCAAAGCTCTGCGCCATGAAGTGTACAATCACTAAAATATTCATGTTTAACAATGGGCCTCTCAAAACATAAATACCTGCTTCTCCTGCTCTCCCCTCCACATACTTTCAATTTGCTCAGAGACCTCAGCACTGGGGACCAAAGCACACGATGGCCACCCATGTCCTGGGCACTGAGCTCCCCTAAGGAGAGCACGTCCCAGGGTGGGAATGGAGGGACAGAAAGTGTTTTATTGTGCCCAAATCTGTGCAGATTTGGTTGTGATGACAAGGGCACTCTCATCATGGGTTCTGCCCACGAGGTGCATGAAAACCTGAGCAGAAAGAATGCCAGAGCAGCAGCCTTGTGTTACAGCACTCATCCCATGGCATGGTCTGCTTCTTCCATGCACTGGGAAGGAAGAAACTTAAAAAATGTATTTGGGCTCTGTATTCTTAAAAACTAAAAACAGAAGTTACAAGACCATGGAAAAACTTATTTGGTGGATATAAAAAATTAGTGTATCAGATTTGGACATCTTGGTTTTATTGTCAGAGTTGTGTGGGAAGCTATGCACCTGTTCAAAGCTGGGGCTAGAAAAAGTAGTTTGTCCTATCTTAACTTGAGCAGTAAAACAAAAATATGTTATTATATCAGAAAGCACCAGTTCAAAAACTAGAGCAGTTCAAAACAACAATTTCAAATTAACTTCCAAATTAACTTCCACTTTGGTTTTGACTCCTGAATTTTACGTTTCCAATTTTCAATCATTAGTTTACACTTAACTTGAAAATGTTGAAAATCCAAAAGGAATTTTTCTCTTAAGCTATTTTGGAATTTGTCATTTAGACACATTTTGTGAGCTGTTTACATTTCTGCTGAGAAATCTCTCAGCCTTCTCCCATAAACAAATTCAGTTTAGACAAATGAGCATTTTCTGATAGGAAATGTTATCTTGAGGTATTCCCTGCCAGCCTTAATTATCAGTGAGGCCAACACACAGGATCTTAGCCTGCATCTTTTGACATATTTTACTTCCCTCATGGCATCATATTTTCAGCTCTGGAGAAAACAACTTTTTATTAAAAAAACCCCATTATCTAATCCTTATTACTATTGCAGAAGGACCTGAAAGCACAAATCCTAATGACTAGAAAAACAAGCAGAATAGAAAAACCAGGATTTTTACTTTGTAACATTTATTGCTATTAAGCCAATCTCATAATTTATGTGAATGTAATTATTGTTGAATATGGGAAAGTTGTGATACATGCAGCAGGAGCATTTAAAAATTAATTCTATCTCCTTAAAAAGTATGTACATTTGATTTGTGATTGGGGCACCTGGTTTTTCAATAGGAAGGCTCTAGAAGAGAGTCCCACCACAACAGTGCTCTCAAACACTGCTGCCAGTGTTGCACATGGTATGAAACTAGATTCGAAGGGGGAAAGGGTTAAAACAAGGCTGGCTAGAGATAATCGTGGGGGTAGCACAGCAATGCCAGAAGGGTGGTGAGCTAGTGAGGCCCTTCCCTCAGCTGTCTCAGTACAGGTAGGGAATGGCAGCACACACAAGTGTGCTCACGTGGCCAGGAAGGCCAGTGACATCCTGGCCTGTATCAGCAATAGTGTGGCCAGCAGGACCAGGGCAGTGATCGATCCCCTGTGAGGGATGGCCCCACCGGTGAGGCCACACCTCACATCCTGTGTTCAGCTTTCAGCCCCTCACTCCAAAAAGGAGTGTCCAGAGAAGGGCAACAGAGCTGGGGAAGGGTCTGGAGCAAAGGGTCTGGAGCACAAGTCTGATGAGAAGCAGCTGAGGGAGCTGGGGGTGTTCAGGCTGGAGAAAAGGAGGCTCAGGGGAGACCTTACCACTCTCTACAACTTCCTGAAATAACATTGCAGTAAGGTGAGGGTTGGCTTCTTGTCACAGGTAACAAGCGATAGCAGAAGAGGAAATGGCCTCATATTGCACCAGGGGAGGTTTAGATTGGATGTTAGGAAAAAAATTCTCCACAGAAAGGGTTGTTAAGCACTGGAAGAGGCTGCCCAGGGCAGTGGTGGAGGCAACATCCCTGGAGGGATTTAAAAGATGTGTAGATATGGCACTTGGGGACATGATTTAATGGTGGACTCGGTAGTGCTGGGTTAATGGTTGGACTTTATCATCTTAAAGGTCTTTTCCAATCTAAATGATTCCACAATTCTATGAATATAGGAAGGACATTTAATATACAGAATGATTTTCTGTAAAAAACCCCATACACTGAGCTCATATTACTATGATTTTAGAAAATTCCAGGGGAAGCAGTTCAGAGATTGTGTCAAGCTGTGGGGTAGGTGTGACCAGAATCTGGCCTTTAAATCTAAAGCGCCTTCTTTTATTGACTTATTGTAGCAACTGTTAATTCTGTGGGGCAGATTAACTATGAACTACAAAGTTAATATTGTAATGGTCATGTAGATGCTCTGAAACAGATGACTGTAATGAAAGGTTTAAGTGCTTTGCCATTCTGCTAAAACAGGTCTGTGTCATTTGTTTAGTTGCAAATAAATCTCTAGGCACAACTGTGTAAACAGAGCTGCCCCTCTCCAAAGAGAAAGGTTATCAGCACATTAATTGGTAGGTAAACTTGGGGTATCTGAGGGGACATAAATTGGAAGCAAAATAAAAAGAACAAACACCAAAGAAGAGAAAAGGAAACAGGTTTGGGAATTATAATCTCCATCTATGCTAATGAATTAAACATGCCCTGGACATAGGGGTTAACTGACAAACTAAAATTTATGTCCATTAAATTACAGACTGGAAAACCTCATGGTAATCAGGACACTTTGAGAGAAGATACCTATTGTACCAGTTGTAGCTGGGATAAATATCTTTACAGTAGCTGGTATGGGGCTGTGTTTTGGATTTGTGCTGGAAACAGTGTTGATAACACAGGGATGGTTTTGTTACTGCTGAGCAGTTCTCATACAGAGCCAAGGGCTTTTCTGCTTCTCACCCCATCCCACCAGCGAGGGGAGAGGGTGCACAAGGAGTTGGGAAGAGACACAGCGGGGACACATGACCCCAACTGACCCAAGGGATATCCCAGACCATGTGGTGTCATGCTCAGCAGGTAAAGCTGGGCAGGAAGCAGGAAAGAAAGGACATTTGGAGTGATGGTGTTTGTCTTCTCAAACCACTGTTATGTGTGATGGTGCCCTGCTGTCCTAGGGATGGCTGCCTGGCCATGGGAAGTGGTGAATCAATTCCTGGTTTTGCTTTTCTTGCACAAGCAGCTTTTACTTTTCCTTTTAAACTGTCTTTATCTCAACCCATGAGTTTTCTCACTTTTTCAGTTCTCTCCCCCATCCCACCTGGGAGGAGTGACTGAGCAGCTGTATGGGGCTTAGTTCCATCTGAGGTTAAATCATGACACCTATTCACTGATGGCAGGCTTGTGAAAATGTTAATTAATTTAAATGTCTTACCTGTCATGTAACATTTGATATCCTGAGAATTGCTAATAGGGTTGTTGTTTTTGAACATATAGAGGTTGAAAGGCATTATGTTATTGCTACTCAGATGCTTCCACATATCATGGTCTGGACTTGTCCACCGACCCGCTAGCACATCATAGTCTCTCCGTCCCATGTGGATAAGCTTCGTGAGGGGGTCATACAGTCCTCCGTGGTAGCCGATGATGATCTGGAAGTTGGGATTGGTGTCCATATAGATCTCCCCATATGCTGTGTACAGTATCTGCTTGATCATTAAGCCAGTCCCACTGAAGACAGCCAAAGGAGTGCCAATGTTATCGCAGGCTATGTAGAATTCATCGCCACTGCTGAGCTCCATCGCAAAGAGGTGGCCTTGGAGGTCATAGTAGAGGGAGGTGATCTCAGAGCTTGAGTGGTTGTATAAATGGGTGACCTTGGTTGGGTTGGTCAGATCTGCGTAGAAGAACTGCAAGTGATGGCCATGGCTGGTTTTGCTGGAGACTCTTCTTCCTAGGCCATCATAGCGGTACTTCACACTCCACCCACTCGCTTTATTGTAGGCTTTGATGAGCAGGCCAGCTGAATTGTACTCAAAAATATCATTGCCCCTTTGCTTCAGGAAGCCATCTTCATCCATTTTGTACTGCACATCCCCCAGTCTAGTAATCCTATCCCTGAGGTCATACCTGAGCGGTGTAAGGCGGGCACTATTCCCCGGACTCAACAGATGAAGGTTTCCGTTTAGGTCATAGCTGTAACGCCAGAGTGGTTTGTCATTGATAGACACTGTTTGCAACTGGCCGTCGGCATCATATTCATATGAATACCGAGTTGTGTTTGCATAAGGGCCAACCTTCAGCTCTTTCTTAACCACTCTCCCCATGTTGTCGTACTGCACCGTCATCCAGTACATGAGAGACCGGAATATCTCATACTGGACCTCCTTCATCCTGCCGTAGGCATCAAAGTGTTTAGTGTGGGTCATGACAGCAGTGGTGATAATCTGGTTGATATCGTAGTAAATGACTCCAAATTTACCAAATTGCTCTGTTTTGCCTGACACATCATCATACCTGTAGAGATCAATAGGCAAAGGTGTCTCGTTGATGACTGCTTGCATGCTGGTCACCCGGAAGCTGTTGTCATAGTTATAGTCAAAGCGCGCATTCACCATGCCCTCCTCAGTGAAGCGGAAAATCTGTCGATCAATGAGGGGTCCTATCTGTCTGTACCTGATTGTGCAGGTGAACCCTTCATTCTGCAAGTTTATGGTTTTCAGCATGCCAGCAGTTTCATCATAAGTGAAACTGATCTTTGTGGTGTCGTAGAGCATCTCGGCTAACTTGGACAACTTTCCATACTTGTAGATGACACGTCTCCCTGTGCCCAAGTACAAAGTGTGGAGGAGCTGCTCATCCTCTGTGAAATCCTGAATTACTGAGGCATTGCCTTCTGGTGGCCGGTAAATGTTCCTGTAGTAACCAATGGAACGAATGGTTTCTAAAGTCTGTCGGGCAACGTTGGGCATAGTCACCGATGACAACCGGTCATTCTTGTCAAACTCAAAGATGTACTGTCTCTGGCTGTGAAGGAGCAGCACCATGGACTGGATGGGAGGAAGAAAAGTATAAGTTATATGACTGTTTTTTGAGTAAAATTATCCTGTCACAAAACTGATTCCTCAATCCAAAGAGCAGGGCAAGTGAGACAAATCTCTGCACCCACAGAATCCAACGGTGAGAGGTAGGGAGCTGCATGGCACATCGAGTATCCCAAGCAGGAGTGGGTCAGTGGAAGAAGCAGTCAATACAGTGAGGAAGGTCTAAGTTCAGAATGCTCAGCTTTTCAAATCAGTATCTTGTAGCTGACTGCCTGTACCCAAATTCCACGTGCCAATTGCTTTTGGAGAGTAAATAAATAAAATTGGTACAGCTACTTAAACAATGCTTGAAAAAGTATCCCCCAACACCTTACAATGCCAAATTAATTCATTGTGTCACCCAAACTTCTGTCTGAATGCTTATTTGTTCTGGGATTTTTTTTTTTTCCCATAAAACAAATAATCCACATAGATTGTATAATACAAGGAATAAGTCAATACTTTTTCCTTTTTAAAACATATGGTACAACAGTTTTCTTAAACTGTTTTAGGGATAGGTGCTATTGAAAAACCAGGAATAAGAAATTCCAGCCCTAGGTACATAGCATATGGATCTATGGGTCACTGGGCAGTGTAATGATGAATGGAAATACCAGATAATTTAAGTCCCATGCCAATCTACAGAGTGCAGGCTCTGGGAAATGCTGCAAAGTGTGCCACAACAGTGCGTCTGGATTCATGCCTCACTTATTAATTACATGTATTTCCTGTAAGCAGGAATGAGCCACTCGAAGAAGGCAGGATGTCAGACTATGGATTGTTTTCACATGGAAATTCCTACTGTTCACTCTGCTGACTTTAACTGAATATATTTATATTGCAGTTAACTCAACAAAAGACGACTGTGCTTAAAAAATCACATGGCCAAAACCTCACAGTTCACATGCTCTCAGCATGACTGGGAAAAAACTTCTCAACCAATTTTCAGTTGCTCTGTGGTGGTCTGGCACCAAGGGCACTATGTGCACCTTAGTGGGACAGGAGTACAGGATCATAGGGACCAGCAAATAGCTGATGTGAAGGAGTGCAGCTGTACTGATGTCAAAGGAATAAAGCCCATGAGCTTCAAATGAACCATCTCTGAGCAGTAGGAGTATTCTTACCTTCTCTAAGTAGGTGTAGCTCCATGATTTACCATCAGCAAAGATCCTGGATGTAATTCTGCCAGACTGATCGTATTCCATCCTTTCTGACATGGTACCCCTCTGAATCCCTGCAATGTGTCCCCCTGGGGAATAGGTGACATTGACCCCGTTCAGTCTGCTGCTGGGTGACCACAGACTGGGCCTTCCTGACTGGTCATAGAGGATGCGGAGCGTGAACTTGCGGTGGTCATCATAGATCTTCTCAGTCCTTGTCACACGATCAAAGTCAAGGGACAGCAGGTTTCTGTTGTGAACCTACAAGAAAGAGATGGAGAATTAGGAAGCTGGAAACAGTTTCAGTTAGAAAGACTACCCTTGCTTCACCAAACACCTCTTTACACCACACTGGAGAGTATCCAGCTGCTCATTGCCTCTGGATAAGAGGAATTTTTAAAGCAAAGGTTGTCCTGACATGGCTTTTATTGACTTCAGTGAGGAGAGAGACAGAAGAAAGGTACTTCTGAAACATTACCACAGTGAAGGAATATTGCCCATATACCAAATCTAGGTTTAGGACTGCTACTGCAGATATGAGGTACAGAATGTAGAATGACAACTTGTTGCAAGGAATATTAACCAGATACTCTGCTTATCAAACCTAGGATATAGATTCTTTTGCTTTTGTGCATATCCAACAACAATGCTTATAGAAAAGAGATGGATGTTGTGTCAACAGTGGAAATCAGAGATTTTCTCTAAGTTTATTTAATATACTGCAGGTATTGGAGGCTAAGCCTTTCCCCTGAGATGAAATATGGAGGCCTTGACGACTGTAGATGTAACACAGAGCAGGAACTTTCCTGTGAGAGCTCGAGCTTTAACTTCATTGTGCTGGGGTTATTCAGAGTGGCATAATTATACTCTGCTTACCTCCAGTGCCTCCGCATTTCCAAAGATCAAAGGTATGTACTTCAAAGGTAAGAGCAGGAATACATTTTGACTCAAAGATTGCAGTGCACAGCAGTACAAAAAGGAGCTGACAATACAACTCATGTTTAGCCACGTGTGCAAGGACACTTAGAAAGCCGCATCACCACAGCAGCAAAGTACTGAGCAAGGATGAAAACCAGCACTCCCAGTATGAGCTTGCCAGTGAGGATAGCTCTTTCTCCATCCCATCACTTCCAAATATCTTTCAGTTGGTGAACCTCTCTTTTCCAGAAAGGTGTAGATTCTTCTTGGATGAATTTCAAACTCCAAGGAGCTGACTTGGTTTTCAGCTCCCTTTGCAGCCCTTCAGCTGCAGCCAACAAACCAGAGTTTGCTGCTTGCTATGAGGTCTTCGGACCAAGTTAAAAACACTGGCCTTTCCTGCTCTAGGTAATGCTGACACTCCTGACTGGAAGTGTTAAAAAACATCTGGTTATGGCACTTGAGGACATGCTTTAGTGGTGAATATTGTGGTGGTGCTTATTTTCATTAGACTGAATGAACTTTGCATGGTTGGACTTGGTGATCTTGGAGGTCTTCTCCTACTTCAACGATCTACGATCGTGTAATTCTATGACCTGAGCACTGTTCTCAGCCCTGCTCCAGCTTTGAGCTTGGCCATTGATTTAGGAAGTATGATTGAATTTCTACTGTATTTTTAGGGATGTGGGAGTATCTGAGAGCTAAAGAGCAAGAGAAAGAATGGCGTTGAACCAAAACAGAAGTTCCTCAGCCCTGGAAGAAGAGGAGAGGAACAGGCTGAACCATTGCAGTGCCTGTGTGTTGCATGAGCAGATATCTGTGATGAAGCCTAGAGAACGGGGACACCGGAAAGTCAGAATTCAAAAGAAGGTATCTCAGGAGCTGGGGAGAGAAGGAACTGGTGCCATGATTTAAGTGTGAGGATGATGTAAGAGAGGAGGCAAGGGCAACAACAATTTTCAACTTATGAATAACAGTGGTAAAAGGTGGGTATGACTCGAGGGAAGAAACATTGTAGAAAGGTAGACAATGCTCTAATTAAATATATGTGAAATAGAGTGTAAAAGTGCAATGGGAGAGAGAAGAAATCAGCCACTGTAACAGGGAAGCTGGAAAATAATTAAACAGGTATCAAAACTCTACGTACAGATGCACATGTGTAACTCAGAGCAATTTGGTATCTTGTAGGTGCTTGCTCCTATATATAGAGAAATAGGAGTGGCAATTCCTTGAAAAAAAAGAAAAGCAAAATGGGAAGGATTAGCACCTCTGCCTCCCACCTATTCACAGAGCAGCTCCATCCTGGCAGCTGCAGCTTCTTCTGCACCAGGTCTTTGCTAAGAAAGCTGGAAAGAGCTCTTCCAGGGCTGGGACAGTAATCCAGGCTGTATGAGGTCTTCCTGAGCAGTATGTTAGCAGCAGTTCCATTCACTGGGCTGGAAGGACCAAACAGCAGGTCCCTGGATAGCTCTTAAGCTCAGTCCAAATGTGCTGTAAATTGTTCCACCCTCCCTATGCTCTGGCAAGCAATGTCTGCAGGACTAGTTGGAACCAGTCTCCCTTTTCCTGGTATTTTACTTTTTAATGATTTGTTTTCTCCTGCTCTCTCAGTGTAATGCCTCTTATATTGGAGAAGGGCTGCAGTGCCAACAGTCACCCCTCAAGGTGATGGGCAAAGTGAACCCTCCCCTGCCAGTATCCTCTGAATAGGGTCTAAATCTTTTTCATCCTTGTTCAAGGGCATGCCTTGTATAGAAGTGAATTTTCTGCAGAAGAACTGACAGGGCTGCAGGCTCTAGTCCAATAACTGTGTTTTATGGTGAGCAGCTAAATAAGGTGCCATCCTCCATCCTAGAGACCTTATCCTGAAATAGAGTCTGAAAACCTCCTGCAAAAAGGTTTTGCCCCTCTTTGCAAGGCTTGTGATCAGCACAGGATCAAGACTGGGTAAATTTAAATCCACAGTTCACAGTGGATTTGACATCCCTTCTAAAATGTGTGGGAGACTAAATTTAACCCCAAAGTCATGTTCCACAGTACTTTATTCAATCCCTTATCTTTCTCTGGAAAAGAAAGGGCATAAGCACACCACCATCTCTGATTTCTCCAATGCTTCCTTTGGTACTCCTTTAGCTTAAACAATAATTAAACAACATGTATTGATCTCCCTGGTAACACAAGAGCACAAAAAGGGGAGAATTCTCATGAAAACACCCTGGAAACCTTCAGCAGAGGAGGGCAAACAATACTTCTACAATGAGAACTCCAGAAGCCAACAACATCCATGTGATAAATGGCTGCCTACAAAGGAACTTCCCCAGCCAATTGTTGAAACTATTGAGGAGGCCATATCTAGACTTCAACATCCTGCAGAAATTGTAGAGATCATGCTGGACCATCTCCATTAGTCAGCACATTAATCAGGAATGGTTAGCACAGTATCTGCTCTGGTCACGTTGGTTCTGGGGATTGTCTGGGACACTAGGTCTTGATGTCACCATTAACCTGCTGCCAAGGTCTTGGGAAAAACAAAGTGACTTATGGCAGGAGTTGCCATGGTTAAATAAATAAAGGAACTGAGCCAGGAGCTCTGTCTCTTTTTGCTGTCCTATTTGCTCCACTGTCAGAGATTATTTTACATCCTTCTTTATTAAAAACTCAAGTTTGTTTAATTAACAAAACAAAGGGAAGGAGCCCTGTTCCTTGAGGTAGTTTACCGAGTGCTCTCACTCCAAATGGACTCTGTTGCTACTGTTGGCCAGTTATGGGTGGATTCATACCCAGCCAATCTGCAGAGATAAATCACAAATAAAGCATCACAACTTTCCATGGGGTGTGTGGAGAAGGGAGCAGAAGGGAAAGGGGCTGCTTTAACATATTTGTGCTGCTTTACAGCTGCCTGGCCAAGTGCAGAGCCAGGTCAGCATTGGTGGGATGGGAAAAAACGGTATCAGGGCTGGCCCCTTTTCCTTCATCCATGCAAGATCCCTGTCCTGTACCTTATCGGTGCAATGAAGAAACATGCATTGTATCATTTCCTAGGGAGAGTCAAGGAGGAAGCTGTGAAATTGGCCTCCTGGTGCTGGAAGCTGGTTGAGCTCATGGCAACAGGTTGCCAGTCCCCGGGGACACTGTGCAAGCATGAGAGGAAGAGGCACAACTCATAAAATGTGGATCCATGTGATGGCAGCAGAAAAGATCACTCTTTTACAGTGTCCAGATCCTGTTCTCCTCACTTCAAAGGCGTCATGGAATGATGCTGCACTCTCTTTGGGATGTTCTTTCCCCATGGAGAATGTCTTTGCCGCTGGTCTCATGTGAGCAGTGGGGTGAGGGGAGAGGGAAAGTAGTAACTTAGTCACAAATAGCAGAAAATTGCAACACTTCCCAAAATGAACAAAACCACCTTGAACTTAATTTCCCCAAGTTTCTCTCTTGCCAGGAAAAGTAGCAATTATGGGTGTGAGGAAAGAGGAGAACATGACACAGAGAATATGTTAAATGTTGTGCAATCCCCAGGGAGGCAATTAGAACTTTGTAGGTTTGTGTATTGGGGTGCAGATGCTGCCGTACATGTACAGACATGCAGCTTAAAACATCTTGTACACCTTCCACTACTTTGAACCCTGAACAGAGCCATAACATAGTCCTTCAACCATGTAAGATGCACTTCTGCTTCACTGCAAGGGCCCCAATAGGCTCAAAATGTGAATAAATGCTGGCAGATTTATAGGGATACGAGTAACCAGCCTGAAAATGCATTTTGCAAGTGTTTTTCCAACTGCAGTACAATATAAAACAAAGACACCTTCTGTGTTTGAGTCTACTGCAAAAATCTTGGAAGATAAAACTGACATGGGCAGCTGAGCTGTGGCTAAATGAGGGGAAACTGCTTTGAAAAATAGCTGTGACACAGCTGCAGATTTCAGAAGGCCCTCTCCTTTCAGAAAATGACCTGTCTGAAATTTCATCAGTTATTAAAATGAAATAAAATGAAATGAAATTAAATGAAATAAAATAAAATAAAATAAAAGTCCCAAGACAAACCAAACAAAAAGGGTGATGACAACTGATCTGCAGATACACAGCAATTCACACTAAGAGCTGCTTCACCTTTCACTACTGTTTGCAGTTTTTCTCCTGGTAACAAAATATGAGGCTATCGACACAGGGGAAAAAAAACAGAGGCCAGGGTTGGAGAGAGTGAAGAGAAATACTTGACAAGTGTGAGCAAGGAGAGATGGGAGAAATCACACCAAGGTGGCAGAGGTCATGCAGCAGGGAATAGGGAGAGGTGAAGAGCAAAGACTGGGAAACATATATCCTGAAACCAGAGCACTGATATTTACTGCAAAGCTTAAGTGTGAATAAATAGCTGCAGTCCTTTTGCTGTGGTGGCATTACACTGCACTAAGCATTTTTCTTAGAGAGCCTGAATTTGCCAGGTGCTGCGCAGCTTCCCAGGAACTGCTCATCAGCCCATGACTCTGAGACTAGCAAGGTACAGGGTGAGTGCACAGGACTTGCTATTACAAGTTTCCAGCTTTGCCAGCAGTTAGCAGATGAATTACAGTTTATTGGGCAAGATCTTTAAACAGCCCTGACAAGTATGAGGTGCATTGTGTGGAACAATGTTTTCAAAACACATCAGTCTCAAGCACAGAAAGGTCTGGGCACTCCTGGAGGGAGAGTACTGTCAGGCTGGAGCTGCTTGTAACACTTCAGGGAACAACAGCAATTGTGGTGCAATGCCTTGTGAGCCCAGGTCTTCAACAGGTTCAAAAGATTAGCAATTTTAGGAATCTAGAGATTTTTCTGAAGTTTCCCAAAGAACGGTATTCATAAATTAATGGAATGGTTTGGGGAGGGCACCTTAAAGATCATCTAGTTCCCTGTCATGGGCAGGGGCACTTTCCACTAGACCAGGTTGCTCCAAGCCCCATCCAACCTGGTCTTGAACACTTCCAGGGATGGGGGATCCACATCATCTCTTGGTGGTCTGTGCCAGTCCCTCACCACCCTCACAGTAAAGAATTTCTTCTTAACACCTAATCTAAATCCTCCCTCTTTCAGTTTGAAGTCATTGCCCCTTGTCTGTGACTCTATGCCCTTGTCCTAAGTCCCTCTCCAGCTCTCTTGGGGCCCATTTAGGTACTGGAAGGTGCTCTAAGGTCTCCCTGGAGCCTTCTTTCCTTCAGGCTAAACAACCCCAACTCTCTCAGCCTATCCTGATACGCTTAGAAGGCTTTCAGTGCTCTGCTCTGTTACTGCCAGCAGCTTGGGTAGAAAACACCTACACTAATTGGTGGCGTATTTTATAGTTATGCCTGTCCCTTTCTTGCTTAAGCAGCGTGAGATGATGGTTAAACCTGCAGTGTGTGATGGGAGGTCACGCATTCCCAGTGATGCAGAGGACTTGTAGGGAGACCAGCAGTACTACTGATGATGGCTAAGAGAAAATCAGCACATAAGGAGACATAACGATCTATTCCAGTCATAAAGGTCATGTTACTGAGGATAAACAGCCAGTTCTCTTTCCTGAAGCTTCATCCCTAAGCAGACAATAGAAATCATACCCATCCCTTTCTGTCATGAGACTGGGGACTGAGGAGATGGGAAGTGGAGGCAAAACTGCTCATGGTTCTCACTTACCCTCAGCCGACGCCCAAAGACGGTGACCTGCCCTCTTGCTTGCTCCTTCCTCTGCCTCCACTCCACGAGGTTGAGGCCGTTGTCGATGGGCAGGGTGACATTCCTCTTCCCCACCGTGGGGTTGACAGTGCCAGCCAGCAGATGTGGCTCGGTCTGCAGGGCCACCTCCATGCCGTTGGCGAGCATCAGTCTGAGGGAGCCATCAGCACCAATGTAGTAGCTGTTTCGGACTTGGTCTGAAAACAGAAAAGAGATCTTTGCTGATCTTTGGTGATACAGCTCCAGCTCTTCATTTGCTCCCTCACCCAGGCTGCAACAGCATTTCTGTTTGTAACCAAAACAGCGTTCTGATTGTAACCAAATACACTCCATTACTCACAGGGAGCAAAACATCAGTTTCATCAGGGAAAGGAAATATGGGCAATTGCTTTCTCATTCTGATGAGGTTCTACACCTCAGTTTCTTGCAGAAAGTTTTATACAGGTTAAAAAAGGCACAGTGAAAAATCTGTGTAACACTTTACTAAAGGACACAGTTTCAAACCTCTTCCTCTATGTTAAACACTGGCTGGCGAGATATTTGCTTTAAACCAGTCTGACAGAAAACTTTCCATGCTTTTATATCCTAAAGGTCCTAATTTCACGACAATATTGAAAAAGTGGGGCCACCTACTTTCCTCAGCTTATTCACTGTCTCACAAGGGGCAGGAAATTGCACAGCGAGTTAATGCTAACCAGTTCCCCAAACAACAGCCAAATCCCTTCCCTTGGGAAAGCTTTCAGGAGGCAACTGAAAGTCCTCCATGTTTGTAGAGAAAGCAGAGGCACTAAACTCCCATACGTCTCTATACATCTGGCCTCCACTAGCTCTTGAAAGATCAGTAGATTTTGAGGCCGGTATTTGGGAATTCAGGAGTGGAACAGAAGAGCAATCTCCTTTCCACATCCTTCAGGAATCAGGCAGGCTGAAAGCCCATCCTTTGAATCTCCAGCTGGCATTTCTCTCTGCAGAGAGTACCTCATGAAGGATAAGGAAACATGAGACTTACTCAATGCAGAATGGCTTTAAAAGCACATTATATAAAGACTGCCTTATCTGAAGCTCTTCAAAAGCTGGGAAATATTACCATTTCTGTCTCCCAGGCTGCCATAAACTCCTAATTGTGAATAAAAACATCCACTGAACATTCATATAAAGTGTTTTTCCTTTCTGATGCAAGTTGGGTTTTGTTCACTAGTTGTTCACTAGTTGTTCACTAGTAGCTCAGCAGGAAACAAGATCACAGTGAAATTATCTTTTGTCCGCCAGAAATAGATCAGCAAAGAGCACAGTTTGTATAGTTAAGGAAGGAAACGTGACACCAATTGGTCCTTCTTTATGTGGGTCTCATCCTGCTCCTGTTGTAGCCAGCTGGAGTTCTGCCACAGTGACCTCAGCAGAACCACCACTCAACTTACTCTGCACAGTGGTGACAGTGTGAAACTGCTGGGGCACAGGATTTTGCCATAAACATACAGCTGTGATCCACAATGCAGATCCAAGTATTTTAGCTCTACCACTATGTAAGTTGATGGTCTTTGACACAGACTCCAGCCAGACCAAACACCCTCCATGCCTGAGTCTGCAAATAGAGTGAAGGGCCACAGTCACTTGGCTGTGACACTTTCTTAGGTGCTTGGTTTGGTGCGAAAGTGTTAGGAGATGTGCTTTACATCAAACCAATGAAATATCCCTCAACAACTAATATATTCCTCCCTCCTTTATCCTTCACCAGGAAGCAGGGGAAAGCTTGAAGGTTTACATGAAATTCATTGGACATATGATGTTCCCTTCGTGTTACATAAACACTGCAGAAGGGTTATTGTCACCAGTATTGTGGTACAGTGTGGGGAATGTAAATCCTCTACTTTCAACATTTTCCCAAGAGATGACTCTTCCCTGGCTTTGGAAAGCATTTCTCAAGGGCTACATGAAATCCATGGGCCATTGGATGCTGTATTTTAGGCTGCTTTGGCTCCAGGGCACTACTGCCCTACTTTAGCATTGAACAAATGCTCACTTTGTCATTAGTCCAGAAGACAAAATCCCACTGGAGTGCTGATGTGCCTGCTGTAGAAGCTCCTAAATCCATCTTACAGGAATTTGTAACCTTCTGAAAATGCCTTATCAGATCTCACCAGTTCACAGTGTGATCCAGGTTTCCTGAAAGGGTCACCAAGAATTTGGTTCACCAAGTCACCTCTTCTGCAACATTATCCAGATCTTCGTTTTAAGCAAATTTCTTCAGATCCAAACAGTTTCATAATTTTATACTTCTGAAGATGGTTAAGCTGTTTGTAATTCTGCATGTCCTAATGGCCAGAAACGTCCCTGTGCTGGAGGGCAGGACAATGACAGAATTGACCGTGGCACCATTATGTAACTGTGCCTTCAGCACCGAGTGTATAAATCACATCACAGTCAATTTTCTCACTAAAAGGCCCCAAACAGTGGGCTCTATTGCTTAATTAGGCTCTTGAGGTGAAGCCAACCTCATGTCTGTGCAGTTGCCACATGTCTTAACGTGAGTGAATGGGATGGGGGTAGGTTGGCTCTACCTTGCAGGCTCAAGTAAAGAATAAGAAAGTCATTGTGTTTCCCTACAGGAATAATGGGGACAGTTTGAGGGGTCTGGCACCCTCTCAGTTGCCCTCTCCAGCAGGAGGAAAAGCAGTGTTCAAGCATAGCAGGCACTTTCTTTTAGGAAAGCTTGATGTTCTTATAAGAGGGGCAGCAAATGTCTGTCCCAGAGATGTGGGAACAAATGTCATACTGGAACATGTTTGTCTCCCTTGGAGCAGTTTGTTCCTCACAAGGAGAAAAGATGTTTGACATCCCATTGTCATAGACACAGACTAAGAGTGAATAAGATTTGGGGAGTGAAGAAAGAAGAATCTCAAAGTTCCTTCCCTTTTTCCAAGCCCCAGGGAAGACCAGTGACAGCTCATCTTGATCCTAATGAGGCTTCAGCCTTCAGAACCTTGAGATCCAGGCTGGCATTGTTTGTGCAGTACAGATTCTGCCCCTACCATTATGTCAACACAGTGCTCCCCTGCTATTTATTCCTCTTTTCTTTCCCACTTCATCACCTTTTCCTCCACCTAATCAGGCCTCTGCTTTCCACCTTTCTACCACAGGCAGAACTGTACTCATTTCCCACAGCCACAAACTGGTCCCATCAGTCCTACCCTGGCTGACCACTTCTCCTTTCTCCTTTGTGCCTCTCCACACCAGCCCCTTAGCTCAAACACAGTCCTTTGGGGACAGGGATGGTCATTCTTCTGGATGCTTCCTTGTGAATGTTTGAAAAGCCAGTGAACAAAGAATCAGATCTCCAGCAACCAGCTGGAAGCCTGTTCCAAGAGGAGAGAAACTGTTAAGTTAGAAGTTGTTAAGAGACTGAAGCAAAGGGGTTGGCTGGAAGTGTGGCTCAATTTATGCAACCCTTATAGTTACAACAATAGTGGTAATGATGATGGAGGACTGTCCTGCATGAACCTGCACAGCACAGGGACCGGCTCGGAATGAAGCAGAAAAACAGCTGTAAAGCAACCACTGTGCTGGGGAATGTGGCTAAGTATGTGTGAGTGTGTGTCTGTACCAGCACGTGGGGAGCACTGAGAATGCAGGTGATTTTTGGTGCTGGGATTATCAAGACGATGCCTGTTTCCTGATACATAATCCATTGCGTGCAGCTGGGTCAGGAGAGGGACGGTGGCTCAACTCACCTTGGAGGAGGGTGTAGAAGGCTCCTGATGCTGACAAATTGGTTGTTATTGTAACATCATCCTTGCTGGAGGTTTCCACCTGGACATGCACGGAGCTGTCAGTATCGCTGCGGAAGCTGCTCACTTGGCCAGTAGGGAAGGTCATGTTGGTCAGGCGGCCAAAGCTGTCGTACCTGAAAGGAAGGATGGAGTGAAATCAACAGCATCAACAGAGGACGTATCATTCTATAAAGCAGAGACCAATTCTTCCAATCGTCATCCAGATTTTTCCCAGAGAAAAATGCATTGTTACTCTGTCAGACTGGCTTAATTTTTTTTGGCCTCATGAGAAGAAAATCACAGCTTTTAGCTGAAGAAAATGAAGCAAAGAATACAAAATGACTAAATGTGTATTAGTCTGCGTTTTAACAATATTTTTCCAATACTTCTCACCTGCGTTATGCTTCTTGTTTACGAGAGTAACTTCATTTCCTATCCACTATGCTGTGACTTACAGAAAAGCACTGGCCTATGCATCCTGTCTAGCAGAACTAGGAGTTTCTGAGAGCCACCAACTGTTTTGTCTGGTTATGTCCTGAGCTCTTCAGCAATTTATTTTTCTTTTTTGTTTTTCTTTACCTATCTAATTTTAAAAGATAAATGTTAAGGTAGCAGCAAGCACCTGCCAGATTGGCCACATCAGGTAGAGAATTGTCCTTTGCGAACATGGTGTAGTCCCGAGCACAGCTGAACCCCCTGTGTCTACCTTTTGCTGTTCCTAGGACCATCTGGAAGGACTGATTTAAAAGTGTAAAAAAGCAGACCAGTTTTCACCCCTACTGTGTCCTTGGCTTTTCCAATGAGGAATCAACACAAGCACCATCTGGGAAGATTTCTGTGATGTGTACACCCATGTATCAGGGCCCAGGTGAAATAAGCTCCATACACGCAGCTCCCACAGCAGTCAACAAGCTGGGGGAGTTATTTTTTGATAAAAAGAGAAGGAGACACTCTTGTGTCTAGAGGCCTCCTGAGTTAAGAGAGCAAACACACCATCCAGGCTCCTATTTGTGGCATTACAAAAAGGGTCACAGACTGAGCTAAGACCAGACGGTTGGCAAGGGACCTTTGCAGTGAGGCATTGTAGTTGAAACAGAGAGCACTAGGAAGCTCTACTGGCTTATCTCTAGAGGGCTGTTGGACCTTCTGATGAGGTGGACCTTCAGGAAAGGGATATTTAAATAGTTAGGGAGAAACAGTAGAAAAATTCCATCAAATCAATCAGTGATAAATGATTGAATTCTTTCAAGTCCTGCCCACATATCTTTTAAGAATGATTTATATGAAAGCTAAGTAGATCATATTATGCAAACATATCACTTGGAGATGCAAAGTGAATGGTGGGCGAGCAGAGAGGTCTTGTTCTCCTGCATTATCCAATGGTGAGCCTTAGATGGAGTACAGTGTTCAGTGAAGGCCACCATTCCTCAGAATGACAAAGTAATGAAAATGATACATTAAGGATAACAAGCTTAGAAAACAAGATGTAAGAGGCAAAGCCAAAATAAATGAGTTGGTTTAGAAAAAGGGAAACGAGGAAGTGGAAAGATGCAATCCTGACAACAGGTGTTCTGAAGAGGATTACAATAAATTGCTTGTCATGTCTACTGAGGATGTGAGAGAAAGTAAATTGGAACAATGAAAATGCAGGCTAGAAGCTGTGGAACATTTTCATGGCCCATGGTTGCTCCAAGCAGACAAACAGATGGAACCCTGGAAACCCTACTGCCCAATGCTTTTAAGAATAGGTGAGAGAAATGTTTTAGAGGGGATCTGGATACAGATGATCAGACCTTGCAGGCTGCAGATTGTTGAGGAGATCTTGATGCTTCTCTCTGGGATTACTCTGAGCTAGGGAGTAAGACAATAAACCCTGCCCAGTAACAAAACCCACAAACCAAACAAAAAGAGAAGAGAGAAAAGAGA
>WBMZ01003535.1:0-54875 GCA_013400975.1 Atrichornis clamosus | reverse complement strand
TGCCTCGCGACGCCCCGCCAGCGGCGCGCCGCCGATTGGCCGGAGCCGCCCGCCGACGCAGTTCCGCTCTCCCGGCGCCACCGGGCCACGCCCTTCCCGCCCCTCCCCCGGCCGTGCGCGAGGGATAACATGCCGCTCGCGCGTGCGGCCGCGCGGCAGCGGGTCTGGAGGTCGTGGCGGGTGCGCGCCCTTCTTGAGGGTCGCCTAGGCACCGAGCGCGCTCCCGCGGCCCCGCTGGCCCGGCCCCACCGGCGCGGTCCTCCCGCGGCACCACACTTCGGCGGTGCGCAGCACCTTCACGGGACTCCTCGTCTTTCCTCTGCCTTCCGCCTGCAGCATTTGTAAACCACAGTACACGGGTTCATGTGCAGCGGGGTGCGATGTTCCGACTGGAGCTATGAGCGAACGCCGACGGTGCGATGCTGGGATTTCCGCACGTTGTGGGTCCTACTGCCGCACAAGGCTCTCGGGCTCGGAAGTGCTCCCGGGGACGGGAGTGTTTATTGAGCGCCCACGGAACTGCGCTCACACCAACCCCCGAGTCATCTGGAAGCTGCCTGAGGCTATGTGTGAGCCGAAAGAGTTAAATAAAGGCCCATCGGCGTAGGGATGTGTTCACTAAGACCTCTAAATATAACAGCCCTGCGTGGTTTAGGGAAAAGGTGATTCTGGAGATTTGTATCCAGAAAATCTATATTGGGTTTACACTGAAATAATGAAACAAATGTCGAAGGAAAAAAAATACGTAAACAAACCCCCTGGGCTCTGGGCAACATGGGCATGTGCAGGTTGGATGAATTCAATTGCAAGTGTAACCAAGTGCTGTAACTGTGTCCATGAAGAAGACCAGGCCTCCTGTGAAGTCTTGCAAAATAATTTCAATTGACTTGGGTAAAGGCAGATGACCTGTAATGGAAATTAATTTAAAATTTAAACAAAAGCTGATGGTAAACAGCACCATAATATAGCCCTGGGCTGAAATTTCTGTGTTGGAGGTCTTGGCCTCAAAAGGTGCTCAGTCACGGCAGCAATCAGCATTCCCCAGGCATGGCAACATTACTGAGAATGTGTGACAATATGGCTGGGGAGTCCATAAGGGCTATAAAAAGGAAAGTGTCTAAATAGGTGTAGATTTATACTTTGCAAAATCGAACTTCCTTTTGAATTGACACTGAATTGAGAGGTTGGTTCTCAAATCACTGAGAAGCTCAAAAATATCTTCCCTCACCTCTTAGGGAAACATTTTTGAGGAATTTATATACAAAGGTTACAGATATATTAGCTGGTACGTAAGCTAAACCTTTGTTGCTAAACAAAGCTAAACCTTTTACAATCTTACAGCCAAAGTTCAGAAGGGTTTGCGTGTCAATGGAGAAAGCACTAGTGGGCTTAGGACCTGTCCTTTTGGAGTTTCTGAGCAGATCGAGGGATGGCTTCTTTGAAATTCCTGCTACTATAAGGGATGAAGTGCCCAATTCCCAGCTGCAAGATGTGTTTTAGTTAACAGGCCAAACAGAGGAAACGTCAAGCAAATAAAATTTACTGTTTGACATTAACTGTCATGATGTTGCAAACATAGGAAAGGATAAAAAAGTAATGCCAAGGCTATCAAAGATATTGGACTTTTGGACAAATGAAAGATTACACATGGAGGGAAGCAGGTCATTGATAATTTAGCCAGGGGAATAGATATTTTGACTGGAGCAGTTTTGAAGGAAACCTGATGTATTTGTGAATATCACAGAAATGAGCCAACTGCATGTTACAGCTAAAAAAAAAAGAAAGATGTTGTTTTGGTCTCTTAAGTGCAAAAAACATCCTTTGTTGGAGAGAGGCAGATCTCACCACTGCTCTGTTGAAAAATTTCCTATGCAAGTCAGATTGGGAAATCTTACATTTTAAAAATGTACATGTAATTTGAAGCAGAGATGCCCAAATTCCATGGTGAGATTTTGCAGAAAAATTATTCTGTTTGTTGGCTAGTTGTTTGGTTTTTTTGTTTTTTGTTTTTTGGTTTTTTTTTTTTTGAAAGCTAAGTATTGGGAAACTAAAGTTCACTAGAGATTTAGGAACTTCAAATAAGCAAGTAAAAGCATAATGCTCCTCTCCCACTCCTTTCCTTTCTGAATAAAACCTTTAAAAAAGGAAACTAGAGGAACAGCAGTCAGTATCTGTTCTTCCAGGGGTGTGTTTGCCCAGCGACCGCACTACTCTTCCACATCATGTGTTTACTCGGAGACTCCCACTCACTATCCCTGTGCTCTCTGTTCTCCTGTTCACACATCGTTCGCTGCAGGCCTTTTCCCTTCACTCTAAATCAACACCCAACATTTTCATTTCTTCCATCCCCACCCATCCCATTAAGAGTGATAAAATGGGCCTGGAAATCCAACAGGAGTGTTCCCACTGAGGAGCATATTTAGGAAATAAAGGCTTTAGAAAACTGAGCAGAAACAGGCACATCCTTTTATAGGAAAAAATTATACAGGTTTTGAGTGGGCTGAGCTCATGGGAGGGAGGAAGTGTGATACAAAGAGAAAGGGTGGTGCTAAATCTGATCTATGCCTTAAGCTGGCATTTTGTTGCCAAACTCATTACCTGCTCTGTTTATTCCTGATTACCGCAGAAATCAAAACCCTATAAACAAATTTTGTTCTTTCATTAATAATATCCATTTTTAATTAGACAAAATGTAAAAATAATTACATTTTAACAACAGTAATTACATTTAGCAACCACCACCATCCTTATGTTTGAAGTATGTTATTTAAATGCTTTAATCAATCACTCAAAGCCTGCAAAATGTCAGAATTAAGGATGCAACTTCCTAAGCACTGAGCAAATCAGGATCATATGAAGAAAATAATGTGTGAATTTTTCATGACATCGGCTTTACACACATGGGAGCCAGATAAAGATTGCTGAGATAATTGTGAAAGCTGACATTTACTAGCTTTCTAGCATGGATTTTGCATTCCAAATAATGATTTTCTTATCTGAATACATGGAAAGAGTTCATTGATGATGGTTGCTTTCAAACAGTTTCCTTAATGCTGTTTTTGTTGGGCAAAGTTTAATAAAGATCAGTTGTCTTGGTTACATTGGAGGTGCTGCTATTGTGCGTCCTCATCACAATTTAAGACTGAACCTTCCCTTTATACCGGTCACCAGAGCTGCAAAGGTAGCAGTGTAATTGTAGAGCAAGAAAGGTTCTTCTTTCTAAAGCCAGGGGCCAGAAATGAGGCATTGGGGCTGGAGAGGTAAGGCTAGGAGAAAAGCCAGTCCAGGTTTTCGTAAATAATTCTACCAGGAAAAAGGCAGGCAAAGTAGAAGACCTGTCCCTAGCCTTATCGTTGTTTTTGTTTCATAGATGTGATAAAGCCCCCCAGGAGATCATCGAGGTCTCCAGACTGCTCCCCCTTGCAGCCTTTCTTGTTATGTCTTCCTGTCTCTGGACGCTTGCAGAAGCCTGTCCTGAATCTGGGCTCCTGCTTTCTCTTTTACCCAAGACTGCAAGGTGGTCAAGTCCTCTTCTTCACAGGGATCTTCCTGTCCCAGCTTCCCTCCACAGGGACCAGGGACGGTTGTGACCTCTGAATTCCCAAGCTGTTGCCTTCCCCAGCCCAAAGAAGGCAGGGTTGCACTTCAGCTCCTCACGCTCGGTCTTTCTACAAAAAGGAGACCTGCGGCAGCACCCAGAGGAGAGGAGCTGCTGGCGCCGGCGCGTCTCTCTGCAGTTCACTCCTGGCAAGGGTTTATTCAAGGCAGAAACCCCCGGGGAGTGCATCAATGATGAGACGCTGGGACTTGGCTTTCTTGCTGCAGGCGAGCTCCTAACGGGCACAAGCTACCTTTAGGATCTGGCCAAAGATCGTCGCTCCCCGAAGGGAGCAAGCCCGACCATCCCGGCGGAGCTCTCCCAGCCTCTCTGTCTTTCCCAACTGCTTTGCCGCAGTTTTGGCTCTTCTGTTGCCACAAGCCTTGCCGAGCCCAGTCCTTTTTTCCTTCTTTTTCCCGTTCTGCAGAGACCGCAGCCTAACAAACCCTTTGCCGCCCGAATGGTTCAAACCCACCGTCCCCAGGCCTTGGGCTGTCCCTTCCCCACGGTGACGGGCGACACCGGGGCGCGAGGGGTTAAACCTTCCCCCACTCAAGCCCCAAGGACGGAGGCTGCCAGCGCAGCTCCCGGGGGCAGATCGCTATCGCAGCGGCATCGACCTGAGTCCCGCTAACAAATGGGGGCGGCGGCTGGGGCACAAACCTGCCCTGAAGTGCTGGGGGTGGCACGACGCCGCGGGGACGGCCGCGGGGCTGCCCTCCGCCCCAGCGTCCCCCGGGAGGGCGCGGTGCCTCCATCCCCCGCGGCTCAGGGATCCTCCGTGACCGTACACACGCCGCGGGAACCCAAACGCTGATCGTTCGTGGTCCACGTGAGCATGGAGCTGTCCTGGAGACACGTCAGGAAGCACTAGCACACCCCTTGCACACGTCTGCCGGCAGCAGTGCAAAAGCAGCTGCGGCATGAAGGCACCCGATGCCAGCGCTCCTGGCCGACCTTCCCGACAGCGCCCAAGCCGCTCCCTGGATCCTAGAATTATTTCCTTTTAAACTAGAAGTGCCGGTGATTTTTCAGATATGGGAAGCCAGTAGTTCTCGTGTTGCAACATCCTCATTCAAAGCAGTTTTGAGAGCCCCAAACGGTATTAAAAATCTAACAGGCAGACTCTACCCGTGCCCTGCAGCCTCTCCCGGTGAAAGGAGACATGAAACAGGCATAGTTCGTCTCTACTGCAAGGGGCAGAGCTCTGCCTCTGCAGCTCAGACTGCCACTGGCACACTGGGGCCAAGGCTTTGGACCTTCCCCAAAGCGGGAGGCCTACCTGGTGGGTAACAGGGAGGAAGGAAAAGGGAGAGAGTGGAGTAGGGGAAGGGGAAGAGGCAGGCACCAGGTGCTGGGGTACTGCTCAGACAGGAAGCAGTGGGGGCACAGGTATGCTGGATGGGTTGGAAACCATTTTCAGACCATTGTGGACTATCCAGAGGCTCCTACATGTCTGCAAAATTTTTACTCTCCCGAAGGGTGTCTGAGTTGTCAACAGCAGGTATGGGGAGCCCAAGCCATCAGCTATCACACTTGAGCATGAGGGCACCTTCTCCCCTCCCTTGTCTCCCAGCCTCAGCAGTACTGCCCGGGCAGAACTAAGCAGCAGAATGGGCAGTTTTGCCACCTGAAGCAACTCACTGCCCTAAGCACTTGTCTGCTACCCACGTCCTACCTCTGAGGCTGATGCAAAGGAAAAATAAAGCTCCCGAGGCAGGCGTGCAACCCAGAGACCAGCTCAGGCACTTGGCAAGAGAGCACCAGCTCTCACAGTCTGGCCTGAGGCAAGGAAACTTGCTCGAAATGCTACGGCTGCATCAGTGAACAGTGCAGCCAGAGCATGTTCACAGACCAAAGCAGCTGGGATTAGCAACCTGCTGCTTGTGCTGTACCCATTGGGCAGGGATGGTTTCCTCAGTCCAGCTCCTCACCAGGCCTGGGAACTGGAAGCCTTTGGGCAGCCTGTGAGCAGTAGGTGCATTATCACAGCCGATCTCCCAGCACGGCTTCAGCCAAAACTCCCCAATGCAGGGTGAGGAGGGACTGCCAGGGCATTCACTATGAATGCAGCATTCTTATCTAAAGCAAGGACACGCTGAGCTGTCCACGTAAAGCCAGTGTTTACATGTCATGTATTTCACTGAAATGCATCCAGAGAAACTACAAAAATGGCACAGACAAGCATCAAATACGCAAAGCACTTTCTTCATAGATGCTGCTGATAAACAACATAACCACATCACAAAACTGCACAAGCAGCCTAGGGAGCAAACAAGCAATGAACTTTGTATGGTCTGAGAGCTGGCACTTGAAGGTGTTTCTGCATCTCTCCCAAGCCTGCTTCGCAGGGCAGCTCACCAACTCTACATCCAGAAATCTCATCAGGTTTTGCATGCTGAATGTCAATGTCAAGCAAAAATTACTAGTTTGGGGTGAAATTCTTGTTTCAGTTGTTTCCTGTAGTTTTGCAGAGTCAATAGGTATAACTGAGCAGAAGTAAAATCTGGCCACGAAAATCTCCTCTTAGACTGCATGGAGCCAAAGACTGGAATTTTCTCTCACTCAGCAATCTGCTACTCCCTCTTGACAGCTGAATCACAATAAAAAATATGTTTAGAAACATGAGCAGGATTACTCTTCACTGTTCACCAGCAGGGTCACTAAGCAGGGGAGAGTACTGAGGCCATCTGGACGAGTGTGCCCGCTGCTGAGAACCCCCAGAACAGTTCGGTGGCATGGTGGCAAAGGTCCTGAATTGGTCAATAAGGTGAAGGATCCAGCTGGGCATGCACAGCATCCTCGTGGGTGGAAGTGCTGCTGGGGATCAGAGGCTGCTGGTGGTGCTGGAGCTGCCCCAAGCCAGGCAAGATGGCTGTTCTCAGTCTGAGTTGGGGCAGGAACAGAAAGGAGAGTGTGGCCAAGGGGAGGTATTGAAACTGCATTTGTGGGATGCAAAATAGGATTTCATGGCTGAGCAGGCAGGAAGCAGAGCTGCAGGGGAAACAGAATATTCTGGGAAAAGTTTCCCCTGTAAACCTGCATGTCATTAAATGACTGTCTTCAGCTTTCTGAAGGGTCCATGTTCAAGTGCCTTTATGGGCATTTTTCTGAGGATCATAAACAATGAATGTGAAGGATTTAAAAAAATGGGCGAAGTCTGCTGACATACAAGTCCCAGAGTGGCTCCAACTCCTTCTGTAGGAGAGGAGACTGGCATTTCTGAGACAGAAATGTCATGCTACAGAGTACAAAATATCCCTGACTGGCACATTATCCTGCCACTGCCCTCTCTGAGCTTTCCTGGCTCTCCACTGGAGCAGACAACATTGACTCGCTGGCCGGCCCTCTGCAGCTGGCCCTGGGGGTGCAAAATTGAATTGATCCCCTAACTTCCTCAGGATAAAAGCTTGCTCATGTCAGGCTGCCCTGGGCTTTTCTGTGCTTCTGGCATCTCAGGAGGGATCCCACCACCAATGCCTGCACAGCCATCTCTGCTCCTGTTTCCAGCATCCTCCCTGCAAGCCAAAGCTCAAGTGGGAAGAAACCGTGGTAACAGAAGCCATCGCCTGTGTGTTCATCTGCACTGAGGGAAAGGCATCTTGTGCCCTTCAACCATACCTGGTGAAAACAAGGCAGTGCCTTGCTTCCATCTGTGCTAGCAGGTCCAGAAAAAGAGAGTTGTGGAGGAGACAGAGATACACCTTACCCTGCTACTGCATGGCAAGACCACAGAAAGCCTTGTCTTCTTTAAGATTTGATCCCCATTTGCACTAATGTTAAGCTAAGAACACCTTTTTCTTTATTTGCCAAGTTCAGTGTCAATGATGCTCTGTAAGATGTTTACTGAGAAAATAAATTCATTAATTTTTTTCTCATGAAATTTTAGAGCCTTCCTAACAAAGGAAAGTGCATATTTTCTACATTCACAGATTTCTGATAAACAGGCAAGCTGTAAAGCACGATGTTGAATTCTTGCCAGCCTTGTGACGGCATCATCCCCTAGACTTCTGTGAGCTGCTGCGCAGTGCCCCTGCTGTGGGATCAGCATCAGGGCTCAGCAGTGCTAAATAATGCTTCAGCAGCTGAACAGGCACAAGGAAGAACACTGACGTCATCCCGGCAGATCACCTTCACCCAGCAGAGGTCAGGGCACGGTATATAGGCAGGCTGGGTATATTTCCAGGTTACACGCTACATCCTTCCCTCAGTTGTGTTATTTTCATGCCAGAAACCAAGCTCTGATGATTTTGGTGCCTTTCTCACAGATGTACACCACTATCAGGTGGTTCAGACCTGTGGTGCAGGAGGCCTCTGGGATTAGGTCTGCTCCACCAAGACAACAATAATCGAGTGTGTGAGCACAAAGCCCCCCAAAAAAGTCTCTGCGGGCCAACTGTGTCTTCTGTTCTAGCACTGCAGCTCTCTACCCTACAGCTTGACAGAGCTCAGCAGACTGGCAATATTTCCTGGAGTATATTAGGAGAGGAAACAGAAATACCGAGCCATGCTAATTTCTGCTGTAAATGAATAGGTTCAGCCCCTCTCATTTGGATCCTTGCCTGATGATGCCTGCAGAAAAAGTCATCCGGCTGGCAGAGCAGCAGCCCTGAGCAATTTCAGCGGTGACCCAGAGAGGCTTCATCAATAGGTGGAAAATATGGGAAAGATTTCACATAGTGAGCCCAATCGTTGCCTCAGGTGCAGCCCAGTGTATCACCTTCAACGAAAGTGCATTGGCGTAATTGGGAGTGTTGGCAGACAAGCTGGAGTGAATCAGACAGGGGGGAGGGAGTGTGAGAAGTCACCGGCTGCTTGCTCTGCCAGAGATTTCCTCCCCCACAGCAGTGCTGGTAGGAACACGTGCCTGTGCTTCATCCTTCTCTGTGCATCATCGGCTATCTTCACTGCCTTCAGCAGCACCAGCACTGCTGGCCTCAGCTGCTGGGGTCTCCAGTTCCAGCAGGGGGGGGAGCTAGTAAATATGGGGGAGAGGGGTCTTAAACTGCCCCAGCTGTCTGCTGAGTAAATGCCAAGTCTTGAAGTTCAGGTTTGACACAGGTTTTCTTTACTTAGCAGGGGTTCTGGCAACAGCTAAGTGCCTCCTTCATTCTGGAGTGCAGTTTGGGTCCCCTGCATAAGGCCCAAGTCTGCACCTTCCTTTGCCCTTACATCCTGCAGCTCAGGTACAAGGTTCATGGTCACCAAAAGGCTGTTAAAGCTCAGTCCCTCCTCATATGTCCAGCCACATGCCTGCACAATATTTCTGCTCCTCTTTCTCTTTCTGTATCTTTGTGTAAGAAGAGGGATTCTGTAGACAAATAATATCAGGAAATGTATCACTTAGCTCTGAACCTTGCCTGATGCCGGGGAGGCATGCTGCTTTACATCATCTAGCAATGTGAACCTTGGGTTTTTTTAGCTTCTTTTAAGGCAATTTAATAAGAAACAGTGAGAGGCAGCAGTGAGTGACCAAAGGGCTCTCTGCTCTGGCTAGCATCATGTCACACAAGCAAAACTGGCTGTTGCAGAGGCTTTCATTGGCAGAAGAGAAGTAGAGAGGCAGCAGCAGTCTCCCACGCAGCTCAGGTAACGACAGGGTAGCAGCCAGGATCACTGTCTTATACATTAACTAAGAAAGCAGCGACCTTCTGAATTTGCTGCACGAACTGCCATGTTGCAGTGCTCAGAGTGTGCTTCTCTGCCACGACCCGCTGTTTCTTTCAGCTCCCCCTTTCTGTCACCTTCACTGGCCCTGTATGTTTATCAGCATGTGGTAAGATCTCTTATACTCCCAATTACATCATTTATGCATGCAAGCCCTCTTTCCTTGTCATGAATTTCTGCTTCCTTACACTGCAGGCTGGCAAGAGCCAGCTCCTGTAAAGACTTCTGGAAACTAGTCCAGTCCCATAAAATCTATACTGAACTGAGCAAAGCTTAAATCAACAAGTGTCATCTATTTCCTGGGGTCACATATTTCTTTCAGTTCTATTTTAAGCCAGTGAAAAGAAACTGGAGGAAACAAAAGCTGTTTATATACTTTCTGTGCTGCTGAAATACCTGCTTCCTAATTTCAGCCCTACTGTCAAATATAACCAAAGATGCTCCATTTCGCCTAACTGCATTTGGGAGTGACTTGGCTTGGCATGCCTCAAGCTGGAGGATACACGGAGTAATTAGGAAGTGAGGAGTTGATCATCTTTGTTTTGTTGCTAGACCTCAGTGCAGTGACTGAGGTCTGATTCATACTGACGCTGAGTTCCTTTTATATGACAGAAAATGCAATCAAAACCCATGTCCACCGGTCTTTTCTGTTCTTGGACTAAGTAATTGATTTTTAGCTCTGTTTCCCATGGTAACAAGGCTCTCTGATCACCAGCTGCACGTGTTGGCCCTAATAGCTCTTGAATTCACTGCTTTATTTCAGCCAAATGCGATGGCAAGACTGAGGTCTGAGGATAATTAAGTTCCTACAAGTTTTCTGAAAAAAGGCTGGATGTGGCAGAACCTATTAGTGCCACATCAGTACCTTCACTGCAGATGGGAATTCAAGGAGTTTGTATTAGACACCAGAGACTCCACCAAGGAAAAAGGTCTTGTAAGAACCTTAGCTAGGGGCAAGCTTCACTCAGGGCTTGCAATCACCCATGGGAAGAAAATCCACAGGAATCTAGCGTTTGTAGAACAACTTGTTATTTTAAGGGAGCACAGCAGGTGTGAAATAACAAATCACTATAAAATTACGACTGTGTATGAGGGCTCCTCAAAGAAATTCCTGGTAAAAAATATGAGGATTTGCAAAAGTTGGTGATTGCTGAGCATCAGGGGAGGATGAATACTGCCAGCAAAGTATAGAATGTAAATAAGGAAAATATCTATGAGCAAATAATTGTTCCTTTCACTGGTCAACCAGACTCAAACTTTTACTCAAAATTAATTGCATTTCACTTCAAGGGAGAGTTTTTACAGAGTCAAGACTTCAACATTTCCCTTCAAACACAGGTCAAGAAGGAAGGTGACTGGTTCCAGGGTGGCTGTGCATTAGCTCCAAGGTATATCCATGCACTGCAAGCACCTGGTGAGCTGTCAGCCCTGAACACACAATTTCCCACACTGATCAGGTACTGGATCAGGCTGGAGTATCTCTGTATCTTCAGGCAGAACTGCCAGCACAGCCCACAGGCCAAGGCCCATCAGCTGGCACTGGCACTGGAGCTGACAGGGGCAGGCCTCCTCGTGCACCAACTACTCCTACACGACACAGGCAGTGCTGTGAGCTTCTGCTGTGCTCCTGCTACATGCTGTGGGGTCATGCTGCCTCACAACTGAGCTGCTAACTGCCCCAAGTGGCTTCAGCCTCTGTTAAGAAGAAGGAGAGCCTGTCCCATCCTCAGGGAGATGTGGATGGAGCATGGCCATGCTTACCTGTATGGGACAGAAGTTGCTTCAGCATAAACATGCAGAGATGTTGGCCATCCCACTGCAGTGGATGAGGCAAGGGCTGTGGCTTGGGAGGATGGGAAGGACTGCACTGTTGTACTGGGCTGAAAAGGGTGGTCGTGGGGGAAACATTTTGTTTAATTAGGAAACCAGTGTGCCAGGCTGGTGCCTAAATCAGAACTGTTAGGTTGGAGCTTCCCTGGGGTCAGGATCACAGCGCTGTCTCCAAGCAGATGCAGGGCCAGGCCAGCTCTGCACAGTCTCTTCGTGATTTCAGAACACTGCAGGGCACCCGGGCTAGACCAGAGCACCTCATCCTTTACACACAGCCAGCCTGCACCTCAGACACCTGCCTGGTCACAGCTGAGGCAATGCCAGCTCTGTTCTGGTATGCCATATATAAAATTCCACATTTCTGCTTTCCGACTCCCTTGTTTGCTGTCTTGACAGCTCCTACCATCTGTCCCCATTTTAAAATCTCCTTCCCTCCCTCTTTTCTCTCTAGTTCTTCTTCTGGTGCTACTTCTCCCACCCACAACACAGCCTCCTTTGTACCTGGTCTGTCCAGGCTTGCATGCAAAAGGATTAAATCATCATTTGAACCAGATCCAAGAGATATCACTGGGCACTAGAACCTTAAAATATTAACTCAATCAGCCACTTCATGCTTCACAAGTCATTTTTCCTGCATTGCAGATGGGGGGTGAGCGCTTGTGCTGTTTCCCATCACTCTTCCTCTCTGTGTGAGCTGCAGGCAGAGGGCGTGCAGCGTGCTGTTTGTGGATGAAGAATAAAAGTGTGAGGTACACCTTTTCTTCCCTGCAAGCTGGAAATCCAGGGGCTCTTTTATGTTGTGCTTGGAATATTTGAGTCAGCAGCTGAATTTTACCCACTGCCTCCATACCTCTCTTCCACTGAGAGCAGTGCCAGGAGTTGGATGGGTGCACATCACAATTTTCAGGGAGAAACTGATGCAAAGGTCTTGCATTCCCAGGTAGGATGCAGCATGTCCCAGTACGGGCTTTTTCTCAGGTTCCTGCAAAGCAGTGGCCACAGAGCCTGTCTCTTTGTGAAACCACTGGCCTGTGCCCATCAGATTTTGGCCTTCACAGTCTCACGGTTGGAGCGATGTAGAGTAACTGTCACCTGGGGAGGCCAAATGTTCTCTGCCTCCAAGAAGTAGCCCACTCATGTTTGCTGAAGGGAGGAAGATGACTTTTAGCTGGAGCTGACTGTGACCCCACACAGTTAGTGAACATCATTACAAGTTCTGCCACAGATAAGAGGCTGGGACTCAAACACAGTACAGGTTTTATTATTAAAAAATGCATAAAAACTAAAGACATGCTTCCCAGAGTTAGAGTCTATATGTACATCTGCGCTTCCTAGGCAGCTGCAGGGAGCATAGCCTTCTGCCCTCACTGCAAAAGTGCACTGCACAGGTTTTTGTTACCCTTTGTTAGGTGTTATCTTCTCACCTGTACTTACAGCATTCCAGCTAAATGAAGAGAAAACCCTGTACCACCTGGGGCGTAAGATGGTGCAGTTTGTATCTGTGACTGAGAAACCATACTGAACTTCTGCAGACACCTGTAGGACATCTCTGTTCAGTAGGAAACTTTACAGAAAGGATCCATGCCCAAGCCCCAGGCTGAAATACCCCTTCCCTAGGAAGAGTTCTTGCTAAGGGCTGAAACTTGACCTGAATTTTATAGTTAGAGCCCAATCTTACAATAAGCAAATACTGAGTATTGAAGGGTGGAGTGTTCTGATACTCAATCTACAATCTCATTTGACTTTTTGGTCCCACCTTTGCCAACTCAGCAGATGCTGACATTTGTGGTATTAGTTTCTGAGGAAGTGCAATGTGGAATCCTAAATAATACTGCCAAGTTTTCAGCACAGTGAAAATAAAAGAAATTAAGATCTAGCAAATATTTAGGATAAGTAGAGTAAGATGTAACTGCACTTCCTTGCTGGGAACCACTGCACAAAACAAATGCTGATTTACAGTAAAATATTAAATTATTAAAAACCATACAAGCACTGGCAGTTACAGTGAGTCAGACATGCTGATTGGAGAACAAAACAAAACCCAAAGAGCAAAAACATAAATTTTGCCCTGTCTGGAAGGCTGCAGTGATACTAGTCTATGTTTTATGTGACTTTTACAGCATGCCAGAAAACCTCCTAAATAGGAAGGCCAGTGGTTCTCAAGCTTTTTCATCATGAGGCCTCTCTTTTCAGAAAGAGACCTCCCAGTTGATCCCTTTCCCCAACACAAATATCTTCCCAAACCTATTTCACACGTCACTATAGCAGCTACACTTCTTGGTTATTTGAAGAAGTCATAGGACCAATAAAGAGAATGATTGAACGAATACGATTTTGAAGAAAATGCTGAATCCTGCTCCTGCTGAAACTGAGCAAGTCTGTCATTCTGTATCTCAGTCTTCTTCCTCTCCTGGAGGGCAGCACTTACCATTAATTAGCACTGTTTCCCCATACTGCTGTTAAGTCCTCTCTACGCTGTTTCCTTTCCATCCCTTTGAAGCTGGATTCTGTTCTCACACAAGCCAGCTGCTCTCCCTCCCTTTGCATTTTAATGTCAGCTGCAAGTCTAGTCAGGCCTGAACTGGCATCAAACATAAGAAAAAGAAAGACATAAAAAAGGTATATGAAGCAAAGAGGAATGCTGGATTTTCATTTTTTTTTTCTAATTTCCTTGCTCACCAAAACGTCTGAAACTCTTAAAAGAGCCCTGGACTGAAAAAGTGGCAAATGACCGCATGAAACATGCCAGATGTTCAAATTCAGTGCTGGGCAGAAGCAGGTCCGCTGATCAGTTTGAGAACCACTGAGGTAGGCAACAAGTCTAGGCAGTACTGCTGAGTGAACACGAGGGGAATTTTGCCCTCTTGTCCTGAATGACAGTATAAATACCCACTAGTGTTTTCAGAGGTACCAGTCCCAAAGTCACGCAGCCAGGATTGAAGACAACATCTACACAAGAGCAAGCACTGACTGAACAGACGGTGTATTCAGCTCTGCTCCAGCAGTCAGTGAGAAGGAGAGAGCACAGACTCTGACTGCCGCCTTAGCTCTGAACTCCTTTCAGCAGGATGTGATCAACCTGTTACCCTACTGCCCCCTTCCCCAAATCCAAGGGGTTGTTGGGGTTGCAGTTCTTCTAAGCTATTTGCCACTGCAGCCCACACAGGTGGTGAAAGCTACAAAAGTTGCCCAAGAGCTCTGGCTAGTGCTGTTCAAAGCCATTCTAGATCTGGCATCAGAGCCCCAGGAGACACAGCACTGTGCTGCACACATCTGGTCCCAGGGAAGCAGAGTGTCACTGCTATGTACAGGCTAACAACTTTTCTCTCCTCCTGTCTCTAGTTCATACAGAAGACTTTTGTTCTCCCCTTCTTGCCCATCTGGATGCCTTTCACCCTCAGCATCATCTCCAAGGCACAAGGGGCTCATGATGTAGCGATAGTCACTTGTGACAGCAGCAGCTGCCCCAGCAACAGTCTCTTCAGCATCCATATTTCCAAAGGAGGCATGCAGGGCAGGGTCACTTGCAGACGCCTCTTTGTCCTTCCCAATGTTGACATAGAGAGGATCTTGACTGGAAGAGAGTGCAGACATCCTCCCACGAATCATTTCCAGCTGGGACCGGAGCACTCCGAAGCTGGGGCGTAGCTTGGGCTCAGGATGCCAACATCTGCACATGAGATCGTAGCTGCAAAATAGAGGGAAACAAGAGCAGTGAGCAGCAGAGCAGCCATGCCCCGCACCTCTGAACAGGGGCTCTGAGCAGTGAAGCTTCAAAAGCACAGATGCTTTCCCCAAAACCTAACAGCTTTGGCTTTGCATAGGTGACACAGCATGTGGATGGCCATTATGGATCTAATTTCTTGCTCCTTCTCATTTTCAAGGGCATTCTCACTTTCATCAAAATAGTTATTTAGACAGTATCAAAAACTCCAAAAGCCCTGTCAACGCATGTTGAATTTCTTGGTAAAGCCCTTGTTCCACTGTCTCTAGGAAGCTAGAATAGGATCATGAGTGTGACATTACCTAGTATGATTGTGAATTTATTCACAAAAAGCACCCTCACAACCTTTGCCACAGCTGAAGTCATTCCTCCACATTCTAGTTCAAGAGCAGATAAATCACAGGAAGAAACAAAGATCGAACTGTGGGAGGCATATGTTATTTCCAGAGTATTCTTTTTTTCACGCCATGTTAACTCAGCGCTCCTGGAGTAACGGTGGTGTGCTGCTGTTGCTGCCTGACAGGTTGTCAACAGGTTTGGAAAAAGGCACACAGGGTTTGTTTAGAGGGCTGTTAAAGAATGGACAACAGCTTCAATGTGGAAGAGGGATGCTGATATGGCCTTTCAACTACAAAGGCACCAGCCCTACGCAGAAGACGTGTTCAGGGCTGTTACCAGGCTCAGGTCCCATCCGCAGCCTTTCTCCTGTGGTCAAATGCCAGCCACCTCAGCTCTGGCTGCCCGAGGGCCAGCACGAGGAGACGTCGCCTGCTCTGCTGGCCTGTGCTTGGGCGAGGGAAGAGGAGCTTGCTGCCCTGCAGCTGCACTCGCAGCTCAGTGTCTGCGCTGGCTGGGCTCCCGCCGGCCAGGCCTGCGGCCGGAGCACTGCACTGGAGCAAGGCCAGAGCCATTGTCCCCTCCTCTTTGTGCATCACCCACACGACTGGCAGCTGCATTCCTGTGGCATTATTGTTGCCAGTTTTGCAGGGAACAGGAACAAAGCACAGTGCTGGCACTGAAAAACACTGCATACAAATGAACCTCAGTTAAACTTGTAAATGGAAAAAAATCTGATATGGCCTTTACTGGGAAATAAAGCATTTCATGATGGGTTTTATTTTACTTTTTGTGTTTCTTGCTTGTGATCAGATTTACAAGACTCTTTTTGATCTCACACTACTTTTACAGAAAGCTTCCATGGGTCAGTTGTCTTAATCCTGATTTACATCCCTCACAAACAGTAGAAATAATTCTAAATGCTCCAGATAAAACAGAAGCTTCCTATTCTGTGGCACCTAATTAAATACTTTCTTTGACCCTTGCTGTCAATCAGCAGAAGTTCATTTGAAGGAAAGGTAGAAAACTACTGGCTGTACTGAATCAGCCTGAAAATCCATTTGTCCCAGTACTCTATGCCTGACAGAGTCCAGTAGCAATGCTGGGGGAAAGCATGTAAGCTGAGGCTGAGCGTGTAGTGAGATCTTTCTGGTATATTCTCTCAGGTCTCAATAACCTGTAGCTCAAGGACCTCGCAAAGCAATGGTTGTACCTATTCAGTAGGTTTTGATGGGTTTTTTCCCCAATGCCTACCTAGTAGGTTTTTTAATCTCCTTTCGACTTTCTGCATCTACATCCTACATACATACATCCTACATAAGCTCCACAACTCAGAACCAAAGCTGCTCAAAGCAGTCAAGATGCAGACATGTAATGAATTTAAGCAGTGATATAACAGTGTTTTCATTTATACTCAGTAACAGTTAAAATGAACTGCTGAGAAGATAAAAGCCTACAGCTTTATTAACAAGAGTACAGATTATTCCCTATGTGGAAAAAAAGGAAAAGGAGAAAACAACTACATGAAATAATCCACCATCAGAGCAGGAAGGAAGAGGGACAAAAGGGAACTTCATGTTGTTCATCTTACATACAAGGAACGGCTTGAAAAGACCACTAAAGTCAGCGCTCATAGTTATGTCTTGCTTGCTCACCCAACACACAGAAAACAGAGACTTGCTTGGGCCCTCAGTGAAATGACTTCACCTTGCCCAGACAAGGCAAGCTTTTACTGTGGGATAAGTTATGGTGACACCCCCTGGGGAATCTCAGCCCCATACGAGAGGTCCAGGAAACCACCCATGGAAGAAGGGCTCCTGAGCAAACATTTCATGTGGCCTGATAGCCAAGAATGATCCCTTGGCAGCAGGACTAAGGTAGGAGCACAGGCTGCAGCATGTGGCTGCCTGCTGCCCTGTGGACTACCCAAGTCCTTCCTGTAAGTCTGAAAATGTCTGAAACCAGAATCTGCAAGATTGTCCTGGCTTTGTTTCAGCTGTAATTTAAGGTGGGACACCGATCTACACTACTTTAGATTCTCTTACGTGCTCCCTTCTCTTTCAGCCTGCTATTTCTGAAAGTAGCAGATCCAATTTTGAAAACTGGGCCAAGCTTTGAAAGACACATGCAGGCCACTGCCTCTGCAATCCAGTTTCCTCGTAGTCTTGCTAGATTGCCTCTCTATTCAGCCTTCAGGGTGTGCCATGGAACTCATCCCTTTGCTCAGATGCTGGCCTGAGAAGGCAGGGTTCAGTGATTCTGGAAACACAGTTACAGTCTCCACAAAGCCAAGAACTGCTAATGTTGACACTGTTGAAACCATTGAGCCAAGTTAGCTGCAGTTACCACAGGTTCCTGGGAGCTCTGCCAGCAAAGAGTATCTAGTAGCTAACCCAGAGACTTTCTAGTGAATGGCTCTGTGTACTGGAAAGTGGATAGATTCAGATCAGCATCCCAGCCAGCTGCCTCTTGTTTCTTTCCAGTAAGCCAAACTTCTCAAGAAATCATATGTCAGCAGGGTGAGGAAGTACTCACACATCTTCCAGGCACTCCGGTGGCTGTTTCAGCCTGTTCCCACTGATGAGGTAGTTGTAGATTTCTGCATTCTCAATGCCAGCATAAGGGGTTTGCCCTCGGGTCACAATCTCCCACATGGTCACCCCAAACGCCCACTGAAAGAGAACAACACACGGAACAAGTGAAGAGACAGTTCCCTTCTCTTTGGGGTGTTTTTTCAGTATGCTCAGACTGTGCTGACCCTCCCTGTCTGGGGTAATGTCATGTGAGCAGTGGTGATGCAAGGACTAAACTCTAGCTAGAAAACTGAAATGACCCACCAGATGCTGCTGATGCTGACACATCATCTTAGGAGACAGCTGAAGGCCCTGCCTGTTCCCATCCTGCAGTGGAGCAAGGGGAGATTTGGGAGCTACTGCTCTCTTTCACCTGCAGACCTCTCCCAGACATCTCCTACTTTTGGTTCTTTAATGTATATGGTATCAGTTTGCTGGTTCCCAGCTGTAAGAAGATTTTGGTCTGGGGCTCACAAATCAGTTTCTTAATCCATTGAACTAGATTCTGAATTTCTAGTAAAGTATAGGCACAAGTGAAAGCAGGTAAGCAGGGCAAGGAACAAACCACTTATGGCTCACATTCATTTCTGCTCTACACTGCAACAGCACTTGGACATTTCAACTAAACTGCAAGCTTTGTGAGGTGCAAAAAATTATTATCTTCATAAGCAAACCCCTGACCACTGTCTATTGCAAACTGGCTGAACCAGTGATCACCAATCACTAAACACTGTCTACAGTGGTTGCAGCAATCACTGGGCAACACAGCAGCTACATTTACAAGGCCCTCTTGGTCATCTCTTCAAGGACATTGTGACGTGGGCAACTGGAAAGGCAAGTCCACAGGACTGAAGAGCAAAACTAATGTGAGAATAGATCAAGAGGCAGCAAGGAAGAGGGGAGAGGGTTTCAGAAAAAAAAAAAAAAAGGGAAAACAAGGAACAATTTCAGATGAATGGGCTTAGCCTCACTCCCCTGGGGCAAAGTTATGGGGAGTGTCTAAGCACTGACGTACAGAGCTCTACGAAGTTCCACCAATGCCCTCTGGAGCACAGAGTACCTTTACTGCACTTGTACCATAAGTGTGTGGGTTACGTGCATTTCAAGTGTCACCTTCAAACTGTCATGCAGAAGAGAAAGGAAAAAGAATAAGAGAGAAGAAACTGCATAAAGAGAGGAAAAGGAAGAGAAGGAGGGAAAAGGTAAGAAGAGGATGGGGATAAGCACTGAAAAATAAAGGAAAAAAGGACAAGAGGAAAAGGGCTGATGTCTTCTGCATAAACCGCTCTCATATATTTTTTGTCTTGAGTTCTGACAACACCCAAGGCAGAGGTAGCACCATCCCTCAAATACAAGGCAAACTCCCTTTCCCATCAGCAGGGCCTTTTCCCCACCCTCAGTGGGATTCCTCCACTTCAGCAGGAATATAAATGGTCCCCGAATGCACCAGAGCAAAACTCACCACATCGCTGTGTGTTGTGTACAGATTATCCGCCAGGCTTTCCAGAGCAAGCCACTTCACTGGCAGCTTGGAGGCACAACCCTGACGGTAGTAGTCTCCACTGTAGATTTTCTTAGAAAGTCCAAAGTCTGCAACACTCACATTCATGTTCTCATCCAACCTATGGGAAAGTTTTCATGATTGAGGAAAGGAAAGCATTTCTTGGCTACCTCACGCAAAAGAAAAACAAGTTCAGGGAACTGAGGTATATAGTTCACCAAGTATTACACAAAAAGGCAATGATTTCATCTACTGGATGACCAGTGTGAAATAGCTTAGCGGTCTCACATCAGTTCCTTTAGACTAACAGGGAAATAATTCTGACTAAGGAAGTAAGAAAATGGCTATGCTCAGAAGGTCTACTCTCTTACACAAAGCAAACTCAGATACTTTCTGTAGTTTCCAAAATTCTCAGAGGACATCTGCAGTGCTCACTGCTATCACCAAGGCCTGCATCCCATGTCAGCAATTAAAAAAATCATAGGGCGACTGCCTAGACTGCCTATTAAAACTGCTTGAACTAGATCTGCAACATCTTCTCTCCAGGCCTGGTTAATGGTCTGAACTGCTCTCTCACCACTTAAACCTAGACACATTGGCAGATAGTGCAAGTAAAGCCCACAGAGACTTCACACTCCCAGGCCTCATAAAGGACTCACTGCTTTCCCTAGAAGATGTGCTGAAACAGGCATTCAGCTTCCTCTGGAGAAAGTCTACAAAAATAGGAAATCAGTATGGGTTTCTCGTAAATGTCAAAGCAGGCTAACCCATCACTTTTCATCATGACTATCAGGCTCTTTGTCTGTACATCTGGACTTTCAAATGCCTTTGGAAATCTGTGTTTCATTGTGGGTTCTATTGGTTGTTGTGGTTTTGTTCAGAGGCAGAGTTCAGTTGTCACAATGGGTTGTTGCTTACTCCATTCTCAGGGAAGAAGCAGAGTGGAAAGGATAAAAATGACTTTTCTTCCCTTCAAAGCAGTCAAGGTAGTTTGGTGTCAAGTACACTCAAGTGGAATCATACAGTGTTTTCGCCATGCAATTATTTTTAAAGGCATTCTCCACAAGCTTTCAAGGAAACTACAATTCTTATACTGTGATAATCAAATCCTCAAAACCGATACAAGAAATACAGACTTCAGGATACAATTAAAGTTCTTTTGTCCTAACACAGCCAAACCCATTCCCTCCTGTTGGTTACATTATACTGTGGAACAAACAGCCTATGCTGACACACAGCCACTAGAGTGGCTAATTACAAACACATATTGTACTCAACTCTATGAAACTATATGTGCAGACCAATGATGGAAAAGTTCCTTATAAAAAGGGTCTGTTTGAAAGCTCTGTGGGACTTTAGGAGTTGCTCCCTGCTCCCAGCAGCACCACCACACACCCCACCACTGTGGCCACAACTCCCCTGTGTCTATTGTCACTCAAATGCAAGGATCAGCATTCTCAGACAGGACCCCTCACACTTCTGTCATGCAAAGCGTTTCCCTCCCTCACCCATTCTGGCCATTCTTTTCTCTAAAAACTCATGGGTCACTTACATGCAGTTCCGAGCTGCAAGGTCCCTGTGTATGAAGTTTTTTGAGCTCAAGTACTCCATCCCACTGGCAATGTCAATCATGAACTTGAGGAGTGTCTGAACAGGCAAGTTCTGTAAGAAATAACAGTTTAGGTTCTGTTCCTGGAAGCTTTCAAGCACATGTGACAAAACTGCAGGACTTGCTGCTAGCTTACAGAGCAGAGATGGGGGATATAGGGAGGGGAGGGAGTGGAGTAGCTAGTCCTCAACATGCATGGAATGAAATGCTTCAAGATCATATCTCACAACTTTCTCGTATTAAAATCCAGTCATCTGCCACTGCCTTTGGAAGACCAATCCTGAACTGCTCTGAATACATTCTCTGAAAATCCCTACCCTCCCGGAAGGAATTCTACAGTAAGGAAGACTTACAAAAGGGTTTTCCCCAATCCGTGACATCAGCAGAAAAGCATGGAGGTCTCCATGCTTCATGAAGGGCAGGATCACCATGGGAATTGGGAGACGACCCTTGGGACGGCTCCGTAAACTGACTCCTGATGAGGACACACACAGCAAACGGGTGTTAGCAAACAGATCACTCCCAAGGGGAATCTTACAGGCTGCTGCACTTTTCTCTAACAGATCTGGAGGAAAATGTGCAGTTTTGATGGGTAGATTCCATGCTCCAAGCTCCTTTCCACAACTTTATGCCAGGATGTTAAGTGTCTCTAACCCTGTTTACTTCAGAGGCAGTACTGAGTGCCAAGTGCCTCTCAGCTCTTCCTGCAGGACCAGCCATAAATGTTCTAGGATCACTCCAGACCAGACAGCCCCAAGCCCCAGACTGTGCAGAGCAACCTCCACATTCTGGCAAATGCCTGCATTCCAAAGTGTCCACCCACAAATGTCTTGCATTTTACTCAGTATTCTGGAAAGGCACAATCCTCCCTCCTTCTATTTATAGTCTACCAGCCCACCTGTCCACATCTCACAGCAGTTTAGACATGTCGCAGCCAGCCAAAGTCTCCCTGATGGTATTTTTTTGCCAGAACCAAAGAAATGACTTAAATAGGAGTTGGCCACTGCTGGTGTATGAGGGCAGGGGTTGTGAGCATTACGCACACGCCGATCGCTCTGGGCCCGGGAAGGAGCAGTGCTCACCTAGGTAGGACTCCAGGCAGCACAGAGGAGGCTGCACCAGCACTGCTGCTGGACAGCAGTGGGGAGTGAGGCTGTGTGGGACAGTGCAGGAACAGGAGGTGCTCTGTGGCACGAGCAGCAGTGCTGGCTTACCGATCAGTTTAGTGACATGAGGGTGGTCAAATTCCTTCATACAGGCAGCCTCTCGCAGGAACTCCTCAATGTCAGTCGAGGTGAAGATGTCCGCTGGAAAAGGTGACTGTAAGTTTTCTTTCTTTGTGAGTGGCTCCAAGGGACTTTACAAATAATGATTATCAGAAGCTTATTCTTTGTGGCACAGCACATCCTCTCCGACCTATAGCTAAACAAGCCATTTTACAACAGTGCAGAGCCTGACACTGTCTCCTGGGATGGGCAGCAGTAAGCACACATCAGGGACATCTGGTAAACTGGTTCTTGGCAGAGTAAAGACCCTCTGGTTAGCAGCTCCTTTCTCAGTAAGAACTTTCCTTGGAAGCTGTGCACACCATGTGGGGATTAAAAGAATTAATTAGGTAAAAGAACCCAAACTACAGTGTCAGGGAGAGGAGACATCACACAAATGAAAGAAAATGTTGAAACTGAGGAGATGGCCTGGAGCCTCTGGTTGGCACAGCGGGGCCCAATTCAACTCTGACAAGGATGGCATGAAAGATCAATGCCTTTATGTCTCCTAGCATGATTGAGCTAAGGTTTCTTAAATAACCACACTTGTGGAGAGCCTGGACCAAATTCAGCAGTGACAAACATCACCAAAAATTTGGAGTAAATTATTTCTCATTGCTAATACTCCAGATTTAAGGAAATGTATCAATATAATCAAGAATTATCCCAGTCAACTACTTCCACCACTGCTGCTAAATTTAGCAGGAGTCCTCCAGTCCTGCTGTAAGATCAGACTGATCTGTAGGGGAGTATCCACATTATCTGTTTTAGGCAAGTTATTTCAATATGATTCAGAAGACAAAGGGAGATTCCCTTTTTACAGGCAATGAAGAAAGGAAAGTGCCTCTGCAGGATAACAGATTGCTACTAAGTTAGAAGCCTGGAGGTAGACATTCTGGCTACACAAAAGCTTGCAAACTGATTAGAATTATTGTTGAAACTGGATAAAATGATACAACTTACACTAGTATGGTACTAGTATACTTAGTACAAGCCGGTATTCTGTGACAGCAAACTGAGCTCCAGAGATAAGTGTAATCCTACTTTCAGTTGTTACAGTTAATTTTTGCCTTACAGGCAACAGGGATTAAATAACATAGGTTGACATATATGAACTCACACATATGCACATATTTGCTTTGATTTATACCTATCTCCTAACTGCTTTTCTTGTTATGGACTTCTGCCTGCTGAACGCGTTAGTTGCCCTTGTTACGTACCCTCACCAAAGGACAAATCAGAAGGGAATTGGACTACTCAGTCAAATCTGCCTGACTGAGATGAGTTAGCTTGTCACTGCATTCAGCCCAAACACTCTTCTGTTTATTCCAGGATATGTGTTTGGAGGAATACTGTCTCTCACTGCTGAATTATTAGGGCAAAGCAGACCTGTTTGAGCTGTCTGTGCTACATGATGTAGTGGTTGCATTCATCACATGCTACATGCTGTGGAAGCAACTAAGGTGGTATAGGTCCTTCCCTGGAGAGCTTCCACTGAAAAAAGACTGACATGAAAGGAATGGGAGACAGGCAACCTGGGTAGAGTGGCTGAGTGGGAAACTCCGGGAGGAGTATAGAGCATCAGGGGATATTTGCTGAGAACAGGAGAGACATTTAATCTTTCCAAGCTCTCTTTTCTTAAGTAATTCAGGTAGCCCTGCTCCCACATACCTTTCAGCATCTTCACTGCCACTTTCTGGAAAGAGCCATCATCCAGCTTCAGTAGTGCCTCTCGAACTGACCCAAACTCCCCTGTAAAATTATCAGAGTAGGCAGTGAGGGAAGAGCTTCTTGTGAAGAAAGTATGATTCACAGCAGGTTCACTTCAGGGGTCACTGGAAAAGAAGCTAAGTAACCATAAGAAATGCTTTGTTTTTCATTCTGCAGTTCCAGACAGCAGTTTTTCAGCACTTGTATGCCTAGAAGAAGTATCACAGTAGACAGAGATCACTGTGGTCACAGTCCAGAAGACAAAGGAAAACAAGAGGGGAAAAAGGCAATCCCTGACCATATGGACAATGCAGAGACAGAGTTTATGCTGGGATCACAGGCAGACCTTTCTGGGGAAGCCATACCATGAGGGATGAGTCTGAGCGAGGTTCTGGTCACAGAGCGGGCTATTAGCTGCAGCAGCTAGTGGATGGGTCAGCTGAGGAAGCTCTTAGTATTGACAGCCATCAGAGATGAGTGATGGTGCCAGGACTAAACTATTTGAGACACAGTCAGCTTTATCTCTCAAAACTCAGAGAACAACTTCTATGAATCACAGCTGACCAGAGAAAACATAAGAGTACCTACTTCTGTGTGAGCAATATGCTGATTCACAGAAGGCAGTGTTTGCCCTGGTGTGTTCTCTAAGGGAGATAAAAGGAAATGCAACAGGCCAAAACCTCTTCACAATACTTTAGCCTGAAGAGACTTTATACATCAGCCTAACAGTCTCTTTGCATTAGATCTGGCTCTAGATTTGCTCTCCCTAATTTTGCAGCTGCTTATCCCACCCAAAACGCATTAGTACGAGGAACTTTGGTACTGAAAAGACAGGTGCAAAATACGGCACTCAGGACACCTACCCCAGAAGCATTATCTTTCCACTAGCTTTTCACCAGTGTCCTTCACTACTCTATGGCACGTGCCTACTTCACAATAACCATGAGCAGTGGATCTGACCACAAAACATGAAAATGGGAAGGAACAAAGGTATTTTGTGCTGCTTCATGCTACAGAGCTGTTGCTCAACTGTAGAGTCAGCAGGGCCCAAGGCAATGCAGCCATGCCATCTTACAACCTGTAAGCTGAGCGTGGGGTTGTAGGAGTGGGGCTGGCAACACGGACCAGATCCTGCCAGCTGGCATCCCCACACCAATGCCATGCCCTAGCGCCCCTCTGCAGCCAATTTCAGTTTGTTATCTGCCACGGGGACAGCACAGAAGGGTTGAAGAAGGATCCCAGAAACTGGCCAAGAGCTGACACTCACAAAGAGGTGACACAGCTGTTTCATTATTTAGCATTGTTAAGCCCTCTGAGGCCGGTTCTGCAGGAAGGTCACCTTGCTGCTCTGAAATAAAAGCATTTGTTCTGGGAGGGATGGAGTGCAGGAATGCTCCCTGTGGGAAAGGGTCATAGAAAACTGCAATAAAACTAGTCTTATAAAGAAAAAGGAAGCCAAACCCTTCAGCTTCCCTTTGCTTATGACCCCTGACTTATGCTCCTCTCTTAGTTATTGGCTTTATCCTTAGACATTTTCACTTATTTTTCTAGAGATTGCCTTCAGACTGAAAAGTAGGGATGATTCAACAGTTAGCACACTGACCTGCCATTTGGGAAATCTAAATTCAAACGCATCTTTCCACACAGAGTTTCTGGGCCAGTCTCTCAGCTAAAGTTAAGTGAGAAGCATCCCACTTTTGCACTGTTCATCCCTCCTGATCTGAAAACCTCAGAGAAATGTTGGGAGCACCTGTGTGTGAGATCCAAATGGAAATCCACAGTCAGAAGCACTCCTAAGAACTTGAACTAATGAGGACAAATGTCAGCAAAATTTAGTACCAAATGTGCCTCTATAAGAGCCCAAAGTAAAATCTGGAGTAAAAACCACTTAAGACATTGAGAATAGCTGAAATGGAATCAAGATTTTTTTGAGGGGCTGAAGTTTTTGAGGTAGATCATCTTTGTCTCTGTATGATCTCAGCCTGTTTAATACTTCATGCATGCTTATGTAAACGGAAGGAATTCCATAGCACTATGTTAGTAGAAAGAGTAGAATTGAACAGTCTTTTGTTTAAATCTCTGAAGGAAATTCACACACAAGTGAATCAACAGTACTTTGGAAAGCTGAGCATAGACTGCAGTTCATGACTCTGTAGAGCCATATTATAGGAATGGCTTAGCCAATATCCTCTTAGTTATGCTAAACCTCTGAAACATTTTATCCCAGCGGAAGGGATAGTTCCATTTAAATTGCCACCTACAAGCAGGAGAGAAAACAGGCTGCTTGTAATTCCTTCTCCCTACTCAACAGTAAAAGTAACACAAGTGGGATTTTCAATGTAAAGCCTTGTTCAGTTTTGGTTCTTACCCTTGCCCAACATTCTTCCCAAGGTGAACTGCTGTTCCTGGATTAAGACATCTTTGAGTTTTGTCTTCAACTCGTCACTGATCCCTACACTCTCCACTGGAAAAAAAGCAACAAAACAAATGAAGAGTCAAATAAGGGATATTTAAATATTCTGTCACAACATCAAGAGTCACCTGTTACAATCTCCATCTCCAATCTGATTCCCATACTGTAAGCAGGAAAACCTGAAACAGGCAGAATTCCCTTCCATGTCCTCTAGCCTCACCACAGACAAGAGGCCAGAAGCTTTCAAACATAAGAATATGTATTTACAGTTCTTAAAGGGAGAGGGTATGATAATACCTGCCTTAAACACACCAAGAACAACAGGAATACAGAAATGATGTAAATAGTGCTGAGAAGACAAAATCCAACCAGAAGGGCCACTGACAGACACTGGTTTATCCAGCTTAATTTAAGTCGATGGAGCTGCACCACTTCAATGACTGTCCTGGAGCATCATCCTAACCCAGCTATGCAGCACTGCTACAGAGAGCCCTGCCCTTGCTGAACCAGGGGATGGAAATGGATCATCTTAATGGATCATCTGGCCATGCCTGGGACTCCATCTCCTGTTTGATAAGTTACTAACTCCTGGCTTTCCAAGACTGATTAATTGGTTCGTGCTTGTAGCACAGCTCAGCACACCGAGTTTAAAGTGTACTGCTAATATTGTTAACCCATATTTATTTCACCATTGTATTATATTTCAGTCGAGGGAGTCCTTGTAGAGTGAAACTGGGGCAGGGGAGTGGTGAATTTATGTCTTGCATTAATATACACAATGCTGTAATTAGCAAGTGCTATGTAATTGGTATGGCAACAGCAATTCTGGCCTTTCACCTCTGCAATTCACAGTGTCTAAGTCTCCTTGTAAATTAATCCCATGTTTTTGATAAGAAACATCAGTTTCAGTGAAAACAGAGAGAGCATAGGACATGCATGAATACCGCTTCCCAGGCAGAATCACTCAGGTCATTTTACTTACATGTTGCTTCAATGAGCTCTGGGCCCTCCCTGTTGAAAGACCTGGCAGCTCTGAAATGGACTGCTGGATCCCCTCTGCCAACCACACTGCCAAAGGCATGGCTAGAAGGCAGAAAAGACACACAGGGCCATGATTACATGGGCCATTCACTTCTAAAAGGGTGCGTTGGACAGTATGGATGATTTCGCACCCCTTACCATATAAATACTGCAGGTTGTTTTGTTAAAGAGGGTGCAGCTGGAGAGGAGGAACAATGGGTTTATGCTGCCTTGCTGATACGCCTAGAGTCTTTCAAAACAGGGGCATCACTCCTCCCAAGTGCCTGGGAGAAGCTCCAAGTTGGGGCAGGTTGCAGGAGTCATGTCAACAGAGATGCTGCTGTGAGAGGGAGGTCTGGGAGAGAACGGGAACCTTGTTTGTAGTAGGGAACAAACAGCAGCCAAGTGTCAGAGGTGATGAAATGGAAACTTTACTGGGGATCCAGAGGGTTCTGGGCAGTCAGGAAGTTACAATCAGCTGCTAGACTGGAAACCATCACGGGGTAGAGGGCTCAGCTCGTAAGAATACAGATGTTTCATCTGTGGATCTTTTCACTGAATCTCTTAAGCAGCAGTGCTAAGAATTACCTTGATCTAGTTTAAATTTCTATAGTCAAATAAAGCCTAGCTGTTAATGTAACATTTTTTCTACTGGTTTTTTGGTGTTCTCATCTTGAATAAAAGGCAGGCACCCCAGAACTGTGGAAAAAACCCAAGAACAACAAGCAATAAAAAATCCCAACAGAAACCCAACCAATACAGTTACCCAAAGAAACTGCCAAAAGTACTCCATCCACAATGCTTTTTGAAAAATGAAATTGAGTCAGAAACCACAGCAGAAGAGAAAGCAGAGAACTCTAACCAGCACAAGGAGAAACTCCCTTACCCAAACCGAGTTTCCTTTCTTCTTTTCCGAAGGAGAATGAGAGCCAGGGCAACAGCTGTGACCAGAGCTGTGAGAATGCCCAACGCCACAGGAACCCAGGATGTCCCATAAGGAGGTTGTCTCTGGCCACCTAGATGATGGAGAAGACACCAGTCAGGAAATAGAAGACTGCCAGTGGTAAACAGACCAACTTCTTCTTTTTGCTTTTAAATGGAAAAGCCACGCTGCTGGACCTGGTGTTCACAGTGGATCCTTGTGCACTGGAATTTGGCACAAACAGCTACTCAGCCAATCATCAGGAAAACTAGCTCTTTCACACAGCAAGGGCAGAGCAGGTGCTCTAGTTATCAGAACTCATTCTTAGCTTTGAGCCTCGAGACAGTAAAGGGTTCTGCACCAGATTATACTATTTTACATGAGCTCATGATCTGGGGCGCTTTAAACTGGACGGGCTCAGGACAAAAAGGTTGCTTAATACGAGCATTTTCTGTGCAAGTTTCACCCCGTCCTGTTTGAGACAGACATCAGAACCTTGACCAGGTTACACAGTACTTCCTGAATGCCAACAGGTAACATTTTGAAAGACAACAGAGAAGGACAATTGCCTCATGGCAATCTGGTTAAAAATATTTACATTTCTCCTCTCTCCAAAGAAGAGGTGAATTTTAAAAAGTTCCCTGTGAGTCAAGAAGTAAGTCAACCTACAGGTTCCAATTCTGAACTAATATTTGCTCCTAGAATATGTATACTTTTGACAACAAACTGTCTACAGAAGAAATGGAGATGCTGCCAATCTAAGCAAGCTGCCAGGCAAGGAAGATAAGCAATACAGTTATGAATAAAAAGAATATTATGTATGCCTGGCAAAAAAAAAGATAAATTAATCCAATTCCCTGAGAGATTTCTTCTCCAAATACAATTACTAAAGATTAAATGTGAATTTAAATTAGTTTATTAAAATCTAGGATAGCCCTCATATCTTCAAATTGTTTAAGAGCAAACTAGAAAAGGTACCAGTTCCCTGAGCACCTCCTGCATCTTCATGCTCACTTGCTCACCCTCAGCAGTTGACTGTCCTTTACCAGAAGGTAAGGAAGAATCATCTTTGCTGATGTAAGTAATCCTATTATGTTGTAAGTCATGACAGTATAAGTAAACCCATGCTTACAAGAAATGTTAGGCTGATGGGCTGGAATTTGCATGAATTTCTGCATAGATGTATAACAAAAGAAGTCAGACAACTCTTACTGACAGAGTCCTGGCAGGCAAGAGGCTTCTGAGGCTTGATTACCAGTTACATTGATAAGCCTGGTCATCCAAGTTTATAAAGAAGTAACAAAAGTCTAGTAAACAGGTAGAGCTTAAGGAAACAGAATTGTGGACCAGTGAGGAAGCAGACTAGTACTTCTCCACTTGAAGCAAATTATCAGACCTTTAGTACTTACTTTCCAGCATCTTATCTCTTTCAGTGACTCACATATTGTTTTACCACCCAGAAGGCTTTACAGGCTCTGGGTCTTATGATACTCCCTCTTGCTGCAACTTTCCACCCAGCCTTCAAGGCTGTTTATGAGAAGGGAGAGATCAGAAACAGAAGCTATAATTCTCAAATACAATAAAGGTAACTCAAATCCTCTCCACAATTCCCAAGCCAATCACTTGGGCTGTTTCTGCCAAACAATCAGGGTAGGAACAACTAACAACACTGATGTAAAAGGTCCTCTCTGGTAGTTAACAATAAGGTTTCCTTCTCCCTGTGGTGAGACAAACCCCTCTTGGCTTATTTTTCTAGTCTCTGTTAGCTGGCCTGGTGAGAGAGCAGGAATTTAGCTCTCTCTGAAAGGGGAGCCCCTCCAAAAGGAGTATGGATGAAAACAAAACCACACTAAATTATTCTCCCTGTTTCTAAACTGCTGGGAATCAGGAGCCCATCCCACAGATAATAGCAAACATGTCAGAAATAGAAATGAATGTTGAAATTCTTCTCCTCCTCTGCCCCACACATCGTTGCTTCCCACTCGTGCCACTAAGCTTGAGAGGAGGCTGCAGCCCACAAAAAGGCTGAATCGCCTCTCCTCTCTCAACTCTCTCTCTCATCACCTGCACCCCCCTTTTTCAACCAGCATATGCCTTTAGACTGTACAAGGCAGAGAGAAGACAGCATTATGAGAAGAGTTTAAGAGTATTTAGGAGCCCTTTGATGGTGAGTCCTTTTATTTCATAGAAAGTTTATGTCTCAAAAGTGTGCAAAAAACATAATCCAAGAGTCTTCTCCTGCCTACAATCATGACGATTACAGATAGGAAAAAGTTATTAAACCATTCTGTTCCTCACTCTGCAATGAAAAAAAGTTTTCTATTGAGAATGCTTCTCAAAACATTAAAACAATCTTTGGTAACAGCACACAAGATCTCTGCATAAGCAGGGTGGAGCTCCCCAAAGCTTTGCTGTGATGACAAATTTAACTTAAAGTTTATATGAGCTTAGTCATCCTTATTGCTGCACTGGGAGCTGGTCAGAAACCACCCCTGGCATTTCTCACATAAAGCAACCAGTGCCAGTTTGCTATTTTAGGAAAGGAAGCGACTTATATTTTCTACCAGGCCTGAAACAAAACTGCAGTCTTTCTGCAGCTCTGCTGCTTAAGGCCTGTCAGTGTTTCCACAGTGAACTTTTACTTCCAGCCTGTTATGCTTGTGAAGAAATATATGTGCTTTCAGACAGCATTTGGCCAAAACAAGCACCGCTCCTGATGCTGCCTTTTTTGAAGTGGTTTGTAAATAAAAACAATCAAACAACAACATATAGTGCTTTCAGGATTATCCCATTCCAGCTCCCTGTACAATGAAAACTCTAAACATTCCCTGGGGCTTTTTGCTGGTGATGGCCATTTTCCAAAGGGAACTCCTAGTTCTTTCAGGTAGTTTTCTCTGTATTTGGATGCCACAGACAACACCTGATCAAAAAGCAGGGGAAAAAAATTGATGGAGCCAATGACCAACCTCAGTAGGTTCAGCTTTAGACCTCCCCACCCCTTCATTCTGCTTCAAATAATTTGAGGGCTTTGATCCTCACATTATATGCTCACATATAACCATCCATGCTGACTTCATCATGGAACTGGGCTGCCAAAGGACCTGAGTCCTGTGCATGTTAAAACCAGCATTAAATGCACTACTGCAAGTAAGGCTACAGTTCTCTACTGGCTACACTGCCCCTATTCCCTCCTGCTTGCCTGGAAACTCCACTCTAGAGTCTCCCTGCCATCCCTAAGTATGATTTATGTAGGGCCGAGGAGGCTACGGACAGATTAGGAGAGATCAATGTCCATGTGACTCCTCAAAGACATGTGCAGCAGCATGTGGGTCAGTACCAGAAATTAGAGATTGCTGTCTTGTCCTGCCACAGGTGCTTGGAAAAAAACTTCAGGAGACTGGGGTTTTTGTATGATCACACCTCACTGACTTCTTAGCACCAATCTTTATCTTTATTTGGAAGTCTTCCTCTTAGTTCTGTTACAGTTTCCTTCACAAGTAGGAGCATTCTCTCCCTTCTACCCATCTCCCCATATAATTCCACCCCTCCTCACAGCTTGACTCCCATTTCCCATTCACTGTGAAATACAAGCTGCAAGCAAACCACCCCAGGGGCGCCCCAACTGCCCTTCAGCACTAGGAATGCACTCCATACGTGCATGTTCTTTGCTCCCAACAAACCCTTCCATGTGATCCAGATTGCATGGTACAGCATCTGTACCATCATCTTCCTCATCTACCAGTAGCTCAGCTTTTCCACGGAGACAGCTAAAATACATTCAGTAAAACCATTACAAATCCCCATGTGGCCATGGTTTAAGTCAGGCTTCATTAAGCTAGTCAGGAATGGCCTAAAATTAAATTGAAGAAGAGAACCTGTCTTAGAGGAGTTTTCTGTCACATTTACTCATGTAAATCTGTGTTGCTTAAAACCTTAATTTGCATCTTTTCTATTGTGTCTGCCCTTCTCCTGCTCTGCACTAAGCACAGTAAAACCTGGTTGGAGAAGACACACTAGAGGCCAGAAGCTGTTTTGTTTATACCAGCTCTTTAAAGATTATTGAATTTCTAATCTGCTTGATGAAGTGTGCTGTTGTATAAAGCCACGTGTCTCAGTAAGTTGTAAGCACTGAAAGAAAAAGAGTCAGAAAAACAGCAGTCCCAGCATTTCTGACTTTTTCCCTGAAGTGAAGATAGTGGACACTCACCCATGACTTCTTGGGCTTCAAGCAGGAAGAGGTCACTCCAGGGCCCACACCCTGCAGAGTTCAGCACACACACCCTGATAATCAGGTCTTTGAGAGGATTCCACATTGTGAGATTAGCTTTTGTATCCTGCACGATCATCTCCCCCTGAGTGCAAATGACAATAAGCTGTGAGCCATCTTAAAAGGAATCTAGGGTAAAACTCCACCTTTAAAGTAAAACAAACCATGTACTTCACTGGTGCTACAACAAGGGTTGGGAACTGTGGTGGGAATCCTTATCTCAGGTTTGCCTGTGATTTGGGCTGTCGTCTTGGGTTTGTCTTCCCAAAAATTGCTAATAGTTCCCAAGGCATAAGGCAGATAGGAGGTTTAATGATTTCTTCCTTTGAGGTCCTCCCATGCATGTTGCTATAGAAATGTGTTTTTTTCTGCTATTAAAAGATATACCTCCTTCTTGTGGTTTACTGCAAAGCATCTGCTAGTTTTAATCCAAGGGAGGAGTCTGTCTGCCTGTTTTCACTTGTTGACCAAATCCCAAATAGCTTCTGAATTTCAGCGCTGATTTTCACTGAGGATGGCAAGACCAACATATTTCCAATAGTTTTGTGGATCTTCTTTACACACATTTTTTGCAGTACACCCATGAAGATTTGGCTGCCACCACTGACATTATGTAAATCCAATGAGAAGTCAAAATACCATAACTCAAAGTCAATGACGCTGACCTAGTATGAAATGGGTCATACAAAAGAGGGAATAAGTCTCTTTTCCCTCTAGCTGTCTATTATTACAGGCTTGCGCTTCATTAATAAGCACTGGGTAAATACTTATTAGGAAGTTAGAAACCATAAGAAATGCTGTGAACTTCAAAGGCTGATAGATACTTGGGAAAGGTCAATGCCAAAGAACAAATGAAAGGCCTTCTACCCTGTCAGGGTCCTTTCAACTCCCTACATATTGTAAATGAAGAAGAAGAATCCACAACCTTCTTTCTGTGATTTACAGTATAATTCATTCACTTGTTAAATACACCTTTGCTGCTAGGATTTGGACAGCCAAGGCCCAGTCGTAGGAGAGGGAAAGCCCAGATCCTGCACTGTCTGAGCTGGACAGCTCTAGAAAGAGGTAGACATAAGCAAAGTGGATTCTCTCTCTGCTATCCTCCTTGTACAAGGAATGGCAGAGAACTGGTCTGTCTGCAGATGAACACTCAAGTGAAGGAACTCTGAATATGCCACGAAGGAATAAATGGTCCCAAATCTTGAGGTCAAATACTGAGGCGTTCCCTTAAATGAGAACAGATCCATTTACACCAAAGCAATGCCAGCAATCTAGTCTCCTGGTAGGGCTGAGGGACCCTAATGCCTAGAAAATTGAACCTTCTGCAATTCTGTGTTCAATGGCTCAGCACCTTCTCGATCTGTTACCTGAGTTACATTATCCTGAATCCATTCCAGTCTGTATCCCAGGACATTTTCTTTCAGCACATCTGGAGCCACACCTTCCCACTCCAGAATTAGACCAGGATCTCTTTGAATAACATGGATATTTTGAGGGGTGCTGCTTGGAGCTGAAAGCAGAGGACAGAACACCATCATTCTGTGCAGGAAAATAAGGCACTATCCACACTGAAAATGACCGCTTCACCCTCTCGCCTGAGATCAGCCAGAAGACAGAGGGTGTGAGGGAAGTGAACAACTTGTCCAAGCCATCAGCACCTTGTGGTGAAGATAGGTTGGTCAGCACCTCTCATTTCTCTCCAAGATCCCAGAGAGCCAAAGGGACCAGCATGCAGAAGTCCCATTGCTGGATCAACTTCTGTATTATGCATCATTGCTGTTAACCACATTGGACTGCATATTATTATTTTGTTCTAGGAGACCCTTAGAGTGGACAAGCAATCTAACAGAATAACATTTCCTGCATTTCAGAATTAGCAAGGAGTTAATGAAGTTTATCATTGTCTCTTTTTCAGGTTCAGAACTGCTGTCCTGTTCCTGTCTGCCATTTCTTACCAAGCTCCAGGGTCTGGAAATAAACCCTGTCGGTGAAAGGGGAGCTGCCCATCTCATTGCTGCACTGCACACGAACGCTGTAGTTGGTGGAATGCTTCAGGCCTTGCACACCATAGGCAAAGGGTGGCACTGGGGTGGCTTCAGTGAAGACCTCCTGCCCATCCGGTGACTCAGCTACCTGTGCCAAGAGTGAAATGGAGATGATGTTACCATAAGCACTATGACTAACAGCTCCATATGGGCACGAATCCATTTAATTGTCAGTTTAGGAATATGTAAGAATAGATATAGTACCAGTGATGCTTAATATACCAAAAAGGAAGTTGTCAAACTAAGAACCATGAAATGATCTAACTTGGGCAGTATACCTATTTTCCACCATATGAAAATTTGATTCCATATTTTAAAACATCTCCTCAGCTATGTTACAATTTTTACAGTTGATTATTATTCCTTTAAAGAAAATTAAATGTGCTTGTAATTTTGAGTGGTAGCAGCTGGCTTCTGAGGCTTGTTTAAATTGAATGAAAATTCATAGATTGACTTGCCTGTTGCCTACTGTCACCTTTTGCTGAACTCTTTTTTTCAGAAGTTTGTATATTTTCAATTTTGTAGTGGATGAGAGACACTGTAGACATATGTGGCTTGGGTCAACAAACCTGTTTCAAATTAAACTGAAAAGAAACTTCTTAGAACTCCTGGAACCCTTCTTTTTTCTTTTTTTTTTCCGGACCTGAGCTTTTAAGCAGCATGAATGTTAATTTAAATCTGATATCACTGTGTGCTTTTAATGCACAGACAGGCTCAGTGTTCCTACTTTTTGTACTTTTGACAATAGCAGAAATTACCGCACAGCTCTCAGGCTGAGACTTTCTTCTCAAGTGCATATTAAATAGCAAAGCTGAGAGTAAAACCAAGAAGTACTGATGAAAGTGAAACAGTCATATGGACTTTATATTCTCCATATAGCAGCCTTTCTCCCTTTCTCACTGCCCTTCCACTCACTCTCACATCCACTCTTGGCACACTGACTTATTTGGCTAGTAAAAAGGAAGAATGTCAGGTTTCCTGAATAGAAAAGCATATTGTTGTCATTATCAGTGTCATCCAAAGCAGGGGGAAAAACAAGCCAACTTTTGTGTAAAACCCTGTCTGCTGTATGAGCATTTCTGTCCAACACTCTCAAGAGCTGGTGCTCTTGCATCTGCCCCTTTCACACCCTGGAACACGGCTCGTGTTAACAGACAGTCAGCACTGCCATTCCCTGCCCTGTCCCCAGCAGCAATCTGTCTGTCTGAACATGGTGCTCTTGGGGCACCCGCTGCAATTCCCGCGTGCCAGAGAAACAGCAAAGCTCCAATCCCCCTTCTCTTTCTGAGAGACTCCGAGCAGGAGTGCAATCATGAGGAGCCAGGAACATGTGCATTTTCACATGGAAATGTAGGTCAATGTCTCACACAAAATCTCTCAATGTGGGAGTCAGAGGAAGCATGGTTTTCTGACAGTGCAGGGTTATTGCCAAGTTACCCTGCTCCCAGACTCAAATGCAGGAACTCCATCCTCCCCAAATAGAACACAAAAGGCTTAGAAAAGGGGTGAGAGACTGCTGAGTGGACAGAAACCAAGCTGCTCTGATCCAGCCTCTTTTCCACAGGTCCCATCCCCCATCCCCGCCTCTGCCAAAAGTAAGAGGGAGAACTTAAACCCCAGAATGATTAGCATTGCAGCGTGCAAGCCAGAGAGAATAGGCTGTTCCAACTGGAGATAACTGGCATTGTAAAACAGAGGAAGAAAACCATTTCATGTGAACAAGAACAGAAGCAGCAACAAAACCCAGAGACCAGGGCCAGCTGTATTTAGGAGTTCTTTCTGCCAGTGAGTTACAACAAGATCATGATTTCTACTACTTATGAAAGAGAATAAACATCAAAGCATGAAATCTCTTGTTTCCTCCCCAAATAAAAAGACAACTACAAGCAAATTAGCTAGACTGCTTCCAGCATATCTTGAGTTTATAATCCTAGTCTACATAGTTGGCAACACCCCAGAGAAATTCCACTCCAGATCACAATGCTGCTGTAATCAGGTAGGGAAAGCACAGGGGCCTAATATTCACAGCTGGCAGATAAATCCATGGGGAATGTGCCTAGCTGTGCTTGCACAGCCAACTTGGTAGCACCATTTATTTTTGACACTTGGTTACCTGCTCTTTGATCTGATTCTACAGCTGTGTACAATGCTAGAAACTAACTTTGCCTAAAGTCAGACACAGGCCATTGTTCTCAAGAACCTAAAGAAGCAGATCAATTTTTCAGAGATGTGGAGTACTCTGCACCTGGTAGAGCTAAAGGATATTATTAGCCTTGATTTTCTGGGCAGAACTGGTCTCTGAGAATGGAAAACCAATCAAGATTTAGAGACAAGGCTTAAATTTACTCTGAAACATGCAAATAGGCCTGATCTTGTATCAAGGAGTCCAATGTGTCTCCTGCCTCCATCATTCCTACCTTTCCTGTACCACATCCTATACTTTGCATGCTCCTCATCCCTTGGACTCACTGGTATGTCCGGATTCCTGCATTTCCTCTGGCACCACAGAGCACAGGGCTCAGCTGGCGTGGGACTCACAGGTGCCTGCACTGGAACAAGTTACCATGGGCCAGTGCTCCATTCAGGGGGAGTGAGCACCCTGCAGCCACAGCTGCTTAAGGGCACTTCCCACAGAGTGCTGTGTGCTTCATGTGTGCTCCAGTGTAATAATCTGTATGTAGTAGCTGACATGAAGCAGCTGATGTGATAATCTGGTGGCAAGGAGAATGAGGACAGTCTCTAATTCTTAACTTTTGAGTATGAAGTTCATGATGTGCTCTTTGGCACCTATATATGCCCCGAGTTGCCTTCTGTTAAGTTTTTTAATTTTAAGGCTGTGAAGCAAGAACTCAAACACTGCTACAAATAAGTTGAGAGAGCAAAAGATGGCCCAGGACCTGTTGTGGCTCAGGAGAGTTCTGTTATTCATGCAGGGCAGGGCACAGCCCAGAGCAGCCATCCATACCTGAAGAGTGCAAGAATGGAGGGGTGCGCGGCCATCAAATCCTGGCACCCAGACCACGCTGGCATTGCTGCTGGTGACTTGGCTTACAGTTACATTGAGAGGCGGGAGAGGCATGGCTAGAAAGGAAACAAAGAGACCTTTCAGTGTGCACGGAACTGAGCAGGTATTCACAAGGAAATGGAAGAGGCTTGAGGCTAAAAATTATGCAATGAAATCACTAACAGAAATGGTACAATATCACATCTTTAGAGTGTCCCTGACTGTTGTGAATGAAACTATTATTTTAACATTGAACAAGCTATTGTCAGCCATTCGTGCATTGTCCATGCCACTTGCTTGATGCAGACAGGCAGGGGTTATCTCTTTGGTAGCAATGCCAGTGTGTGATGTTTACACCTTTGCTACTCAGCCCTCTTCCCTAACCCCTCCATTGCAATGCGTGACTCAGCCCTATGTACACAGCTGCCTGTGGACCCACATTCTGAACCAAATCAGGGCTTTAAAATACCACCCTTGGTTCTCAGTCCAGCCTCCACCACCAGCTCTGCCAGCACCAGGGGGTTTGCTGTAGTGACCTGAATACTCTGGAGCTGGATTTGCAGTAGAACGATTTGTGCTGCCTCCAGGTGTCCATTGCAAACTCCTACTGACATACCGTGGGACAGAGCCTGGACTGAAAAGTGCCTCCTCAGGCTTGGGATGAATAAACTCTGTTTTACAGAGGGGAAATTCAAGGCAAAGGGAGTGTCTGTCACATGGCTGATGCCACTCTACAAGTTAAGGGCAGGGCCAGGAACAAAATCAGGATTCCCAGACTGGACACTTAATCAGATGTTTGTGCTTCCTACCACCACAGCGCAGCACCAAAGTGCTTGGCTTCCTTTTAGGATCCTTGATGCTTCCCTTTAACTTCTCATTTCCTCTCACTGTAATTCCACATGGTTACTTCCTATTCTTCCATTCACCATCCCCTTTTCACCTCTGAGTCTCTGTTTTCATTCAGGCACCTCACTCATGACAAAATCAGCAGGTTCATGAATACTAACCTCTCCCCTGACCCTTCTCTCATTTTAAAAAATTCTACGTTGCTGCCGTAACACTTTTCCTGGAGCACCTAAACAAACTGTACCCTCAGGAGTCCTCTTTCAAAAACCCATCCTCAGGACAAGGCTCTGCCTGCAGATCAAATTTTCTACCTCTCCTGAGTTGCATCCATCAGAAAGCAGCAGTGGAAAAGTAATTGCACATGAACACGCCTCCTGCTGCATCTTCTACTCTGCCAGAGAGCACCTTTGTCTTTCACTGCACCAAGGACAACCACACTACTGCTGCCTTCAGCATCTCCACAGGGCCATCCTGCAGCAGAAATGCAGAGCCAAAAGCTCCCTCACGGGTCTCTACAGAGGACCTAGAGGAGAGAATGCGGCAGGGAAGAGATAGATGGTGACAGAGAATAACCCTATAAAGCCTTTGTTGTCTAGTTCACTAGTTAACCAGGGCAGGGGGCTGCCACCTAGATAAGGACAGGGGTGAGTGGGTTGGAGGTGGGGCAGCAGAGGAAGGAGCTGGGATGGAAGCTGGGCAATGAGTTCTTTGTGAGCTAACTTAACTTTCCTGCATCATTGTTTCATTCTCTTATGATGTTGGTGTTCAGGTCTGTAAGCTCTTTGAGGGGGAAAAAAAGCTTGCTTTCACTGCTTACTTGGGTATTGTTGAAACATTTCCCATAACTCGAGTCTTTCATAGATACACTCATAATTTTGGGTTTAGCAACATGTAATTTTCAACACTGGATGGCAGGCCTAAAGGAAGTACGTGCTACGCCGCCAGTGAGAATAAATAATCAACTGCTAACACACTCCCTCTGTAAAAGAGACAGCTTCTGAGGAGGGTTGGCTTGCTAGCACCTTCCTCTAACCCTGCAATCTGTAGACGGGCCAGATGCATTTCCCCATCATCTCTTGGGAAAAACCTCTGGGCGGCTGTTTCCTGTTGTGCTCTGAAACACGGGATACAACCCTAAAAGCGTTATCTGCACACATAAAGAAGAGCAAAGCCTGTCTGAAAACAGGACCCCGAGTGTTAACATAATGAGAGTTAACTTCCTCTGTGCTCGGAGAGTGGCTGAAACAATGGGGCTTTGTATGTGGCTGGGGACTGTGGGCTACAATAACAGTAATTTTCTGCTTGGAGTACACCCAGCACATTGTGGGCACTACAGAGAATAGATAATGAACAACAACAGGAGCAAATAGGAAGAAATGCTAACAGTTTGTCAATGTCCTAGCAAAAATATTTGCCTCTGGATACACAGAAGAAACTAATTGTTTAATAAATTGTAGAAAGATTTAAGAGTCCTCATTAGCAGATGGATTTGTGTAAGAGGGGAAGGCCCTGAACATGCATGTACAGACAACTACTCCCAGGAGTAATTTCATCGAATTCTGCATGTTCATAGAATCAAGAAGTAAATAAACATTATTTGGGCCTGCCCTATTCCTGCTGATGTCCTTGTTAGGAGCTCTGCTTTAATTTTAAAAGGCTGTACTAGATCTTCAAACTTCTTCTATTTAGAAAAGCCACATCACTTAGATAAGTTTATAACTATGTTTTTAGACATAACTTTGAGGTACGACAGACATAACCTTTCTGACTACAGCACCGGACTTGCTATTTAAAATCTGATTTTTTACTCTAGGACATGTCACATACTGGTGCAACATCTGTTGAGTCACTTAAGCTTGCTCTGTCTCAGCTCTAGAGTGTGTGTGTGTGACACAAGTGTGTGATGGCAATACGTCTCTCCCAAATAGGCTGTGTGGATTCATTAACTGTTGACTGACCGCTGTGGAGCACTTTTTGGCTAAACATAATTGCTGGGAAATGAGAAAATTTTGAGGTCTTTACCCCATCACCTTATTAATGGTTAAAAAAATAGTAATCTGTATAAACCTTAAAAAATTAAAAAGCTTGTTTATGCTAAATGTTTTTTCAAATTATGGCCTGATGAGATTTTTTTAAAGGGTAATAGCTTTGTGAACTAAATTCTATCCCAGGATAAAAATATCCGTATTCCAAAATAACTAACTCCCCTGTGTAGACAGGCCTTTAAGGCAACAACTCCTATTGGTTTTAAATTAAGTTATAAATCTTACTAGTCCAGTATCCTGCATTCTTGGCATAGCAGTAACCACAATGTACTGAACAAAAACACACTCTAAGAGTGGTAGATTACAGCTGGATTTTGAGCTGTCCTTTAATAGAATTAGCTACTACAACTCTGAGTTCTGATACTGATACAGACATAAATGCTTGCTCTTATTAGTGCTGAGCAATAAGCTACCACTTGGAACAAATGATTTTTGTGCCATGCCTCTCCTGGAACTGATGATCATGTAACTAAAAGTGCATTAAAGCATGACTAAAAATTCAAATGCAGAAGCATCTTAACATGAAGAGGAGGGCAAGAGCTGATTGCTCTGATTATCCCTGTTTCAGTCACCTGGAAGAACAGAAGAAATGTCACATCAGCCTAGGGACATCCAAATGGCAACTGGTCACACACAGGCTAGGAATTATTTCTTTTCAATGAGTTTTTAAAGAGCAAAGAATTAAAAAAATAATATCCATAAAACCAGTGTGGATGACCAGGCCTTACTGGCCACCAGTGACCACCTTGCTAGACTTTTTTTAGCATCTAATGTGATGCTAATAAAAGCAAGCAGAAGTAATGGCCTCTTTAGCTCTAACAAGACCCATCTATCTCCAAGAAGGAAGGATTTCCCTGCTACAGATTTATATCAGCTTAATCTCTCACAAACATTTTAATTGCCCCAGCTCACTCTTTTCCAAGGAAAAACTGTTATTTGACATCACATTTCCACTCCTGAATCACATGTGGTTTATTTCCAACAGCCTGGGACATGGCCCTGCATGGGAAGTGGGAACTGCTGTTGGAACGCAAAGCATTGTTTTGACTGCTGAGAGCTCCAACTGGTGCCGGCAGCTTTGAGGCAGCTCCTTGCACTAAGGAGCCCTACCTTCCCTCCCCAGAGAGCAAACCCGAGGCCCCTGCCCAGTCTCTTGCACCCTCTCACCTTTAATTTGAACAGTGGCTGTCCGAGATGAAGACAATCCCTTTATGTTGTGAGCTTCGCAGGAGAAAACTGTGCTTTGATTAATACCTGGAGATCAGCCAAGAAAAGGAAAGGAAACACAAACAGCTATATAATCCAGCTTCAACCTTCAGCAGAATTTCAGTTATTTGTGACATCCAGCTCAAGCTGTACAGGCAGTTGGAGGGCTGAGCTGGGTGCCAATCAAAGGCATGTGGATTTCAATGTAATTAGTGTGCTAAACACATTTTTAATGGTGAGAGTGTGGCAATGTAGAAAAGCTTTCATGGGAGTTTCAGAACACACTGAAGAAGAAGAAAGAATCTGTCAGGACAGCAGCTCATAGTGTCTGTTAGGAGATGTCCATTTCTCACATTCTGGTGAACATCTTTGGAGCCAGGATTGTGCTGAACTGTGAGCTTATACAAAGCCCAGTGCTTTGGACCTTAGCTTGACCTGAGCAACATTCATCTTCTAACTGGGCTATAAGCCCAGGCAAACTTCCCACCAGATGCTGCCTATTTCAAGCCAATGCCCACCTGTCCCTCACGTTCATCAGACTTTGGAAGAGACCAAAGGAAGTGAAAGTTAAATGCTACTGCATCAGCACTGAGGCACTTTCCAGGGGTGATACAAGTAAGAATTAGGCTCTCTCTCTTCTGTGAGCATTCATCCATCCTACGGGGCCTGAACATGGCATCATACTGATGTCTGGCTGCTCCAAGATGCATATAGGTATTGCAAATTAACCAGAATTGAGAGAGATTTGCAAGGCTGCCTGGAGAACTGTGTCCAGCATCTTGTCACTTCACTTGGCCCTCAGCTGCCTTAAAAGGCTCTATCTGAGAAAGGTTAAAGATTGGCACACTATGAGCATACAGTTTAGGAAGGAAAAAATATTTCAGAGCTGCACAGAGCAGCTTGCACAGTGTCTTTGCCCTTTGACTCATCTCCCGAGCTTGAGATTAATGGCATTGCAAAGAAGGTGCAATGGAAGAGAGGAGGGAGTGCTATAAAATTAAAGAATAGAGTATTTTAGCTTCTTCCACTTGTCCCTGTGAACCAGAGGAAAACGCTGCCAGCAGGCTGAAGGCCAGGCTGAGCAGAGCAGCACCTGACATGGTAGGTCTGTCCCAAGAGAGAACCTAACACAGCCCTGTCCTGAGGAAAACACAAAACACACCACAAATCAGGAACTGCTTGTTCTCTAGCACCATGCCAGCACTGCTTTCCAAATACAACACTGCTGAACTTTCTAAAAACTTGTTTTCTATCAGTACTTTGTTATTACTTTCTTCAGAGTGAGATACTTTCTTCAGCTAGCAATGCTTGTTTCCTTACTAGCTGTCTTTTTTGACTTGCTTTGGTAATCTGACCATGCAGATTTTTTCAGTTACAAAGACAAGATGTGCCCAAGGGGCATCCCAAAGTGCACTGAAAGAGGATGTGCCCAAGGGGCATCCCAAAGAACACTGAAAGCAAAGAAAGGTGCTGATAACGAATATATACAATAGCAATTCATTTGGAGAATCACTAGGAATAGATGTCCTTCTTCAGGCCTCCATGCCACTGCCTCCCAACAACAGAAATTTTGTGAGGCACCATGGGATGAATTTAGTGGAGAAAGGGTGACTGATTTTTTAATTTTCTTTCCCCTCTTGACTGTCCATCTTTTCAGTTTCCATTTCAACAGGCAGATTATAACATAAGGGAGCATTTTGCGTTTCCAACTTGGAACAGCACCATGGCTACATAAGAGAGGGAGCAGACAAATGAAACCATTGCAAATCACAAATCAGGTTTTGATTTGCATATAAATGAGGTTCTAAGGGAGGCCTGAATAGGATTGGATAGCTCAAAGGATGAACAAAAACGTACAAAAACTCACCCTGGGTGTAACTGTATCAACACTGATAAAGAGACCCCAGAGATGAATCTTAGTTGTAAAACCTTTTCTTTTTAAACAGCTGGTTCAACTTTGGGTCAGGGCTGCTGAGAACAATAAAACAGCAGCAAAGAGAAAACGTAGCATAAGGCTGTTGGACAACTAACTAAAATAAAGTTAGCTGTAAGAGGTAACTTCAGGAATAGCTGTGGTCAGTTCCTGGTAGGGATACATCACCCTCCCCTGAAAGTGGTCTGAAGAGAGGACCAAACACCTCCTGGATCCTGAGTTTTTCTGCTGACACTGCTGGGGAAAGCAATCGTACCATCACACCTGCCCTGGGGCAAACCTTGGTCTTGAAGGGTATGGACCAGACCATTCCAGCACTGACACAACCACTCTAAAAGTGTCAAATAATTACATGAGGCAGTCATGTTTTAATGATAAGAGCATCCAGCAAGCCTGCAAGAACAGAGATGGGGGTGGCTAAGAGACGGGAAAGCGGTGCGTGACAGGGCTGTGCACAGAAGGAGGGGATGGCATCTGTTATATATGAATGCTTGGAGAATTCCAAGACAAATGGCACCAACAGAGTCACTTAATATAACCACGAACACCCTCCATGAGTGGAACAAGAGGCACCCAATGCATCATCTGTTCAGCAGCATCTTTAACAGAGTGCCAGCCACACACAAACTCTGTAAGAGCCTGTGTGCCTCAAGCCAGCAGAAAATACACCGAGTGACCATCACCCCTTGAGACAATCATTGTATGTGCTCATGACTGCTCAACCCCTAATGTAGAGTCAAACAGCATTCTCACATTATGTGGCCACCCAGTGTATGAGGCATGCTCAGTAAGAGAGCTCTTCTCCCCTTCTGATGCTCAAAGTGATCTCCTGCATCGGCAGCAGCCTTACCTGACACGTTTAAGATGGAGGGGGAGATGTCTGGAAGCCCCACTCTAGAGTCTCCCATCCACCAGACAATTGTCACTGGTTCAGGGGGACCAACAGCAGCACAGGCCATATGAAATGGGGCATTAGGGGACACAGACACATCTTCAGGTTCCACAGTAAAGTAGGGCACACCTGGAAAAGCAACAGACAAGTGAAAATAACTGGAGAGACTCCTTCTACCTCTTGTTTATTTCCACAAATACCAGTGCCCAACACGGGACACCCATAGCCCTGCTGCTGTGCCAAACCCAATGCCCTCTAAGCCCTTCACAAGAACCGAGGGTCAGAGATGCTGGATCACCTCAGGGCATGAATGTCTAAATACTACCACTACAAGTCAGAGAGAAAGAGTGCTTGCTTCCCAAAATGCCTTTGAAAAAACACTTTCACTTCAAGACACCCCTATGAAACAGCTTTTAGTGGTAGTATTTTCTCAATTTTTCAGTTGGAGAGATTGGAGTTTAAAGAGACGACAGTCAATAACTTTAGCGGTGGCAGAGACCACTTTAAAAGACAGCTAATCCAGCTGCAGATACTTCTTGCCATGCATTAAAAACTGAAGCTTGAGAAAGCGTTGAACTACCGGCTTTAACAAACCCATGAATGAGGAAAGAATCCCTGCGGTGAGAGACTGGGATCATTTACAATGCTCTCTCTGGAGCTTAATTGACTGGAGATGCCTTCCAGCATGCTCTGACACCACGACAACCGGGCTGCCTTGGAGGCAGGGGCAATTTGTTTCAGAGCTGAAGGCTACCCACGGACACAGCTCTCTTGGTAATTATCTGTTTCCCACCATGGAAAAACTCCTGGTTGGTACAACAGGTCTCAGATCAGGCCCATGGGGAGCAAAACACAGCTGCAGTGCTACCTACCTCAGGTCATCTCTAAGTGGCAATAGCTGAGTGTAATTCGGCACATCAAGAGATGTGGTTCCTCTTATGGGCAATGCCAACACTCCTATGGTTTCAGTGCTCCAAACCAGTAACACAAATTCCACCATCAGCACCAGTGCTGACCACGCAGGACAGCCAGCACGTACTTCTGGAGATTGGCAGAAGAGCTGAAGGCCCAGAGAAATGTTCAATTCCTTTCTATGCAGAAATCTTTGGGTGTTAAGTTGCTGCTACTGACTGCACTTACCCCAAAATCAGGTATTCTCAGCTGGAAAAAGTGTTCTGGGAACTGCTGATCTGTTGCCTCACAGAAATAGAGGAACTGACAACACTGTGCATTCACATGCTGAAATTGCACTGTCTGTCCCTGGCCAAAGATGACAGGCCCAAGGGCTTCCACTGCTGTGGCAGATGCTGAGCACCTCCACCAGCAGGCAATTAATAGAGGTGTCTCAATAGGGATTTAGAAGCCTAACACTTGACATGTCCCCCAAACTACAGCCAAATGTGGTATGCTCAGTCTTTCACTGACTGTCCAGTCATTGTTTGTGTCTTTCAGGTGGCAGTTCCTTTGTGCCTTCCCTGCCTCCTTCCTTTAGAGTGGTAAGTGAATGAACACACTAGAACAGGTCTGAAAAACAAGTCTCTTGAGAAATGACAGTGCCTATCTGTGCAAAGGCTACTGCTGAGGACAGGTATATCCATCATATGGCTTGCTGCTCGTCTTTGCTGACATACTTTACTTCATCTTTTTATTGCATTCATACATAAACAATAAAAATGAATAAGCTTTCAAGATACCAGCAGCGACACCTCTGCCTGTTTTGCCCTCCTTCTCCGAGGAAGATTAGAAGGGAAAATAATCACCATTTCTCTACCTGAGAGCAGGAACCCTGCCTCCTGTCCATTTGTCATGACACCCAAGGTAAACTTTCAGGAAGATCCTGCCCAGCTCGGCAGGTTTTCTCACTTTGGGAGCAGCTAAACAGAGCAGACAAGACCACAATTACAAACTCTCATAGTTTAGGGAGTGCAGCTGACTCACCCAGCTGAGGAACTCGCACTGCCCCCGTCCGTATGTTACCTGGACAGCCTGCGACACATTTAGCCTCCCAGTTCCTGGTACAAGAGGTGAGTGCCAGCACGTCCCCTTCACAGATGCACCATGGAGGCACTGAGCAGCCAGCAGTCAGGAAATCAGTGGCAGAACAAGGAAATGATCCTGTCTATTCCCCCTTCCAAACCAGCGTCCAACTTATAAGGCTGATTTTTTTGTACAGCCCTGATTTTAGACCGTGTTTATTCAGGGGAATGTGTTCACACAGGTGTGGCTTGGGCTCTGACTGTAGCCACAATGGGGGCTAGCAACCCCAAGAACAGCCACATGGTCAGAGGTGTAATTTCAGAGGGAAAGTTCTGTAAGAGACATAATCCGTATTTTTAACACTCCACGGTGTGCCTCTGAGATCACCTCTTCAGGCATCAAACACTATCAAGTTCTCAGTAAGGCCATAGTCTAGTTTCTAAACCAGAAAACAGGTTCAAAATAATTTTGTTTTTGTAAATTCTAAGAAGTTTCATAAGATCAAACGTTTTTATTACAAAGACAGTTCATATACCATTGCTAGAAATTCTGGCAGATGCAGACTACCTCAGTAGATCTCAAGGCAGATATTATACAGCAGAGAAATCCAGTTGAGCTCACTTTACGTTAGATCACCAATAGTCCATACTTGTTTGGGTGCCACACTGAAGGGTGTCAGCACCTACTGAATGCTGTAATCACCAGAGTAAAGATCCTCTCTATGTCAGAGGACAGCTGTTATCAATAGAGCAACCACTGCTAGACAAAGCTGGCACGCCAGGGAAGAAATACATAGAGATAACAGTGAAGGTGGGACTGATAGGCTTTTGCATTCCCAGGTGTTTTCTTATGCTAAGAGCTGACACATTTTTACAACTCCACCCCTTATCAGTACTTGTTAATTTTTAATTTTACCCACCAACTCCCTTTACACATGATTACATGCCCAGTTCAAGTTTAACTACCTTCTGCCATACTTGTTTTTCTCATAAAGGTGACTAGTTGCATTTTCACTTCCGCTGTAAGCTTTGGCCTTCATTCTCAACACATTCCACCTTACCTAACTGCAGCTGTTTTTTGTGACTTTGATACTTTTAGCCTGTGCAGTCCAGAAAGGCACCTTGGTTTTCTAAGACAGCTTAGCACACTGAGCTACCTAGTCACTCCTAATGCACCCACCTTGCAAACGGAGCCACCTCTGAAGTGGGCCATGGTAATTGGAACAGAAATAGAAACTCTGCCCAAGAGAGCATTTTAAGCTGTAAACAATGTTCTCTGGTTGAAACTACACCTGAAAGTTTAGCTGGACAAAAGCCTAGGGCTCATGGAAGAGAGAACGTAAGTGCTACTCTTCTCGTGAGGGCTGCTATGAACATTTCCATGGCTCTGAGCGAGTGAGACCTTTGCCGTAAAACACCCAGACCACACCATCTCCCACAACAACCTCCCATTTAGCACTGTTAATGCAACTCTGGCCCAAAATGTTACCAAATACATCCAAAAAGCTACTTCTTGCTGCAAATGCACTGTTCCGGTCAACTTCTTCAACAAATATTAAGCCATCCGGTGACTACTAGCTTCTGAGGATCTAACAGAATCATGGCTCAAGGGAAATGAAACTAGAGACAGCAAGAAGCCACCAACCCACACTGCCTTGGGTGACTCTTCGGCAGCCATGTAGAAGCTATTCTTATCGGACAACCACGGACAGAAAAGTGCCACATGGAACAGTCACAGCTATAAAGTGCTGATGTACAGCACTTCTCCCAAAACTCAGAACTGGGCTGAAACTATACCTTGCCCACAAAGACCTGTCTGGCTGATACAAAGAACCAGGTTGTGACCCTGTTTTGAGAAGTGGGTTGGATCAGATGAGCCCTATGCATCCCTTGCAACCTGAACTATTCACCATTCTATTAATTACTTAGAGATGACTGCAACAATGGATTTAGGAGCTGGAAAGAAATGCGTTTGCACGAAAGGATCTTGTTTCCTAATATGCCAAAATAAAACCAGAAGGCAATGAACTGACAGCTCTACTCTTTGAAGCAGTTCTCCTATTTCTTACTCCTGCTCTGTAGTGATCTCACCACAGTTAGCAGCGATGGTTCAGAGCCAAGAAGCCTGTCACTGGAGCAATCTGCTCTCACCACTTCGACCTAGATCATATTGGTGGGTCAGCCCTGAAAGGAAACCAGCACTACTACTCCTCCTTACCTTCCACTATGAGCCACACTTGTTGTGATTCTTCCTTCTTCCCCCCGTTCTCAACCTGGCACCAGTACTTCCCAGAATCTGTCCGCTCGACGGATTTCAAGCTGAAAAAAGTCAAAAGCCATATCGATATTTTATGTGGATAAAGCATGTTTTTGCCCCAAAGGACCCTCCAGTGTTTGGCAAACCAGATGCATGGAAAACACCCACTGAGACACAGCCAGCTCTGGGGAGGAGATCAACAGCCAGCCAGCACAAAGCACATGGCAAAACAGCAGAGAGGGGAGGCTCCTCTCTAAAGTGGGTGGAGAGAGTCCTCGGCAAAGCAGACAGTCTTCCTCCAAAACATCCTCGCAGAAAACCAGTCATCCGTTTCCTCTGAAGATAGGAAGGTGTTGGTCATCTCAATACTGAATCATGACTCTAGCTAGGCTTCAAGAGTGACAGCTTGGCCTACAACATCTGAGCTAGCAGGAAACTCCAAACTGCAAACCTCCAATGAGCTTAACTGCTTTGCCTCAGGCTACAGGACCAGCAACAGCCTCACACAGGGACAGATGGGTCAGAAAAGGGCCCCCCTCGCCTCAACTGCAGTCAGTGCTGTTTGCATCCCAAGGGTGGCTCACTCTGCAAAACTCCTAGGGCTTCCCAGTTTGTGATTTCAAGGGGTTGTGCTAGCCAACTCCAGTGCGTGGTGAGCAAGGGCAGAATTTGGTCCCCAAGCAACAAGGTCTCAACTACCAAAGGCAACAGAGTGACTCTGAGAGCCTGTCAATGCCCCAGTGTTGACTGCTCCCTGTGGGATGTGCAGCCATGTGTCTGCTGCCATGCAGGGATCCTCTGCAGATCTGATGCCCACCTTTCTAATGCCTTGGAGAAGAGGAAGAACATCTCAGGAAGACAGAAAAGGGAGAGTGTTTGCCAAAATGCACAAAATGGACCCACTACAGCCTGATTTTCAGAGCTGGATGTTCAAATGGCATCAGCTGTCCTGCCCATCCAGCCACACGTTCTGAAACACAGCGATTGCAGCAGAGAGTCACAGTGAGTGGTAGAAATGATGTCTTTAGGAGAAGAAAGGAAAAAAGGAGAAAAAGATATGGATACATCCAGATTTAGCACCCTAACTCATCTCTGGTGCTGCAGAGAGTTCTCATCGGAGGAAAACAAGAGGCAAGAAAGGAGATCAGACAGAGATTGTGTTAACTAGTGGAACTGGGGGGAAGTAAACAGTATAGTTTCAAGACAAACTATTTCCACAACATATTGTTATGCAATAGTTTTACTGTGTACAGATGTTTTTTCCTACCAAAATGTTTCTTACAGACAAGCTTTAACACAGAGACTTTTAGCTGGTGGAATTGGAGACTCTGTGCAGTGTCAATCCAAGAAACCTAACAGGAGACGAAGCCAGAGCTCAGGAAAGAGTGATTCTCAGTCAGTCAACAGTTTTGAGCTCTCACAGTGCTGGCACGTTTGCTTGTACAAGCTCTTTTAATGCATAAAAAAGCCCAGAGCAGGACTTTGCGTCTTGTTTGGCTCAGTACTTCCACAACTAGCTGACATCCCTCCTCTGCTGAAATTAAAGTATAGAGAGCTGCTTTGCACAAGCATTTTCATGCCTCTGAGTGGGGCAGGACTGATACCATGTAGTGCAAATGTATTAGGAAGAAATTAGAATTCATTGCAAAATGAATCAGGGATGGTTCAGGTGACAAACACTCCTCCCCAAAGAAAGGAAGGGGATGTAGTGCTGGGATTCTCATTTCAACTAACAATCCTCACCCTTTAGGCAGACTGACAGCTCAAAAGAGAGAGTAAGAGAACAGGATGAGTATGAGAGAGAAAATCTATTTATACTGCTGCATGGCAGAACAAGATGAACAAACAAGGCAAGAACATCCTTTCACCTTGCAGTCACGTCTCGAGCACCACAAGCATTAGCAAAGCACCTGTCCCCACAGTAGTCAGGAAACCAATACGGTTCTAGTGCATAAAATCTGAGCGCTCAGTGGCTTCAATTCTGCTCTCAGTTATGCCCTTGCCACACACGGAACTGCAGACCTAAGGACCCTGCCCCTCTGAGGGCACTGCAGTTGCAGAGATATAGCTGACAGCAGAAAACTGCGCAAAGGTTTCCGCGATATTCTTCCTTCTCTGCATCTGTTGTACCTGAGGAAGCCGATCCAGTGTTCTTCATCTACTGGAATGTACACCTGGTCTATGCTTTGCACCACTGCTCCGTCCTTGATCCACAACATTTCAGGATCTTCCATTCCCTCCAGGCTGCAATTTAGTTTCACGGGTTGACCCTGGGACACCTTTAATTTGATTGGAGGTCCTGTAAATTTCATACCTAAAAAAAAAATACTACTCCGCCCCACCCCCAGAAGAAGGGGGGTTGGAGTACAGCAAATTACTCTAGGTTGGTGGTCTGGAATTACATACCCTACCAGCACACGCTGCAGAGGAGAGTGTTAGTCCCAGCACTGCTCTACTATGTCTGCTAAGCAATAGACAAATGTAAGCACTGAAAGCAAAATTGCTGGAGAAAAGTGGTGGTTCAGTGTGTACATGTGGATTTTTTCAACTCGTGTAACAGCAGGGTAAGGTTCTGCAGAGCAGTGCCCAAGCAGAGACACACAGAAACGCCGGGAGCTTCGCCGTGTCAGTGATCCAGCAGTGCTAACTGCATTCGTTCCACATGCTACCACACCTCCCTCTTTTCCCTAGGCCTGAATTTAAGCTACGGTGTTCTTGTGCTGCTAAGAAATTATCGTGCTTGCTTCATTGTATGCATTTGTAAAGAGCTTGGATATGAGAAAGAATCAATTATGTCTTGTTATTCAGCATACACTGTTCCCCTGCATTACAGAAAGCCTCTCTGCAATTTGCAAAACCCATGAAAGCAAAGCCTATTCCACAGCATACCTTGCCGAGGAGCAGAACTGTTTAGAGAACAGATATTTCTGTCGCGTGACGTGGGTGTGTGCTAAATGAGCTGCCTGGAGGACCCTTCAGTCCAGCCAAAGGACCACGTTGTACCCAGAGCTATACCACTGCGACCCTAAAGCAGCAGGGCCAGAGGTAGTGAAGTTGCTCAGGTTTATATTGACACAGAAGTGATCAGAGTTTGGCCTGGAGCACTGTTACATGTGTGGGTGGATGGGGAGTGTTTCCCTCAAGCAGAAGCGAATATATGGAATTTGTTACCATGAGAAGACACGGAAGCCAACTATCTAAGCGCATTTAAGAAGGAAAGGCATATGAGGAGGAACCAGAAGCTCAAAGGAGACCGTGGGAAAGCAGGAAGGCAGAAAACAAATGTAAAGTTAGTTTTGTTAGGGAGAGTGGCAATTTCCTATGCAGTGGCACAGGACTGACAGACCAGAACAGGTCTAGCCTAGTTCAGTATTATGCCCTGGCAGTGGACTCCACATCCTTCAGAAAAAAATTACTTCATCACTCTTGCCTGGCTGTGTATCACAGTACATTACAACTTCACCCAGTTCACTGGTTAGTCAGCTTCTCACAGGATGCCTTGCTGGCCCACAGAGACAGACAGAAAGTGCTGCTAAGTGAGCAGCCCTCTTGCTCTCAAACTCTGTTACAGCCTTACCAGTGATCCAACACAGATTTCTGATGTGCTACTTCCCTTTTTGCCAAAACGCCACCCTCCCACAGCCACGAGGGCACCACCTCACAGGGCAGAGCATAAGCAGCGGAACTCACAGCACGGTTGTAACAGCTGGGAGAAGGGGAACCAGCACTGTGGGACCAGCCAGAGCTCTGCCACCAGCAGCCTGCACCCAGATGAGTACCAGTGGTCTTCATTTCTTTCCATAATGGGATTCCCCAGCTGGTTTCCTACACTCAGTCTTTTGCCTTTCTATCTGCTGTTATTCATTTAGCAAATTCACAGAGAGCACTGGAAAACGGACAAGCTGATCATTTTAGTTTAGTTGCTACAGCTCGTTTGCTGGGCTAAGGATTTAATCACCTTGGGTTAGGATGAGCTAACCTCGCATTACTTAAATCTAACACAAATGACATGTCCTAGTGCGTGTCAGAAAGCATCCTCCCTTTCACCACTCACAATATTGGAATATAACACGTATGCTTCATAGCAGCTGTCTCTGTGTTACAGAAAACTGATGTAGCCAGGCTGCTGAACACATGCACAAATTGACAGATGCTTTCATGAAGGTGCCTTCATGGAAAGATCAAACTACTCAATTTTCTACAGGTTGCCCTGGTGAAAGAGTTAGCCACAAATTAAACAAAGAAATGTTGTTAGAGACCCTTTATGATTTTCAGTTTGCATAGAAATTAATGATGTAGGAAATTAACATACAGTACAAGAGTTCAGTCTGAGTTGCACACATTGTCCAAGTATAATCCCTCCATCAATATCAACCGAAACGAAGAATTACAGATCAGGTATTTTTAATAACTTCACAGGACAAAAATGCAGTTTTGGCTGCAGCATCTCTACCTGCAAGTACCAGGGAGAATCACACAGACGGCAAATAGGGCTTTTAATTTCCACCTATTCCTCGTTCTACTCTCCCACTCACCATTTCTCATCTGACAACATTCTTGACTGTGCAAGAAATAATTTCATCCAAATAGGTTCTGCCAAGCATACTTGTAAGAGATATGGGTCTTGAAAAGTATATATAGGAAATAAAACTCTATTAAATTTCTTATCAAGCAGTTGTCTGAATTGACAGCACATGAACACACTAGTTGTCAAAATACGTGACATATCCGTTTGTTTGTTTTTTAAACTTGCTACCTCTGAATATTTTAATTCTTAGGAGCAGAATATGTTTTTTGTGAAGTTATGCTGGGAGTGTAGAGAGAGGAAGACGTCTGCTCATGCACGCCAAGGTAAAGGCTTTTTGCTCCTCAGATTTCTTAGGACACTGCTATAGCGATCCAGCCTGTGCCCCAGGCTCCCCAGCTCCGTGTCACTGCACGCACAACCCTCCACATACAGCGCGGAGCCCAAACTCCCGCCGAAGTCGGGAGGAGGTTGGCCGGGGCGCCGAGACGCTCCAACACGCAGCCTTTCCCTGCCTTCTGGGGGGTGAAACTTCGGAAAATGAGTTCAGGAGGGAAAAAACAACAAAAGCCACTCAGGAATGCGTTAGCGCCCGGCTTTTCTCGGCGACGGCCCGCGCTAGGCACATACCAGAGCAATGCCTCCGCAAGCACCGGGGAGGATTACTCGCTACTCTACTCGCAGGCGGCTGAGGCTCGCACAGCCCGGGCTCCCCGCCGGCACCGCCGGCTCCCGAGCGCCACGTCGTTGGCCCCACAAACGCGGCGGAGCGGCCAGTACTGGGCCAGGAGAGGCGAAACGAGCCGGCCTCGACTCCCACCTGTGGCTGCCCGAGGCCCCGCGGCCGCCGCACCGGGCGGACCGGGCACCTCGGCGCCGCGCCCGGCCGCTCCGCCCGGCCACCAGTCAGCGGGCTGCCGACACTCGTAGAGGTGGAGGGGCGGGGGCTGCCCGCGACGGGACCTGGCCGGCCGTGCCCCACAGCCCCTCCCGCCGCACCCGGGGTCTCGGGGGGCACTGCCCACCCGCCATCCCCCGCCGCCGGCGGGCTGTCAGCCCCTCTCACCTGCCACGGCAGCGACGTCTCGAAGTGCCGCAGCCCAGAGTCCCAGCACGAGGAGCCGCGGGATCGCCATGCTCCGCTTCAGCTCCATCGCTCCCGCACCACCATCCTCCCCCCTGCTCCCGGCGCCGCGGGGGGCTCCCACCGCCCGTGCAGGCGGCAGTGGCGGCGACAGCGGCTGGGGCAGCCCCGCGTCGCCGCCCAGTACCGGGCTCGCCCGGGATGCTACGGGGACGCTCAAACTTCTGGCTCCGGCTCCGGCCGGGGCGAGACACAGGAGAACCTGCCGCGGGGCGACGGCACGAGTCGGTGGGGTCGGGTCGGGTCGGGTCCGCTCCGGTCCGGTCGCCGCCGCCGGGCGATCTCCCCCTGCCGGCGCGCGGCCGCCGCGGCGCCACTCGGCGGGTCCGTCCGTCCGTCCGTCTGTCCCTGCTCAGCCGCTGCCGCCTCCTCCAGGAAATGGCGCTCTCGGGCGGTCACCGCGCGTTGTGCTCCCCCTCTGACATCACGCTCATGAATATGCATGAGCCAGGCGCCCACCGCCCCCGAAGCGGCGAATCACCGCGCCCGCCGCCCCCGCTCCGCCGCCCCGGGACGGGACCGGGGCTCCGAGCCCCCGGGAAGGCGGGACGGGACGGGGCGGGGCGG
>WBMZ01003534.1:0-39873 GCA_013400975.1 Atrichornis clamosus | reverse complement strand
CGCCGCGCCGCGTCACCGCCGCGCCGCTGCCTGCCCGCACATCCCCGGCCCAGGCGCCCGGGGCCCGCGGCCGCTCCGTTCTTTCCGCAGGGAAGGGACAGTTTCGTCCGAGGGCGGAAACTTCTCTTCCCGCCGCGTCCCGAGCGCCCGCCGGGGTTGGCAGAGGCGCCGGCCCGGCCCCGCCCGCTGCCACCGCCCCGCAGGCGTCACCTCCGTGCGCCCGGCCCGCGTGTGCGGGCCCGGCGGGGCAAGGCGAAACAAGCTGCGGAGCTCGGGTTTGTCAGTAAAAGCAGAACCACGGAACATGATGAGTCGAAAAGGACTCATAAGGATCACCGAACCCAACTCTTAGCTCGGCACAGGACAACCCAAGGGTCACACCCTGTACCTGAGAGCGTTGTCCAAACCTTATTGAACTCTGGCAGGGTTGGTACTGAGACGACTTCCCTGGGGAGCCTGTTCCAGAGCCCAGCCACCCTCTGCGTGAAGAACTTTTTCCTGATATCCAACCTAAACCTCCCCTGACACAGCTTCAGGCCATTCCCTCGTGTCCCTTTGCTGGTCAGCACAGAGAAGAGATGTCTGCCCCTCGTCTTCCCCTCACCAGGAGGGTGTAGACTGCAATGAGGTCCCCTTCAGTCTCCTCCAGGCTGATCAGACCACGTGACCTCAGCCACTCTTCATACAGCTTCCCCTCCAGACCCTTCACCATCCTCATGGCCCTCCTTTGGAGGCTCTCTAATAGCTTAATGTCTTTTTTTCTTTAACTGTGGTCCCCAAAACTGCACAATATTCAAGGTGAGGCCACCCCAGTGCAGAGCAGAGCGGGACAATCCCCTTCCTTGCCTGGCTGGGCATGCTGGGCCTAAAGCTCCCTAGTACAGGGTTGGCCTTCCTGGCTGCCAGGGCTCTGCTGACTCATATCCAACTTGCCAGTGACCAGGACCCTCAGGTCCCTTTCCTAGTTCCCCAGTCTGTCCCCACATCCAGGGTTGCCCCATTCCAGCTGCAGAATCCAGCACTTGCCCTTGTTAAACTTCACGTGGTTGGTGATTGTCCATCTCTCTAATTTGTTGAGGTCTCTCTGCAAGGCTTGCCTTTCAGGGAGTCAGCAGCTCCTCCCAATTTTGTATCGTCTGCAAACTTACATAGTATCCCTTCAAGTCCATCCAAATAATTTTTGAAACCTCTTTCCCCTTCTCTGCAGGCCCCCCACATTATGCTGGGCTTACATAGTTCTTTGTGCAGCCTAAACCCCTGGCCCAGGTTTGGGCTCTCTGAATGCTGTAGAACCAATGAAAATGTGCACAAGCATGAGAATTATCTTTTTAAAAATCCACCAAGGGGTTGGAGAACCCCCATCTGGCCAAAGAACTCTGGTGGGCTCCTCAGCATCAACCAACATCAGGAGTGGGTTCACCACTTGTGGGCACAGTGAGATTTTGGGGACTGACACTCAGTTTCAGCTAAATCTGGAGTTCCCTGAGACCTTCTTCTGTGACAGGGAATTACTGCAATTAATTCGCTACTTACAGGCAATCTCTATAGCACCCCGTGTGTGGTTTCATGGGTTAAAAGCCTCCGATCCCATTTCAAGTAGCAGCCAGTCTGGTTACTATATATATTTGGAAAATACATTTTTCCTCAGGGCAAACAAGTTTAAAACTGGTGTTGGAGGTTAGGTTCAATGTTTTGTGTCACTTGAAGGATGTGATCTGTCCAGTCAGTTTTATTTCTTCCAGAGAGGTCCCTGAATGCAAAACTTCCCCTGTATGTACTCTAGGATTCTGGGCAGAATCACAACTGAGCACAGGAGTGATTTTTTCCTTGAATGAACTTAGAGTCTGCTAAGGGAGAAGGACTTGTGAACATTCCTGGTTTCTTTGTTTAGTTCTGGTAAAAAACAAGTTATCAAGTAAAGATGTACATTTCTTCCTGAAACAAACAAACAAACAAAACCCCTCTAAACACCAACAAGCAAACAATAAAAACCTCACCAAAAAGTGGTGACAGAATCAGTATTTTTTTTAAAGGCTCTCTTTCATTCAGAAACTCATTAAAATTTCAGTGTACAATTTCAATACTAGCACAAGATTTAGAATGGGAATAATTCACATGCAAGTACACTTATTCAAGGCATACAATATGGATGAATGTGTTGAAAATGGGCCACATTACCTAATGGACTACCTCTGGTCTGGTTTCATTGCTCAAGTTCTTCCAAAACTATTGAGATACCAAGACAGTAGTGCTCAGCACAGTGCCTCACTTTGGCTATAGGATCACAGGATACCCTGAGCTGGAAGGGACCTACAAGGATCATTGAGCTCTGCATCCTGGCTCTGCACAGAAGAGCCCTAAAAATCACACCAAGTGCCTGAGAATGTTGTACAAACACAAAAATGATGCTTCCCCAAGCTGCTGAACTGCTAACAGTTTGCAGGTACAACCACTCTGATTTCATATAGGTTAATGTGATTTTTTTTTTTTTTCTGTAGAACTGATCAGCACAGCCTTGTGGTCTATGGAGTGGAAGCTATGGTTGTAATTCACAGTAAGTCCCAAAAATCCCTTCTGAGCTCCGAAATCTTACTTCTGCCACTGTTTCTTTATCTGTAAAAATTTCTACTTTGGCTTTTTCTGGATGTACTTGTAAATGCATACTTAAGGATGTTCAGCACTTTTCCAACTGCATATTGAACACTCACAGTCTTTTCTTTCTGTCTAAGGAAACTACTTGGTAAATATTTATTAACTATACACTCTGATGTTCCTGAGGTTCTCTGGGAATATTGGTTAATCAGAATGTAATTCCAGTTGGAAAGAGCCCTGTCAGGACAGAGGACAGTGGATCACACAAGTTTCATTACTATGGCATAGGAAAAATGTGAATGGAACTAGGCTATCTGAGAACTGGATGAAATATGAAGAAAGAACTAAAAGCCCTATTCCAGCTGTGGACACGGAGTGCTCTGAAACACTGATCTCAAATGAAGCAGATTTGAAAGAGAGCAGCTCATGCTGCAGCAAAGCTGCTGGTGCTGTCACTGAAGAGTAAATCTAAGGGCCCTTTCACAGAACCACAGAATATTCTGAGTCAGAAGGGACCCACAAGGATCATCAAGTCCAACTTTCCCTGAGGGCTGATTACGTTTGACACATTGCCACCACCACCCCACTGCAGGGCAGATGCAGGAAAGTTCTCCTGCAGCTCTCTGAGTTAACCTCAGGTGGTGACATCTCTTAATTGCTTTGCAAGACTCAACCTCACCAACATCTGCTGGTTATGAGATAGCTCCTGTTTGCAAGCTATGAAAGCAAAATAATTCTGTCTGCTCTGTGCCAGCAAGCCTGAGCACCTGCAGGGAGGGAATTGGTTCACGTGCCTGTCTCCTGAATTGTTACCCAGAAGAATGATGCTGAGTGTTTTACTAGTTTCTGAGCTGTGAGCCTTGAGAAAGATCCACTGGTGATTTGGAAGGAGCAGAAAGGCTGAGATCTGACCTGGCAAAGCTTGCTGGCATTTAGCATTCCTGAAAATTAATGCTGATGATTTTTCAGGTTAGTTAATGAGATTCTGAATGTGAAAAACAACCCAAAGATATCCCAAACCAGTGAAGTTAATTGTGAAATACAATGATTGTGGTTTATCCTTGAAAAGCTTTTTGTGGGAAACCCCCCACCCAAAAAAAAAACCCAACAAAAAAACCCCCAACCAACCGTGAGAATAAAAACTACAGCCTTTTTCTTGCTACTTGGCTTCACCCCTGCCTGTGTGAATGTTACAGACAAATTGTCTGGCTGATAGCTTGGTCACTTACAGCACAAAGAAAAGAAGGCATTTCATTTTTCTTCAACAGTTTCCATTTCCAGCAAGCAAGTTTTAAGGAGTAAAATGGACTGTTGTTACATCTGTCTTTCCTGTATTCTTATTTCTACCAGTGCTTCAAGAAATTCAGGGCAGACACAGAAGAACTCTGGGTGTCCCCTATGTCTAATTATATGAAAAATAATGAATAACCATTCCTTATTGACTCTCTGAATAGCATCCATGACTATGAAGATGCCCATCATCCTTCTTCATTTTTCATTCCAGCTGAAATATTTTGTTCACACAGAAGCACTCCTTTGCAGTGTGTCCTGTTCCATGTGACCTGTGCCACTTCCCAGTCCATGGCACGGGAAACTGTGGGAAAGGAGAGAGCCCTGGGTGCCCCAAGAGCTCTGCACAGATACCTCACTGCTTGTCCCCTTCTTCAGAGTACTTAGAAATACATTGAATGGCCAGAAGCTTCCTTAGTTTTACAAATTTACTGTCCTTGGGATCACATCAATCCCTTTGCAACAATTGTCATCACATTCCTTTCGCACTGAGACCAGTTTCATTAAGTATATCGTGTTCTGACCTGAACTACTCTAGACTTTGCCTACAAAATGTGTAGATTTAGATCTTTACACTCCAGTAAGCAATTACAGATTTAGAGATTTTTTTTGTTTCTGATCCATCTGATTCATCTGCAAAACAATCATAATAAATGTTTACCTGCCAGTCAGTGCTTCCAACTACTCCAAAATATAGTTTAAAATGAACAGGTAGATAAAAATCACTGTGTAAGGCATAGACATTGCAACTCAATGGATGCTGGATGCTTTCTTAAAAGGAAAAGAACTTACAAGCTTGGAACAGAGCAAATGGAAGAAAATTCTGCCTTCTGTTTTAGGCAGGGTCTGAGCGAATATCCACAACACTTTATTTGGCTTTGTGAATCTAAATATTCATCAGTCTTACTTCTTTCCCTCTATGCCTTGTTTTGCAAGAAACTTACAGTAAAAAGTCAAAGTGTTCAATTTCAGGAACAGGTGGCAGATAAATAGCAATCTAGGCCTTAAAAATACTTTATCTTTCCCTATAGCTCCACTTATACCAAAGCCCTCCTCTCCACATGCTTGTAGTAAATATTTGCCATTTATTCTATTCTTTAATTATTAGGCTACTTAGAAAGAAATCAAAGCACATTACCTGGAGTTGGGACTCTGCTTTTGCACCTCCTTAAATAAGGAGTTTCCTTAGCCGAACTGATATAAAATGAGTGGATTTTGGCCAACTCACTGGTTTCTTTAATGTTTTCATGCTAAAATGGTTAGAGGAATATTCTGGACATTCTTTCAAGTGGAAAGTACAGTACAGCAGCTGATGCAGCTGGCTGTGTGCCAGCAGGCACCCTGTGCTGAGTGGGATGCACTGTGAGGATGGGCACACATCCTCTGTTAGGCCCTAAAGCACGACACCCCATGAGCTCAGTCCCACTGCACTGTCCTTTCTCTGCTCTGCAATATGGATTCAAAGATTAAAAAAACCCTGCTTGGATAAAACTGCTTTTACCAGAGGGCTCCGTGCTGTTTCCTCTCTCCTGTGCCCTTTACGTTTATGGTGCATCAGCCTCAACAGACAACATGTTTACAGCTGGGGTCAGAGGGCCACACCTGGTTCAGACATCACCTCTTCACAAGAGCAGGTGGTTTTATGAAGACTTACTAGCACAGAGTTCGTGCCCTCATATTGTTGAGCTGGTTTACACATCCAAAAAATATTTGATAAGCCAGTGATGTGTGGGATTAAGGGCTGGCTCTGGAGACACGCTGCTGTTAGGCCAAGGCCCTGCCATCTTGGCACCCCGGCTGGTGCTCGCCCTTAAATTAGCACGGCTTGGTTGAGTTTCAGAGCATGTTTCTGTTCTGCCAGCCCTGAGCGACACCAGTGCTGCTCAGCAGATCAGAACACCCGAGGGTCCCACTCACTAGAGGGCACTCTCAAAACTACGAATTATTTTTGCTTTTACAAAGATGTTATTGTTCTGATGACAGGGTTTACAAAAGGGCTGCTTTCTCCAGTTTGTTTTTCATGGTTGTTGTTGTTCCTGGCCCTTCCAGTAGTGTGCTTTCATTTCTGTTGCACAGTTTCCTTTCAGTTTGCTTCTTTCCAGATTATTTTAATCTGTCATGAAAAAAGGAACATGAACTCTGACAGTGATAACTGCTATTGCTGCCCTTACGTGGTGCCAAGTGTTCTGGTTTCTTTCTCTGCGGGCAACAATGATTTTGATTTAATACTAGGTGGTTGTACTAAGAATTCTTTAAATCTATGTCGAAATAGTGCTGTCCACTATTCAGTGTGGATTTACGTGGGAGAGGTCTGAGAGGTAGCTCTGTCCTTTCATTCTATCCCCACACAGTACAAAACATCCTCTCCCACATGTGGCTTGGGAAGGGCTGGATAAAACCTTCCTCCCTCCACATTGCAGCTGCATCCAGCCCTGCTCTTATTATTTTGTTGTGGAAATGAATCCTTGCTTCAAGACAGTTTTATATGTTGCTCCTTGTGTGCTCGCCTCTCTCCATTCCCTGGAGCAGCCATTCGGCTGGAATAACTCCGGGTGCATCTGCTCAGCTCAAAGGGGCTGTGTCAGCACATGCTGGCCAAGAACCCAGCTCCCTGCACTCACTGTGTCTAACAAACCATCCCCAGCAGCAGCCCACAGAGCGTGTTTATTTTAAATATGTGTGGCTGTGCTGTCAGTCCTGGAGAGAGAAGATCTCTGTGCAGAGAACAGAAGCTGCACAGAGTCAAGGCAATTCCCTGAACGTTGCCAGGATAACATGCCACAGCTACAGGGACCATCACAAGGGCTAATGTGGAAATTTCCTGAGCACAGCCTTTTCACTTGAAATCTGTTTACGCTGGGAAGTCTTGAAGGCACTCAGTCTCTTTGCTCTCTGCTGAGCAGTCCGCATGAGTGGTGTGGTATGAGCTATAAAAGTAATGCTCAGTCCTAGGCCTACCATCCAGGGTGCCAATTAATACAATGAGACTTTTTTGTGCTGCTGGCATGTTTCCTCTGCATGCAGATCATCAATGCATTTTGTGTAGGACTCAGGCTTTCATCAGTACCAGCTTTAGTATTTTAATTACATAGTGTGGGGCAAATCAATCTCTAATAGACAAAATGCCTTATCCTATTTGTAATGCCTTAACTAGCTAACTTCTTTTACTTCTTTCACTTGACTTCTTTTTCATGTATGTTAAAATCCATTATAATTTATTCTATATATTTATTCTCAGTAGTTTCCTATCATGTATATGCATTAATATTATTTCTTTTTTCTGCATGAGGATATCAGAGAAGATATTGGTGTGACACAAGCCTGTCCTTTTCTTCTGTCCTGTCTGCAAGATTTAGATCTCCAGATTATTGGTGGAGGTATCCAGTATTGCCTCTGTTTCTAATACTGATTCTTTATCACTACTTAAGCTGTAGGAAGGGCTACCTAAATACACAAATGTATCACCACTGAAACTGGTTCAAATATAAAACTGTAATATTGGCATTGAATAACTGACTGAATAACGAAGGAGAGTAGCCTGACATTCCTCCTAGCTCTTCAAAATTCACAGCCTCCCCGTTTGTCCCAGACACAAGTTGTTTCTCAGACCAAGTCCAGCACACAGCTTTCTGCTGTTTTATTGCAACTTCAGTTCTTCTGTCAAAGTTGGAGTTGCTACTTATTTCAGTACCCATTACAGGTAAGTAGAGATCACTGAAGGCATGTTCTCATTTTTTCTGCAGAATGTATATACTAAAAATCAGTGGACCAAATACTCAGGGAATGGGTTTGATGCCTTAGTTCCCTTTCACAATAATCTCCTTTAGAAGCTATAGATAGAAACTTAATGCTGTTTCAGAACGACAAGGCAAACCTTTTGTGGACTTAGTAAATGTCTTCAAATCATATTTTATCTCACATAGACATGGTTGAGGCTGCATTGGTACAGCTACAAACTTCATTCCTGAGTTCTGAAAGAATCCAGCTTGCAACAAAAGCATGAAACAGTGATAAGAGTCATTGCCAAGGTCACCACAAGGGCACAGCTCAGTGGCTGGGACAAGTGAAGCAGAAGAAAATTGGAGTACAAAATAAAAAGTTCAAAATCCGAACTGCATTGCCTGTTTTCAGTGCTATGGGGTGGTAACAGAGCAGCAAAGCCATGACTGTGCTCTGGGACCATAGACTGTCTTATCTGTAGCCATGTGGATTCTTGAAACTAGCATATCACATCATCTCCCCAGTTCTTTCTTCTTCATCCATCTAACAAGGACACAAAACACGCCATTACAATGGAATATGTGGCACTACTCACGAACATGAGTAATGGGAAAATCCTTCTCTCCATCTCCTGGCCATTATCTCCCTCAGGATAGCCCAGTAGACCACCTGCTTTATTCAAGGTGCAAGTGGCTCATACTCATTCTGTCATTTGATGTAAATCTCAGGTCGTTTTTGGCAGAGCTGCTCCATAAGCAGGTGCTTCCCAGTCTGTACTGAGACATGGGGAACTCTGCACTGCTCCCTGAGCTTCAGCTTTCTATGGCCCAGCCCTCGAGCTTATCAATATCTTTGCCATTTGTCAGCCACTCTGGAATTCAGAACTCAAAGGGCAGGTTTCCATTCATGGTAGAGGGCTGCACTATTTTAAGAATCTCAATGGAAACATAACTCTAAAAACAATAGGTTTGACACTGGGAGTTTCCTCTTCAGAAGTAAAGAACACCATAAAACACCTTTTTATGACCGTGACTGGTAATATACTGTATTTCCAAGCTTGTCATTTTGTCAGACTCACCAAAAGCTGACTCCAGCACCACTTGCAGGGGCCCTTCTTCATTTACAGACCAGTCAGGCTCCCACAAACCTCAGTGGCAAACACCATTTCCTCACATTTGAAGAGTTAGGCCAGTTAGCATGGAAAGTTTTGTCTTCTATGGGGGAAGATGAAGATGGATACTGCCACATCTGCTGGAATGGCATGTATAGTTGACTGTTTTCTGCAGCCCTTAAGAAGACATGGCTCCAGTGCCTCTGCCCAGAGTATTTTAAGGATTTCAGCAGCCACCTAAACTCTCTGAAGCACTCTGCCATCCCTCAGGCACTGTAAAGGTATCACCTGAAACCCAACACTGCTGTCTGAGGCACTATTTACAGGCCTGCAATGTAAACTCTGGTGTCTGTACTCAGCTCCTGAAGGTAATGCCTGTCACAGGAAGTGACAGTGCACTATTTCAAGACTGTAAAAGCATTCAAATACGAGGGTTTTTTTTTTTTCCTGACAAAGACATTTTCTTGTCAAACACATTTATTTAGACAGTGTTAAAACTTGCACTGTTTTCAACCACTGAAAAATGCAGCTGTTGGGCAAAATTTTCTACATTAATGGAAGCTATAAAGTATATGTGCTTACAGAAGACCTTCTTTCCTTTTTTTTTTTTACCATCTCATAGAGCTGATGGGCAAATATTTAACGGACAGCACTGCTCCAGAAATTAGTAACACATGAAGGTATTTTAAAACGACTAATTTCCTGTAAGGAAACTAGAGGAGACTAAATGGCAAAATTTGGAAATCGTTATGTAAAACACACTCATTATCCAAGCTCATTTGTGACGGACCTGTGATTTGCGAAGCAAAAGACCCAGTTTCCTACCTGCCTGAAGCAGGCTGTACAATACCACTTCTCACTTGCCATGAATCCACACAGCACTGTGGCAGTCGAGCAGGCTCCATGCCTCAGGCATCCTCTCTTTCATCGGCAACCTGGATCTAATAAAGAGACACAACAAGCACTAACACACTCACTGATTAGTGACCAACAAACCCACAGGTTACACCCCTGATAGAGTGCCACAAACAGGGACTTCTAAAGATAAGATGGCTGGAGCTGGATTTTCTTTCTTGCCTGATGCTCACTTAAAAGGGTGATGAGAACTCATCCTTTTTGCCAACATCTGACACTTTAAACTGGCTCTCTGATGGACGTGAAACGTTACTGCACAGGAAGCGAGGCCACTTCCACAGGGAGTATGAGCGGGCTAGAGCTTGACCCCACAGAAAGTATTACTGTAACAGGTTAGGGGCAGGAATGTCTGTCTTTTTTTTCCTTCATCCCAATCATCACTTAGCTCTCCAGTTTGAATTTGGGTTTTAATTTTTTTGTTTTGGGGGGTAGTTTGGGTATTTTTGCCTTGGGCATTGCCAGCCTGATGTGGAGTTAGATGACACTACCTCAGATGCTGCAGCTACCAAAGACCGTTCTACGTGAAATTATACATATGTGTGTGTATGTATGTAAAACTGATGCAAAGGAAATGAAGAAACAGTAGTTAATCAGCAGATCAATTCTCATACAGCTCTCAGGCATTGCCCTGAATTGTGTATTTACCTGCTGTCATTTACTGGTCACTTACCTGCTGTTTCTGGCTCCTAAAGGAAATGAGAAAAGGAGTGATTTCCATGGAAGTTTCTAGGAGCCCTAACGGGACTTGTCTGAAGCCCACTCACATCTTAGAGGTGATAATTATTTATCTGAGCCAGTATTGACCTCTGCTTTCTATCACAGTGCTGCTGATAAAGAGCTTCACTGAGTTCACATCAGTTGTTCTGAACCAGCTTTTACGGCAAAAACATTTTTGCATCAGTTATAAAATGTATTTTTCCTTCATAAAACCATTGATTGCTCAGGTGAGCCAACTAAAGATGACTAAGCATGAATCCCAGCAGTAAAGGTAGATTCCTGCTCAGTTTGTAAATGAGAAAGAGTGCTAAAGTTTGTAGAACTTGTGAAAAAAAAGGCCAAACACTGAAAATCTCCAGACTGAAAGAAAATATCCACTCATTCACTGATGTCGCTAGTTATTTTCTAAAATTCATGAAATATTAAACCAGGTTTTTGTATTAAGTGTATTTTGTTAAAAAATAAGTGAAATAGAGACCAAGCACTATTACTTTAAATCTGTTTTAATACATCTGTAAGGACAAAATAAACAGCTGTGGATCAAAAATCATCTGAAAAAATCTGCATAAGGTGTAAGCATAGATTGCACATTACTATGGAAATGCTTAATTTTCTTTCCTATTATAAAGTGCATTATGCCAGAACTGTAAGACCGTATATAGCCAAATTAAAAAATTACAAAAGCTTCAAAATCCTATCCTACATGTGTTAGGAAGCGTACATCTGACTAGGAAGACCATCTTGTAAGGGTAAGTGTGAGAAAAGATGTCAAATACATTACTGTGCAGGAGTGAATCAATAATTGCTACTTTTAAAAAACTATAATCTTTACCACAAATTATAGCTTTTCAGTAAACGTTTACCCTTATTCTTCTGTCCAGATATCAAACAGGATGAGGCATCAACCAGTTTTAGCCATTATTATTGCATTTGGCAGGGGAGAAAGAAGTAGTTAAATTCATCACAGTGATTGTTATTAAATGAAATTCCAAACAATACAAAATAATACACATGGAAAACAGCCAAAATCAAAGGGAATTTATATTAAAATGTACTTATTAAGCATTGTGTCACTCAGTAGATTAAAGAGCTTTTTGATAAAAGCCTGAACTTATTCACATTTAACTCAATGACAGCACATATAAAATGTAATGAGTAGAGCTTTCATTTTAAATATCTATGCTATGAAATGAAATGCATATTATTTTTATGGTAACAGAGTAAGTCATGGGATAATTGCCTATTACATCATGCCCACTGACATCATCACTGAGTTTTCTGATGAATCCTTGAAAGCAAAGACAGGCCATGTGAATCTAACAGATACTTAATGGAAAATGGAAAATAAAAAGATTAGGTGGAAAGCAATCCTGTGAAAATTAAGCTATAAAAGCTGTTATCTTCAATATGCCAAATACTCAGTTTAGAGTTGATCATTTAATCCAGTTATTCAGCACACGGAGAGGCTTGTTAGTCACTGTGGACTTTGCCTATAAATCAACCAAAGCTTAAATATAGCAGCCACCTCCCAACACAAATGCACTGATGGCGATGGGGCCAAGGAAAGGAACAGCTCTAGATCATTCAGAAGCAAATGTCACAAGGTTAAGCCATGTGAAAACAAACCTTAATTACTGTACCTCCAAGCATCTTTATGCTTAAAGTACCTCATATAAATGAGGCACACTTCACAGTGCTTGTAATAATTAGCAAGCACCCTTCACAAGTGCTTCACAAACATTAAGTAAGGTCAGAAATCTCATTGCTCTTTCATTAGAACATCCATAAATATGACGTGGAGAGCTTCCTCCTCAATTCAGATCAAGGGCTGCAGGGCTTGACCCAAGGAAGTCCAAAAGGCAGTGTCGAAGAGGTGAGGATGTATTCCTAATTGCCATTTTACAGATTGCAAAAACAGCAGCAGTGAGATTAAACCATTTGTCAAAGACAGACAAAGGAGTTGAAACAGAATTAAGGATTCACAGCTTTGGGCTTTTTTTCTTTTTTAGAGAAGAAGGGTATTTGCTTGTGGCATAAAGCCAGAGTCCATGATGAACTGGGGCACGGAGAGACTGCACCGGAGCTGGAAGGTGTAAGAACTCTGCCTTACAAGCATCCATAGACAGCTACACTTAGTGCTTTGCACTGGTACTTTTGTAAGTGCTTCTTGACACAAATGGCTTTGAACATTATCTGCTATTTAATATTGAGTGAGAAAAGACAAAGGGGATGAGTATGGCACAGGATCCTCCGGACAGGTTTTCCTTTTCCCCCTACCTCTAATGCCAAGAGTGTAAACATTTTGTACCCTTGGAGTTACCATATCAGAAAAGGGCTATTTTCATAGGCTACATAATGGCAACCAGGTTGTGATGCCATTTCCACAGCTCCTGGGAATGATACAAAAATATTGTTATAACTCTCTGAGACATATATAAAAAAGGAACATCTACTTGGATAATTTTGCAGTTAGGGAATAACTCTATCTCTAGTATAATCTTTTTCCTCTACAAGAGGTAGGCCTTTTTTTGAGAGCTCTTGATGCATAACCATTACAAATTAAAAGATCCACAAAGAAGTCCAGGTCCGTTCTTGAAGATTCTGGGACCTCTCCACAGCTTCTACATGTCCCAACCCTGGCTGCCACATGTCATCCCCTTCTATAAATAGCCATTACATTTTGCTGAGGAAGGTCAAAATGTGTGAGGGGTGTAAATACTGCAGCAGTCATCACTGAGTCATGCATTGATTTATTCTTGGAAACCTATGAGCTGTGGAAGCGAGTGCCTTACAGAGCCACAAGTCTCAAGTTCCTCAACAGAGTACTACAGTAGAACTTTGGAAACTACAGTCACAGGACTAGCAGGAAGAAGTGACCCAGGTTCATGGAGAAAACGCAGTATGCTGTCTCAGCCCCACTCTCCCCATGTGTTTTGTATCCTGAGGACTCTTTCCCTTCCACCTTCACTCACTCCCTTCCCTCCTGCATAAAAGAAAGGCCGCACACAGGACAGTCTCCAGTCTGTTAGTACACAGACTAGTTCAAAGAATTGTTAGGTCAGCTTTCTCCAGTTTGGCCCCTTTATAGATCTTATCTCACTTACTAGGATAGGCTTTGTGATAAACACATTTTAGCTGCTCTCCATTCATTTCAGTAGGCTACTAAAAATCATTATATAAAAACGAGGGATAATTGTGTTTGCTTTGCTTTGCTTAGTCAAAAATACCTACCTAACTTTGCTGTATTTTAGAAACTCAAAATCTTCAGAAGTCAATCAATTTCAGTGCATGGTATCTGTCCTAGTACTGCCAACCCAGAAACACAGACATTTTAACATTTGAAGAACAAATCCAAGCTTCAGAATTCTAAAATTACCCAATAACTACTGGAAAAGGCTTAATACTGGTTTCAGCAAGAAGAAATAACTCTATATAGATGTAAAGTACTTTCAAATAGTAAGGTGGATCAATTGAAAAAAATTATTTCCTTATTTTGTTAGGAATACTTTTTGGACTTTTTTTCATGATGGACACCAAGGAGATTTTACACTAAATTTACTGAGAACTTAAAGATAAATAAAATGTAACAATACAGAATATATGTTGTGTTTCTATTTAATTCCTAGAAGAATTTGTTTGTTTTTAATAGCATTTCCATTTAAAGAGGAAGCTGTAAGGAACCGATGAACACCAAGTTGTGCTTCTCGTCACTGAAGTTCTTCAGATGTTTAAAACAGCTGGATCATCGACTCTCTTGATTTCCCAACTCCAACCCATTTAACTAGGGAGGAAAACACATCTGTTAGAACAATTACTGAGAGTAAATACTATAATCAATGAACTGGAATAATTTTCACATTTCATCATGCTGCACTACAAACTGACCAACTCTAGGAAGGAAGTTTCATTGTCAAATCCCTCTACTCCAGCTGCACTACCAGACTAGAAGTGCAGTGTATGGAAGTTTGAAAGCATGAGATAATTATACCATAAACACAAAGCATTGCAGAGGAAGGCCTGATAAAAGGTTAGGTGTGTTTGTTGCAGGTTTAACTGCATTGCTTTGAGTGACAGGATGTTTAGTTACATCCCTGCAGAGAGGAAGCCAGAGCTCTGCTAGAGTCTGAAGTTTTCATGATGTGGAACAGGAGATAAGTGATGCTCCCGTGCTATAATATTGTTAAATGTAAAGCTGCAATTATAAACATTATCCAGTGAGAGCAGCCACCCCAAATTCCATACTGCAACTGTTCCACTACAGTTTAATTGCTCATGGTTACTATATAATTGACTGTGGTTAGGTCTCCTTTAGCCATCAAACCTAGCCAGGCATCCTGACCTCACACAGAGAGCCAGAGGAATGAAGTAAGGGAAGCTTTATTTACACATCCCTTCACCCACACCTGTGTCCTTGATCACACACAGGCCATTCTCTGAGTTTCAGTCTCTCTATCTGATGCTTCCTGATCCGTGACCAGTACAGGAGCCACCGCAATTGTAACCAGCCTGTACTCCACTGATGTGACCTTTGAGGTGCTTTATGGACAAAAGGACACATGCCAGCTTTCTAGGCTTGTTCCTGTGGAAACTCCCTTGCAAACTCCACCATTCATGCCACACCTAGTTCTGGCACCTCTAGAGCTCTAGCAGTTAGATTTAAAGAAAACTGGGTGGCTTGACCTTTGGAGATCAATGATGTTAAGATTCTCATTTTTCCAGAGTGGCAGAACTGGGGTAAACAATCTTGTATTTGTTATGCAACACATCTCCTTATATGAGTAAAAATGGAAAAAAACCAAAACAAAGACATCTAAGTTCAAACAGGGATGTAGTGCAGGATGCAGAGAAAAAGGAGGAGATGAGGACAGAAGCCTAACTACATGCTGAAGCACAGTACACAGACCCCGAAGTTTTCACTGACAGAAGGTGGCAATTTGCCAAGAACAACACATGTTTATCTTTCCTCTGGTTAAATTCTTGCCAGCAGCAGCTTGGAGCTCTCTGCAGCACTGCAGACCTGCCTGCTGAACACCACCCTTTGCTGCTTCTTTGCAAGCTGTCATTTACCCCCATCAGCCCAACCACAGGTACTTCCATTGCCTCCTGCCCAGATCAAGCGACTTCCAACTAACAGACTGAGCACTTCCACAGATCTGTGTCTGTCTGCTGTGGCATCCTCATATGGACATCTACAGAGAGGTTTACCTGGCACGCCAACATGGTTTTCCACACAGCGGATGTAATTCTGGGCCTTGGGTGGGAGGTCTTCCCATTTTCGTGCTCCAGTTGTGTCAGCCTTCCACCCAGGCATTGTTTCATACTCTACTTCCACCTTCTGTAGTATCTCCTGATTAGCTGTGTGAGAATAATTTTTATCACAGTTGATTTTAGCTGCTTTGCCTTAAGAGAACATACCTATGGCTCTTGACCAGTAAAGTCTTTTGACAACATTTCAAATCTGATATATGAGGAAACAGTACTTTTACTGGTTTGTTCATTCATTCACCCATTTATTCTTAATTTAGACTAAATTCTGGTACTTAGAAAGATAAGTCTAATTCAAGAGGATCCAGGAATCCCATTTTCTTTTCTAAAAACTGTAGAATGCAGTCTATGCTGTCAACATGGAGTCAACAACAACACTATCATATTATTTTTGAGGAAACAGATTTTTTTGAGGTTGACTCACTTCCACTTTTTGGTTCAGATTTGCATATAATAAAACAGTTGACAAGGCACTACTGTCTCAAAGACTCTTCTCTTTACAGAACAAGGTTAAATCAGTCTTGTGAAAAACCCTGATGTCTACAAGCTTTTCCCCACTGGAATTCTCATTGTGTCCATAGCCTGCAACTACAAAGAGTTGTGTGAAAGCTGGCTGCTGCCAGTCCCCCCCGTGCCTCCAGAATCTCCTCTATTTCAACAAACAAACTCTTCTTCTTAGCACAGACAATTACAGGTATCTTGAAAATATCATTAATGTAAAAAATTATGTATTATTACATTTTAAAAGTTTTAACACAAATCATTATTGAGGGGGCAATATATATATATTTTTATTTTTCTTTTATTAACCACAGTGTTGTTGCTGTTAATTCCAGAAGCAGCTTTATTCTGCTTGTATGCATCTCATTTTTGCACAGCTTTTGTTTCAACTTTGCTTTATTAAAGGCTATTGCCAACAATACGCAGTCACTGACTTGAGTCTTGCTGACTTTCAGATCCCTGGTGTTGCCAATAAAAATTCAAAAGGGACAACACATACAGATCCTAACACAAGATTTTATTTCCTCTGAAGTTTGTGTCATTGAACACAGACACAAGGTAAATGGAAAATGCCAATGCAATGGTACAGCCATCTTTACACAGATACTGCAGCTCCACAAATTGCCACAGAATGTCTAGCAGCAAAGAAGTTTTTAAAAAGCAAACAGTCTTTCCCAACAGGTATGACTTAATGGGCAGGAAAGATAAAAATTACACAGATGTTTAACAACTTACCTGGAAAATATGGAATTCTTTTTCCACCCAATTTGTAGGCAACACCGATTTTAATTTCATCAAGGACATCGAGAATATCCAGTTTTGTTAATGCCAAACTGCAGAAAAAACCATCAGTTAGTTACACACATGAGAAATCTTCTCTTTAATACTGTCCACCTTTTTTCTTTTTTCTTTCTTTCCCTTTCAGATCCAGCTCAGGCAGCCCAGCCAGCAGAAATACACAAATGTATTAAATTATGAACACTGTTAACTGAATTCATGCCTCTGGGATGAATATACAACTGAGTTACTAAACACATTTCCAAATGCTTGGCTGCTCACACAGGTGCACCGTGCTCTGCTCAGTGCTTGAAAATGCACACTGACCATGGAAAGTGGCACTTCCTGGGCCTGGTTTGGGTGGGTATGACCCTTGACATCACCGATAGTGACCATTTCTGTTACTCCTACTGGTTCACAACAACTGTATGACAGACTTATTTACTAAATTACACTTTTATAATAGAACAAGCATAGTCTGGTTACTAAAATCACATCTGCAGTTCAGTAGGAAGGATCCCATCTAGACTTTCAGTGCCTGGGCTGTACTGTCAGTTTAATGAACCTTGTTCCTCTTGTGAATGAACACACTGAAACACAAGAATGGAACCTCAAGAAGACTGATCTGAATAAAACTGCATTTTAAAACTAGTAAAACTCCCCAGAAACAATATTCTAGATGTTGCTTGGCTAAAATCTGAATAGCTAAGGATTTAGACAGGTATGTGCCTAACAGTCCAGGCTATATGTGCTCACTAAGTAGGTGATGAATGCAAGGATTAAGTGAAAAGACTTTTTGGGGAAGAAGCACCATAGAGCCAGTTCTTCAGCTTTTTAAATCTCTGCATGTTTTTTAGCTGTCACAGTTATCAGAGGTGACAAAGTTTTGTTGATAGGAGTGCAGTAATTGGGTAGAACTGAAATGGAAGGAAACCTAATGCCTTCCTAAAACTAGTTCCACGTAAATTAGAGCTGTGTAAGTTTAAGCAAAATATAAATCCAAGTAAAAAACCCAAAGCAAAACATCTTCTGATAAATTAAGGAACAAGACTGATGTTCCTTTGTAACATTAGTAGCATAAACAATATTAAATTATGTCTCAGTTTATAATATATTAACATGCTTAGGGTCATGTGTTTGCATATATGAAAAAGTTTGCCTGAATGCAACAGTAAGTCTATACTTTATATGAATAAAACTGTTATGAAACTTTAGCAATTTTTTCTAAAGATATAGATTAGCAACTAGTTATAAATTAATGACTTGTGATTGTTACTAGTACTTTGGCATTAGACATAAGCTGAGGGCATTACGGTCATGAACTGCTCCTTTAAACCACCACTTTTCCTTTAAAATGCCAATTTAATATATATTTTGAATTGTAAAATGATTTATCAACCGAGTAAGTCACTCGGCCCAAAAGAAAATAAAACTCACCCCATTAAAAGCAGAATTTATAACACAGTATTTGACTACACCTTTGTAAATAAATGAACCTGTAGGAACTGGAATGAAAGCTATGCCAGTTGCTGTACATTATGTGCCATCCCATTTATTTCACTTCTAGAGGCAGTAGTTCCAAATGATGAAGAATTGGTCCTACAAGTAGGATCCACTAGAGGCAACCAAAGCTCAAATGCAACAGGTTTTAGACCACGGCATAAGCCAGTAGGAAAGCACTGGGTCAAGAACACTAGAGCAAACTGTTAGAAAACCAATATATTGATCCAATCTACATTGGCCATCTGATACAAGCAAAGTGAAAACATATACCAAATAAAAAAATCACTGCTATGACATTGTAAAATCATTTAATTCGAAAAAAAGGTCAAAGGAATTAGATTATGATCAGCATTAAGACAATTCTCAGTGGCCCATTGTATTGCAATTATTGTATTGCTTAAAATGTAACACTTTACTGGACTTATATTAATGTTACCTACATATTTATTCTGCGAAGCACAAAATTATCACTTCCAAATGTAGCGCAAAATCTTTGATGCTTACGCAGTGAATCCGTTGATCATATGAGCATATTTCAAAATGACAAGATCTAACCAGCCACAGCGTCTCTTTCTGCCTGTAGTTACCCCCCACTCGTGGCCACGGGACTGTAAAAGATCTCCAATTTCCTAGAATAAGACAGAAAGAATGCTGATGGTATTTCACTGAAAGAATAGCTAGAACACTAATACAAACAGATATAGATGAATAGCAAGAGTTGTTCCAATTTCAAAGCCTTTTTCTTAGGAAAAATGAAAAAAAATTAAGTTCTATTAGAGGGGGACTAAGGCAGAGAACAAAGCCCCTCATGCACAGGATTTTTGTATTGCAATCACTAGCATTTCAAACCACTTACTAATATGACTTTTATTTTCCAAGGAGACACTTTTCTTTCCTTGATAATTTAGCCCTTTTTAAAATTTTGCTTGCATTTACTTTCTTCATCTGGTCTTTTGACATCTTTTAGTTTTGGGGACAAGACTGTAAATGCTTGGGACAAGACCAATGCTTACACAATGTCTAGGTCAACAGACTTTGTAGTCACATCTAAGGCTCCTTGGTTCTACCACCACAGTATGAGACTGCCAGCTGTTTATTCAGACTGGCAGTGTCTGTAACGTGGTAAAAATAAAGAAGGAAGAAACTTTATGTTCACGATTCATAAACCCAAAGGATACCATCAACTCATCTGAGCCATTAGAGAAAGGATTTTAGTGCCTAAATTCTTAAATTAGTTTCTGAACACAGACCTAGAGATGGCTGTGTGCATAGCTCGTAATCAATACCCTGAGCTTTCTAGTTTCTTGATAATGAAAATACAGTAGACAGTTCAAAAAAAATCAAAATCTCTCCCTTTTTATTGATCAATTTGTGCATGACTGGCTGATGCACACACCACATCTATTTTATAAATCACACAGAACACAGGCTGTTAAGCACAGAAGTTCTTCCTGTAATTTAAGCTCCTCTGTGATGCACTGACAGCTCCAGTCTACAACAAACTCTCGCCACTGAAACACACCTAATGATGGTATAAAAGACAGTTAAATCTGTTTTCACACAATTCATTACAATAGAAGCATGGTCTCTGCAATATAACATCATCACACTTGTGTTTCTCTCCTCTGATGAAAAATACCTTAAGTTCATCATGTAATTCTCCTCTCTTCATGAGTGTGATTGCTCAGCATTATTATTACCATGCTTATTTATCAGTGGAATAACCCTTACCCCATTCCATTGACTGCTATTTGTTGCCAACCGTATCTACCACATTTTGTAACATCAAACCTACATTAATCTGCTCGGTGGGGAAGGCTCCAATTCCCACCCGGGTGGTGTAGGCCTTCACCACTCCGTACACATCTCCCACGTGCTGGGGAGGAACACCAAGCCCGGTGCACACGCCGCCCACGGTGCAGTTCGAGGAGGTCACGAAAGGATACGTGCCTGTCAGAAAAACACAGCAGCACAACCCTGTTTCAGCAACGGTAACAAACAAAAACTGATTTTCCTTTATAAGTTCAAAGGAGATTTTAACTTCTATGTTTGGCTTTAAAGCCAAACTGGAATAGCAGCCAAAGAGGGAGGCAAATTCTTTTTACTACACGTCATTCATCCTTTGTAACTTTCTGAGGATTGCCCATATGGGAGAAATTCAAAAGCATCTCAATACTACCTCCATTAGGCATGGGATCTATTATAGGATGCTGCTGCTGCTGTGTAAAGCTGTTTTTCAATGTTCTGTGTATCACAGAAAGTATTTCCACTACATTCACAGAGAGCCTGGTGTAAAGGTCACAGTCTGACATTCCCAATGCTCTACACAAGTGGCTCTGAGTGTCTGCCACAAATTGTCTCAGTCTTAATAAGTTACTCATGATCTCTACATTGTGAGTCTGGATTGGAGAATCTCTCCAGTCCTTAATTTTCTCTTCATTGATTTAATTAGACTTTTGGTAAGAAAGCAGAGCAGAGACCAATTGAAGAAGGAAGACTTACAGGTTGCTGCACCAATTTAATCTTTCCTCCACTGTAGAGAAATTATCTAAGCAGCACTGCCATGAGTGCATAGATGGTTTGGAGATGTGCACACACATTTAAAACTAATCAAGACAAGAATATCTGCAGTGAAATTTCAACTGCACTGGGATAAACTTCAGTAAAAATCAATATTTAAACCCTAAGCACTTAATCCTGTTAATGATACAATCTCTGTCTTAATGAGTTTTACTTCTGGGAGATCTGTTCCTATTAAGGAAATACTATTTTGATTCTCTATTTTCCCACTGTTTGCAATGTCAATATAAACACAAATCAAAATAAAACTAATCAAAATAAAACTGATCTCTTAGGAGTTGAGTTTAGAATATAACTTACCAAAGTCAATATCAAGTAATGCTGCATTAGCTCCTTCAACAAGGATCTTCTTTGGGGAGCCATGAAGAGCTTCATACATAAAATACACACCATCTCGAACCATGGGTCTTATTTTTTCTGCATATGCCTGCAAATTGAGTACAAACGTCAGCTTCCCCAGACAATGGCTGGAAGCAGGGAACACTGTGTTCACTTTTGAAAGACAAAACATACAGATAAATCTAAACTTCTAGCCTCAACAACTGTGTTTTCCTGAAAAATACAACCATTAGCTTATATTCTATTGTAAACAAAACAATCTATTGACCCACTCATACAAGGAAATGTGACTTATAATGGCATTAAAATGCCATAATTTCTGTACTGTTTCTGTTCACCGAGATGTGATATACTGACCAAATTTAGTTGCTATAGTGTTTAGATAATGTGTCTGTAGTCTAGACACACAGAGAATTAGAACCAGTCCAAGCACCAAAACAAAACAAAAAAATCACTCCTTTTGAATATTTAAAAATATCTTCAGAATGTCAGCTCTGAATAAGTATGAGACAAAACTTGGGGAAGGTAAGGGATATTTTTAACATCCTCTTTTCTAACATACTCATGCAAGTTGAAATTCTGATTTTATAAAAAGACAATTTTCTTGTAATACCAGGATCTTGAAACATGCTTCCACAAACAATTCTTCAGTAATCATGGAAATCCCACTGACAGGCTGGAGAACACTAACTGAAATCATTACCCTGCATTCTCTTGACCACTTTAATGCAATAATCATTTTAAACAACATTCAAAAGAGTAAAATATTATAGGAGAATTAAATAGTCCGCGAAGTTTACATTAATGCCCACAATAAGAGAGAACAGTCTATTAAAAAGTATAGCTACTGTTTATTAAAGGTTTTTAGAATAATGAACATAATGAGCATTTTTCATCTAAATTAATTAATTAGCTTAATAAGTGGTATGTCTAATACACTTCAATTTTACTTTTTAAGATTAAAATAAATATTACAAGTGTTAAATCCTTACCTTTAGCTTTTTCAATTGTCCTTCTATATCAATTTCCAATGTGGGAAACATTGACTTGTATTGTTGTGCCAGATTTTTAAATCTGTAAAATATTGAAATTGTATCTATGAGGAACACAGTCACAGAATCACAGAACCTTTGGCAGGAGCTCAGTTTATATTATGCACAGTATATACTGAGAGCTGCAGGGAGAAAATACTTTGATACCTCAACCAGTGTACTTCCCAATGTACAAAATTACATTTTAAATGATGAGAAACTCTGTGAAGTACAGGAAATATACGCACACATTCTTTCCAGTTTTCTTCTCCTTCTAGACAACTTACATACAAAATTCAGACACATATTAAAAAACATCCCCTTAAAGGCAAATCTGTCAGCCAAAATGTATCACTCTTTAACATAATATTTAGAAATGAAAATAGTTGTACCTTGCAGAAAATTCGTCAAAGTCAGAAAGGAGATCACAAATCCGAAGGCCTGTTCGTGCAGCTTTGGAAGAATATGTTGGTCCAATCCCCTTTTTTGTTGTGCCAATACTAAGTAAAAAGAAACACCCCCCCCAGTATGTATAAATATTTGCAAAAATACGCTTCATGACAAGTAATTTCGTTAAAGCTCTTCACTATACCATTTACTGGTCAGGAGGTCTGAGACATAAAAAGATATTAGAGTTCAATAATGATAAATATATAGCAACTTTCAGGTTTTGCATAAGTATTGCTAATATTCATGGTATGCAGTAAAGCATGAGGCCTTGAGTCTGGCAGACTGTTCACTAATGTAAGTAGGAGCAGAACAGAGTCTCAGAATTGGTAACATCAACAAGGCTCTTTAGAGATACATTGCATTTCTGCTTTCCAAAATTACACTGATTTTCCAAATTTGCATAAATATTGAAAATACTTACTTTTTGCCTTCTTGTGCTTGACGTTGCACTTCCTGGAGCCCATCTACTGCCTGGTGAAAGTCAAACACTGCAATGGAAAATGAAATGGATATAGTGAGAGACTAAAGGAGAAAAATATTCTTCAAATCATAGACATCTATAATTTCAAGACAAAGTGCCTTAGTTGTCATTGACAGTGCACAGGTCTCCTCACGTGAAAATAGAGTGAGTATTCCTTTAACACTGAAAACATGTAAAACATCACTTTACAGTGGATACAGATTCCATTATTATGCTTCAGATTACACAACACATAAGGAAGTTGTGTTAGATCAAATACATAACTCTTCTGTGGAATAATAATTTAATTTAGCATCATGAGCTAAGCAACAAATTGTGAGGGTTTTTCCCCTTCAATCATCACTTACCTATATGTGCTCTATCTGATATAATCAGTCTTTTCTCCCAATCTTTTAAACCTGTCAAAAGATAAAGAAAGATAGGATTTCAGATGTGCTGATTGGTCAGACTTTGACATTGGCTTTTAGTTTTTCTGTGTCTTTCTTCTAGTTTATATGGCTTCTTGTTAAGACAACTGTAGACAAAATGGATAAATCATAGGAGAATATCAAATATCAGCAATGTTTCTGTTAAGAAACTTTTCTCATTTTTTACTTACCAGCTTTACCTTTTCACTATGGACAAAGATACCCACTTTCTCTTAATGCTAGAATGCTGTGGCTTACACACAATTCTTTAAGGAAATATTCTTGTTTAACTCACTACACAATACACCACTTAAACTCCATTTGTGCCTCAGAAATTAGAGAATTTCTATATAGAAACATAAAACAATCTAAGAAGCAGGGGCACCTTAGAAGGTCATAGGGTCCCAAAGCCTCACTCAAAGCACTGAGTTTATATTTGGGCACAGAAACTCTGAGTTAAGTCATCCCTGTTTGAAGTCAAGGGGAGCTTACCACATATTTTAGGATTATTTTCCATCTAATTTGGTGTCAAATGCCATAAAACTCCATGAAATCCATGAAAAGATTGCATTTGAAAATATGTCTAAAGACAACAATACAAGTCACCATTTTAAATACCATTTTCCTCATTATTTATAATCCAGAATTTACATTGAATACTTATGGTCAGAAACAACAGCTTACAAAAACTCTCAACCTGACTGCAAATATAAAGGTAGGTTAAAAATTACTTGATACAAACCTTTCTTTTCATTCTTTTCAGCTTCTTCAAACAGGCCTGGTAAATGTATAACCACTCCATTACCTTTGGGAACATAAATGATTTATTTTAAAGCAAGGAATAAAATACTCATTCTTAGAATGTAAGGCATGTAAACACTTGCTGTCTAAAATTTTATTTAAAAAGTAAAATTAGATTTCACACAAAGTGATCTTGAGAATGTTTTGGATAAATCCAGATTTTGGGTAAGCAGCTGCTAGCCTGCTGAAATCAGGAAAACCAGAGCTGGCTTGTTTCAGGCGTGAACTCCAGGCTGCTGCACAGCCAGCTGAGGTAAGCGGATTCTTGTCTTTGTTCGTGGTGGACTTTGCCCCACAACTTCAACCTCAATTGTTCACAGGGAAAAGCTCAAAGAAGTCCATGGCTTAGCACAGTGACAAGTCTGTGTGAAAATATTTAAATTTTCTTCAATTGTCAGGTATTTGTTTTAAACTCAGCTCAGACTAGGGCTGTAATACGTTAGCAATGCCTTCCCCCTGCTTTTGAGCTACAAAACAGAATCCACAAGCAATACAGAGCAGTACTGGCGAGACAAGAAGGATTAGTGATGCAGTGGGCTGGAAACAGCTGCTGCCTCCTTCTTGGGAATGTCAGAAATATATCCAAGAGCTGGTCTCAGCCTAAATTTAGCATAACTCAAGTTATAGTCACTACTAATTGACAAGGGAGTAAATAGTAAAGCAAGACAACACACCACAGTTAGCTGAGAGAAAAAATATGTTTAATATATTCCAGTCATCCATTTGGAAATTATTAAATAGAACAAAACAAACTCTGTGGCTCACAAAAATTTACACTCATTTTTTGAACAGTCTGTATATCATGTCTGTCAGAAAGAATCAAAACTTTGGACAACAGGCTTAAATTTGCCTACCATTTGAATATGAGTTTCATGTCCAGTAAGTAATGCAAGCCTTTTTATGATACCACCCGCACCAAATATCTTTACAGCAAAATACAACATCACTCGAAACAGTTGGTGATGTGAGCGAAAAGGAGACTGGATGACAGCCTTCCAAGCAGAGCCCTGCATTTTGGGGCTGGGAAGTCAGCAAAGAGATGTCAAGAGATAAATTATATTTATTTAACCTAAGTCCTGGGGTTTGTGTGCTCAAAGAATAACATATATATTTCTGAAAGTATAAAACCAGAGTGCAAGTAGACGGTGTGAACCAAACTTTACAATAAATTATAAGAAAAAGCAACATGACAGGAAGAGGGTGTTCTTGTTTTCAGTTTTCTAACAGCAGAAACTAAACTGACACTGAAAGCAGAGTAAATCTTCATGTTAAAGCAGCAGTGAAATAAAAGTCAAACAGCTGAATCCAAAGCAAATCTGACTGACAGTCATGTGTTTTTCTTTCCTTGTTACTGTAAAATACAGTTGCAGCTATCCACTATATAAAGTCATTTTTAAGAGTAAGTTCCAAAAATGTCTTACCAATAAAAGAAATTGCCTTTGGATTAATGATGCCACTAGGAAATAGGTGAAAATCATATTCTTTCCCATCAACAACCACAGTATGGCCTGCGTTATTTCCACCCTGCAACAGAAAAAAAACACCCGAAGATTAACAGTCTAAACTTTCAGCAGATGATTTGACAAGACCATCTTTTTTTATTTACACACGTCTTTGGTCACTGCTTTTTCCACCTTATAGTTTCTTAACATGCTGTAGCTTTGTAAAAAGGGCTCAGACAGGACAATGAGGGGGGCTAAAGGATTTCAGCAGAATTATAGAATTATGTAGCAGAACGATACCACAGCGTCAAGGTGGGGCTGGGGCAGAGCAGGAGTAAAAACAGGAGTGGTGGCATAATCTAGAAGAAAACTGAAGCTTTCTGGGAACAAAACTGGAATTAACTACTGTCCTTGGAGTCCAATCTTTGGCATGCCTACACAAGCCCATCCTTTTTAGACATCTTCTGTACATGGCCATTTTCTTGGGTTTAAGACCAGTATTTTCCTTTGAGTGGAAGCTCCTCCTGCCTGCCCAGCCACAAACAGCTACTGCTTCTCTTGGTGTTCAAGACAAAAGGTGTTTGTAAGGTCAGGAGCATGTGCAGTCTTTGCAGCTTCACTGAATGTCCTTCCCAATCACAGAATATCCTGAGTTTGAAGAGACCCCAAGGACATGGAAGTCCAACTCCTGGCCCTGCACAGGACCAGCCCAAGAAGTGGTCAAGGGATGATCTTCCCAGTTACCACCACTGCCACCACTTCAGGAAGTCTGCTACACTTAACGACCTACACGACTATCTATCAGAACTGAAAACAGGAGCTAGCATTTTCCTCGCTAAACTGCTTTTTCACAAAGAGCTTTGAAAGAGAATGGTGTGACAACACACAAACTAGGAAAGAGGTGAATAAATCAAGGTCATGAGTTGATCTGACCAGAAACAAAGAGTTTTAAAAATTAAAGGTCCAGTTTTCTCAGCATGCTTAGTGTTTGTTGCTGTTCTGTTTTGATATAACTTTGTCTCCTACTGATAAGCTTGGGAAACCTGACTACTTGTCTGCTCTGGTGCTACAGGCCTTCCATTCTCCCCAGTGATTACAAATCTTTGTGGATTTGATATGAGGTCTAAATGATTTAAGCTGTGTAGAACGAGGGTATCTACTGGAAGGGAAACTGAGACTGCCACTGGTAATTTGCAAACAATGAAGAGAGTTGGCTGAATGAATGGAGGTAGATGAAAACGCTGAGAAAAAAACCAGCCATTTATGAAAATGAATACTTATAACACACGTAATTCCAGTGTTTCATTTATTCTCCATTTACTCATTTTCCCATTTGCTTGTATGTAAAACACAGGAAAATGACAACTGACAATCCTTTCAAAAGGCGGATAAATGCTGAAACACAATATTAAGAAAATAAAAATTTTAGGTTACCAAAAAAGAATAATTTAAGAAATATGCCTTCAAATATGACGAAAGTAATTTTCATGCTTTGGAATATGTGAGCTCAACAGTTAATTTTAAACAGATAACCTGCTAAGAGAGAGCTGAGTAGGAGTTATAACAGAAAAAAGGCTGCACGCACAAATTTCATTTGATTTTAAAACTGCTGGGTAGCTCATCCTTGGGAAGGGAAGGACTCCCAAGTGTCTTCCTAATGCAGAGTTATAACTTGCCCAGAGAATCCTGGTTATTTTGCTTGCCTTCCAGATATAATAAACCAGTTGTAGGAACCTGGATCTAGTTAAAAGTACTCAGCTATCTAGAAGGTTAATAAATCAGGGGGGAGAGTACTTTACATGATATTTAAGAGGTCTGATAGGGTGGACTGTACTGGTTGAAGCACTAGTTCATTCTATTATGAAGCTGAGAAAGAGGCTAGTAACTTCTTCTGGGACTCCTGGCTTTCCTTTTCTGCTCTCCTACAGATGATGGCAAGATGGAAGCTTTAAAAGAATTAACTCCATCATTTAACTCCAACTCTTTTAGATTTAATCTCTACTACAAACAACAATTTTCATGTTTCCTCTGAAAATGGGGAACCAGGCTGCTTCAAAAGTATTTGTTGTCACTAATGCTATACATATACTCTGGTTTTCTTCATCAACATTGATTATGAACAAATGAAATCAGGCTTGAGGACTCACAGTCTGAGATAACAGCACTCCTAAATTATAGTCAAAGGTATTTTCTTGTATCCTAAGATTTCAAAAGGTGAGATACACCAGTATGAAAATGTTTATGAAAGACCATTTATGCTTTTGGAGAATTTCCTGAACAACTCATACCCAGACAAATGCTGTCCCTTTCTTTAGCAAATGCTTGAAAAGGGATGTTAATCAAGCGATCTGTGAAAGCTGGCACACATAATGCTGAAGCACAGAAACCAGCAGATATGATATATCCCCTAATGGCCAAAACCTGTGATACAGTTTCAGTCACTCTGGATAGATAACACAAATCAAAAACTTAGTGACAGAGTATATAAAACAGCATTTCTCTAATTTAAAGCTAGTACTGACAGCTCTGAAACCGCATTTTGCATTGCTCACGTTGGTTTGTGTTTTCCAAGAATATTTTTACAGCTCAACTAATTACACTTTTATAAATATAATTGAAGTGATAGCAGAGCATTGAATTACCCAACAGACAACCACACTTGCAGAACGTAACACTGGTCTGATGAGATACTTTCTGTTTATTATCTGGTCATCTCAGTAATTACTCATGTTCAGCTACATGGATATTCTAACAGCATATTGGCAGCCTAACAGCTGAGATATTATAGACATCTATTTCTTTTCTAATTTTACTCCAGTTCTGAGAGTATATATAGGATACACATGAGCCATTTCTTTTGCTATCAAAATGTAAGTGAACCTAGAAGCTTGTATGGTCTGAATTTGAAGATTACATGTTTGAAGGTGCAGAGGACTGCCTGGTACACTGCACCTGTGTTAGCTCCCCTTTCCCTCACATGGTATTTCGCTAAAGTGTTGTGAATACTAACACCTTGAGTGACAGTGTTCTCTGGACCCTCAGGATGCTTCCTGTTAGACCAAGAAACTTCTGGTGCCTCTGCTTAGCTCTTGCCTCAAACACAGCTCTGCATAGTGAACTTCTACTTAATATCCAGACTCTGCCATGCACCACCAAGCCCACCTGAATTCAGTTTATCTTTTACCTTTTGCAATTTCCTAGGTCACTAGGTATCTGCCTTCTTTTGCAGCTCTAAAAAATGTCTCTAGCAAAGAGAACATTAAGGCAGCAACTTCCAACAGATTAATCACCTGTGCCATTTTGGCACGATCTATATTGTGAAATGATGGTACAACCAGAAATAACAATTATCATTCACTGTGTAGTCTGGGCATCCCCATCAAATGACTCTGGTGTGGGAAGTTCTGTTCCCAAGAAGGCATCCAACAGGATCAGCAGCACTTGTGTCTGCTCTGTTCAGCCAGTTTAATCTCTAGTGACTCAAAATTGTACCACATACAGGAAACACTCCAGGTGCAGGTAACGGGGGCCATTGATTACAGCAAACTGCAGTAGTGACGAGGGACTGGAGAACTAGAAAGTATTACATATGCCAAAGACAACAGGCCAGATATCTCCTATAGCAATAAAAAGACCTTCATATCACTTTGGAGGCTCATCTCAAGAGAACACACAAAAGCATTTCCTTTGAGGCACTGCCTAAATGCAGCAATGATTTTTGACTGTGCAGTCACAGCTGTTGTTCTTCATTATCAGCTACATTAAAGCTTCAGAGCAAGTAAATGCTTGTTTCTAGCTGTATTTGGTAAGTATTAAAGTTGTTCACAATTAAATCAGGCACCTAAGTAAAAGATAACTTCCACTGAAGTAATTCATAGTTGTATTAGGTTTGTATGGTAAGGTTTTAGTAGCAGGGGGATGGGCAGCAGGGGCTACAAGGGTGGCTTCTATGAGAAGATGCTGGAAGCTTCCACTATATCCAATAAAGCAAATGCCAGGTGGCTCCAAGACAGACCAACCACAATAGTCTGCAGTGAAAAACTAGCATTCAGCCTTTTGAAAATATATACATTGCTCAACAAGTCAGTTTTTATTAACTTTGTAAGCAGTAGAAGTTGAAGCCTCTATTAACAGCAGTGAGGTCTGTGGGTTATGAAAATTATTTTTTTAAAATTATTTTTCTGTAAGATTTTAATTTGTATTTTCTGAAATTTTATAATCCAAGTGTAAAGTGTCCCCATACCAGATGGAGCTAGAGGAACTAAACTACCTCATGAAACATCGTAAGGTCTTTTATCAGTACAGCACTTTGTTTAAAAAGAAAATCCATTTCCAAGCTCTTTATGTGCTGATCTACTTGTGATATTGGATTGTTGCACTGATGTACATTGATTACTATTCCAGAGTGCTTGAACACCAGAACTGCATCAATACTCTAAACTGAGAAGCTATTTCTTACCAGTGTTAACAACTGTATGCTGGTCTAAACACTACCAGGGAATTAATAATTGTTATGAGCAGGTTGGCAGAGGACGGTCATTGTCTTCATAGTAGAACTAACAAAAACCATAAAGGAACAAATCTATGTCCCAAAGTGCTTAAAGGCTGTATTGTTTTCAAAGTCATCATCTCTTTACTCTCTGCAGCCAAAACATCCCAAGATAGAGACCTTCTTTTGAGAGCAGCAGTGAGGCTGTTCAGTACTGGCAGCAGGAACTCTATTCTCCCAACCAGCCTTTATGATGCACGTTTGAATAGGAAGGAAACGACGCTCACAGGTGTTTCTGCCTGCTCTGGCCAGGCAGGTAGTGTGCAGGAGGGTTTCCAGATACTCTGCTGGTTGACACATACTTCATTCGCTCAGTGCTCCCCACAATGTCCAAATGCAATTTAATCAAGTAGATTGATATGAAAAATCATCAGGTCACAGATAAAATACCTTAAAACCTGATGATAATTTCAAACTACAACTAGAGTGTGAACGAGGAACAGGTTTCTTTTTGATGGGTCTCACACTGATCAGTTCTCACCCTCTTCCACTTAGCAATGGGGAAATGACAGAAACTGGTTATTGAAGATCTGCAGACAACACCAGCACGGTGTGAGTGACACACCAGCGGTACACAGCAGCTCCTCAGCTCACTGGTACAGCCGTGAATGCATAAAACCTCATGACCAGGTTTTGAATAAACCAATTAGAAACAAAAACATTGTTCAAGGAGATATCTGTGCTAGGGAGCACGTGGAGGTATCTGAACACAGTTCCAGTACTGGCTGATATGCCTAAGGCGAACCTCGTGTGTATAAATGGGAATATCAAGTAGGAGTAGAAAGATTGTATTACCTCTCCTTTTGGCAGCCGTGCAACCGCCACTAGAATACTGTGTCCTTGGTACGGGGACAAGATTACAAGATGATCCCCTCTGGCATTATTATAATGTATGAATTTATAATCTATGAAGTGGAATACCAGCCACAAACCAGCAGTTTGGGAAGACTGCATCTGAAAACAAATGCTATGACTCCTGTCTATCTCCATTTTAAGTGTCTCAGTAATACTAATTTCACCCACCAATGGAACAAAACATTTTCTGAAATTCAACTGCATCTGAAGGCCGAATACCTCTCTCATTATACTATCAAATAGACTATGAAATCTTTCTGTTTTCTTACCTGAATAGAGTAATTTTCTTCAATTTACAGAATTTTATATGTGAGTAAACAGGAAGGAGCATTGTTACATAAATTGTTTCTTCTTTCTACAATTTAATTAACATGGCTATTTCTAACTTACACCAGGTACTGCCTGGAACTAACTTCAATAAATGTAGCTAATAAGTGCTACTAGCATAACTGGCACTGACATGAAATTTATAATAATATAGATCCATTGCCTTTCCTGGTATTTCTCATTATTTACACCATTGCAAATGAGGTTTGAACATCACTGGTATTAAAACAATCCCGTCAGACAAATGCAATGCATTAAGTGCTTTGAACATGTAGACCCTTCAACACAGTCACTGAATCACCTGTGTGTGAAAGCTTTTGTCAGTGACTGAAGTGCAGCACGTTCCAGTTGGGAGGTTGTTGCCATAGATGCTTGTTTGTTTCCCTTACTGGAAGTCTTTCCCACTCGTTTTTTTTCCAGTTTAACTATTGACAAGTAACATCCAATTCACTCCAACTCAAGTTTCAAGAAGTGGACCATAACTTCATTGTTTTGGGGGTTTTTTTGTAGGTTTTGTTTGTTTGTTGTTGCTTGGTTGCGTGTTTTTTTTTTTACTCAAGCCATTGGGAAGAGCTGGGTTGGGAATAATCAGAAGTATCCTCAGACCAGAAGAAGTGAGGGAATGGTGATCTTTAGTACTGACAAAGACCTGGTGTAAGTTGCAAGTTTATTTCCCAACACCAACCATCCTCAGTCAAATCTAGTTTGCCTGGATCTTTTTTCCCAAGACTGTGTTGCAATAATGGTTTCAAGTACAAACAACTCTGCGTGGAACTGCTACGTCTTACTCCTGTTCTGTTCCAGTGTGTCCCTTTGCTGTCTCAAAGAATGAACAAAAACCCCTAGGATCCTACCTTTCCAACTAAAATAGTGATCTCTACAAAAACTCCCAAATTCCCATGGAAGGACACCTTCTAATGCCTGGTGAGATAATTAGTATGATTTTAAACACAAACACTCTTGAGAAGAGCTGAGACAGATTTTTGACCCATTAAAGAAATATAAAATTGTCTCTAGCACAAAACCTGAAGCTTCTATCATATACTGCACCAATAATGTAGTATTTTCTCCTTACTACAAAAAATGACCCTAACTTATACAGATACCTCAGTCTTCCTAAGCATCTGAAAAATGCAACTGGAAAAGCCAGGTCTAATTCAACTCAGGTTTTAAACAGCAATCAGTGTAGACAAACTAGACACTCAAACACTAGTTATTTTCTCTCAAACTGAATCTAGTGTTTTGTCAAACCACATCAAAACAATATACCACAACAGACTACTACAACAAAATACACACTTACTCCAGCATTAGATGCAAAAAAAAAAAAAAAAAATTAAAGGAGTATCAATAGAAAATGCTGCAGTGGAAAAACTATTCTGACTAATGTTAGCAGAATACTAAAATCAAGGATTTCAAACATGAAAAATCTAGGTATGTCTGCTTGTCTTTAATTCTCTCTTCTGAAGAGGCACAGCCACATGTCCCTGTGGGAAGTAATATGATCCAAGGATATGGACATAACTTTTCTTATATCTGTAAACAAGTTAACTACAGGAATGAAATAGAACAGATGTCATTTCAGTTTAATTTTCAGCTGTTTTCTTTTGATGCTTGTAGAGGATAATAAATTCATCAGGCTTTATAAAGGGGATTGAAAATTAAGCTTGCTTTCTTATGGAGATTTGGAAACTTTAAACCTGACCTTCTCATACAGTATTTATAATCCTGGTGGTCCTGAGATGATCTCGCTGATGCCCAAAGGAGAGGCTAGTTTAAAATAGCAATGTCACCATGTTGTTCTAAAGCTTAAAATGATATAGTGTGGCATGTAAGTATGTATAAGCAGAATGAAAAACAAAATTGGATAAAGTACCTTATAAGTGAGAGATTGCTACAAAAAAATTTTCAAGTTTGAAAGGTTGGACTTTATTGTAGCTAAGGAAGCAATTCACATTTAAGAAATCCTCTCCTGTGTTGAATAGCAAAATAAAATCTACTTGTGTTTTTGCAGGGAATCTTGCAAAAAATTACTTAGAAACGTGCCTGTATGAATGTACATGCAAATGGAGTTATCAGCCTTCCCAAACATTCTAGAAATCACAAACAACAGTCCTGCACTCACTGCACACTCACGACTTCAAGGTCATCAATCTCTTCACTGAAGATCATCATGCACTAAATCATTAGGAGATTAAAGTCTTTCCATGTTACTTTATCCTGTAGAGGAAAATTATACTAAATATCACAGTTAAATCTCATTGAAAGGAGAGGAACACATGATACACACACACACAGAGAAAAGCAGTAGCCAACAAGCCCCTGTAACTCCACACAATCATCACATAAAACTGCCCTAATTTAATCCCCGTTGCAAATAGTTCCAGCAGCCCATGATCAATAGGGACAGTCACAACAACGTGTGGCTGCTTACCCTGCCCTGTCAGCAGCAACAGAGGAACAAAGGAAACCTCTCCATCTCGCACCTAAACCACCCAGAGAAACTACTCGTCTGGCATTTCTGCCACGCCTGGGTTTTATTATTCAATCGCTTGCCCACAGTATTTTCCTTTGCATTCCTCAAAGTAATGTTACTAAAATATACGACATTTATGTTGCATTCATTAAAACACTAAAAAAGGAAATAAGAAAACAGACAACAATATGAAACAGATACTTGTATTGAAGCATTGGGCACATCTCTTGACCCTTGCCTATATTGTTCTCTAATGTTGCAATGGTATCCAAACCCCAAAACATTGCCAGGCTTTTCTTACTGGTTAGCTTCTCTCAAACTTACTTGTTAACATCTACTACATCAAGAAAATTAGCCACTTAACACCCTTGGTGTATGACTTGTTAAATCTTTCAGTCCAAGTAACTGTGAACTACTCAACCACAGAAGATCTTAACAGCCAGTTTTTCTGGTACCCTTTTCAACCTTCTCAGCTTTTCCTCAGTATTAGCATCAACTGTAATTTTTGTCCATCTACCTCAAAAGATCAGATGACTCTTTTTTTGAAACTAAAGCAATTCTTAACTTGAAAGCATACACTTGATAGAAGTAATATTTTAAAAAGTGACTGCATCTTTAGTTCAAAACAAAACCCTTAATACGAGAAACTTTAAAAATCTAGTAACAGCTCTTCTTAATGCAATCACATTGTTACCATTTGGTGCTGCTTTCTACACCTCAGTTCTTGAGGGAATGCTGGTAACATCAGGCAGATTGTTTCCAGACTTCCAGAAGGCAGAATTGTCACAGGAGTGACACATCCAGCATTGTCATGGACACACTGGAATGGCAGTGCCGAACAACAGCTTGAAAAGGTTCTTAAAAACTGTCTTGGCCTTGTACCTGCCGCTGAATCACTGCCACTGGTGTAGGTGTGAAGTGAAGGAAAGACGTGCATTTGTGTTGCAGCTGTTTTACCCAACTCTTCAGTAATTACAACGTGACCTGTGGCAGGTAGAGGTGATTATCACAGGGTCTCTACGCACCTACTAGTGACAGCTTTCGCATTTTCACATCAGGCTTTTGGAAAACCTTTCCTTCCCTTCAAGTCTTTTATCGAATTGTTTATGGGGAATTTTCAGTGAAAAGTTGCTATTACAGTGTACCTTACGTAGTCTCATCTCAAGGAAACAGCTAGAACTGCATGACGAGCAGTTGGTCTCAGTTAACTGAGAACTTACTAGGTGTGATTTTTAGGAACAGATCCAGCCCAAGCAGTGCCTCTGGAAGCACACCACCTTGGCCCCTTGGCCCTTGTGACAGGTGACTGATCATACTCCAAAACTGATCTGAGAAATTATCTAATTAAAACCCTGGTAGCCAACACCAGCCACAGGTTCTAGCTTTGAAGGTAGACACAAAACAACATATGAGGTGATGCAAGAAATGTACAGCTGAAGTGAGAGTTACCACTGAGAAAGTCACATTCTGAAACCATGTTTTGAACACCACCAAATCTCTCTTCATTAGTATGCTATATGTATCCAAATTACTTCATCTTATATTACAATAATATGCTAAGTGGACAGGTAAAAACTGAACTTCCATCTTAATGTCCAGTATTCTCTTACTTAAAAGCTTTAAACAAATGCAAAAAATCTGGTCTTAAAAGAAACATCAAAATGAAATATTTGCATTGAAATCTTTGGTTTTACCCTTTCCTAAAAATATACCAGGGATTAAAAGCATTGCACAGCATAATGTGATAGCTCCATGCCCCAGGAGGCCACAATAAGAAAGAAGTATTAGCCTCTAACATTTTGCTTCTGAATGCCTTTGCTTGCTGAAAGAGCAATTTAGAGAAAAAAATGTTCTTGATGTTCTCCATTAACAACCTGAACTTAAACCTACTCAGCTCCTTAACAGCCCTGAACAGCTTGCTGTTATTAGTTTATTTAGAAATACCTTTTCTGCTTCTCTATATGGGTTTATGTGCCTGTGTATTTGGCATTTTAATGAAAGCAGCCTGTGAAAAGTTTTGTACTGCATCATCCAGAAGAATATTTAGAGATCTTTTATCCTTTCTGAAACATCCTCTTTCACAAAGAATGCTACAAGTATACAGATGAAATGAAATCAATTGCTTCTGGTGAACTAATATTTAATATTTAAATTATGTCACATATTTCAGTGTCACTGAATGGTGTGTAACTAATTATTTTGAACTCAGACTGCGTATAATCTAAGCACTGAGTAAAGCTGAAACAACATGCTCAATAAATTAAGTCATCAATTCATGTGAAATTAAATTCTGAATGCTCAGGAAAATTGGAGAGGGGTTTTAATGCAGAATTTCTTTTAACATACTTTAAAGCTTCCCTTGTTCCTCTGATAAAGTTCCTATTCCCATTCACCTGCTTGCTTTTCTTTCTATTATCCCAGAAAATATAATTTCATTTCCTCTGCAGCAGCCTATGTTACAGATTATTGTCATGAAACCAACACACTAAAATACTTGAGAAACATTTAATGAAAATTATTTCCTTTCATGGAAATATTAGGGAACTACTATTTTAAGAAACCTCTTCAAACTCAAATCTAGCCCAGAATTTAAATTTCTATACAGGGAGGAGGGCAACCCCACCTTTTTTTAAAAGGTTAGCTCAAAGAGTATCCTACTGGTATGAAGAAATACTCTAGCTGAGATATTACTTCAGAAGACATGAAAACCCATCTTTCAGACGTTCATTTTCAAGCTTTCTCTACTTCCATTTCACTGAAGATTAAAACAAGCTGTTGAACATTATTTCCATCAACGTTTCAGAAAATAAAGTGGACAAGACATCAAGAAATAATGTTGTCCATCACCATATTCTAACAAAAAAAATTCTGGTGCAATTTCTTCTGACATTTCCTCTAAAGTTTCTAATAAGCCAGTCATTCAGTGTTTCTTGTTTAAGTAATTGTTTCTAACACACAAGTGCTATGGCACTGAAAGTTTTTCTGAGTTTCCAGGAGCAATGTGAAGCAGCAAGGTTCTGGTCCAAACACTGAGGTTTTTCATGGCACTACACAGGATTAATCAAGTTCCACTCAAACTGATTACACCTGTAAGTTAATGACCTGCCATTATCACCCTGAGAACTCATCAGTACACAGCCTTAGATATGTGCATATCTTTACTAAACCTTAACAGACTTCTAACAGAGGCAAAAAACATACACCATTATCTACTTGCATGATTAGCTCTGAAAGTACGGAACATTAAATTATTAAAATGGCACATACTTTATAGGGTGCTCAAAATTGTCAAATGCACAAAACACTAATTTAAGTATTAAAAAAATTCACTTGTCACTTAAGTAGTGTAATTTTCTCAAAAGTAAATCATGGCTCCTATTTTCTCTTTCAAATGTTTCATAGTCAGCCCTAAACTCTACTCCTGACGACATCTCCATCTAACCAGTGTATCTCTAATCCTATCATAGTCTCACACACGGTGTGTGTGCAAGTGTATCAGTGAACACTATTCAGAAAAGAGCCCAGAGCTCCTCTAGACCCACCTGCCTTCCATCCATCCCAGCCTCATCAGGCTGCAGAAAGACAATCTGGATGTGCCTGGCAGCACATTAAACCATCTAAGCCATCAGCCTATTGCTAACACACTAACCCTTCTGGCATGCTCATGCAGAGTCCTCTATCCTTCCCAGGGTGTTCTGAGGCTGCACCTGGGGGCCACTCTTGCAAAGTAGTTCACCAAATACACAGCAAATCTGTCTTGAAAGCAGCTTCAGGGCATCCCTCAAAATTGAGTCTAAAAAGAACCATATGATTCCTTGCAGCAGTAACATTAACCCCATGAGAACACAGTTTGACAGGAGCCTACATGAAATGCTCCTCCTCAGCTAAAACTTTTAAATTTTGTCTTCTCACCAAAGCAATGCTGAGACTCGAGTTTAAATTCCTAATAATACATTACCGGGGGAAGCAAGGGGGAAATAAATATGGAAAAATAGCTATAGTCCTGATAATACATATTCATTAGCTACCTTTTGCAGGGAAACTTCTCCCCAAGGTGATTCAAGATCTTGGGAGTTTAATGTTCCAAGTGAAAACACTTCCTCCACGTTCTAAATATTTAACCTGCATGACAACATTTATTTACATAATATACTTAATTAGAGAAACGTCCTTGGATTTATTATCTTGGATTCTGGGATGTCTGTAGCTTTTCAGTAGCTTTCATGCATTTTACAGCAGAATAAATTTCATGGTACATACCAGCTGAGCTGGACTAAGCTGACTACTTTTTAATATGCTCACATAGTTTAAAGGGAAAACAGACAGGTTATTAGCTGTATTGGTCTAATATGTTCATAACCCAATGTTTGAAAACAGTTTTTTAGAAGCTATTACCATTACTGATGCCCCCTCCCTGGAGGTGTTCAAGGCCAGGCTGGAAGGGGCTTTTAAACAACCTGGTCTAGTAGATGGAAGGTGTCCCAGCCTGTCCCAGCAGGGGGGGTGGAACTGGATGATCTTTAAGGTCCCTTCCAACCCATTTCATGATTCTATTCAGAATAACCTCTGGGTCTAATTTGGTCTATACTAGGCAAATGTATTGTTTTGAGAATCCTCACGTTATATTCAACTCAAAAATACCTATAAGCAAAGCCATGCAAGATGCTTCCTGTTTTCATGCAACTCTACATCTTGTATTTTTATGTAATTTGGGGTATTTTCCCCCCTATTTTACTCACGCTCCATACTGAAGTATTTTTTTAGAATACACTTCCAGGCACTTTGCAGGGAACACAGCCTGCCCATCCAAAACAGCCCCTGCAGTAAAACTTTGGCAGACTCCTGAGGTTTGTTACCGTCGGCCTCCAGGCCGGCTCACAGCGCTTTTTCTCCGGAGGAGCAGCCCGGAGACACCCAGCCACCCCCCGACGGGCAGCGGAACACCCTCGCCAGCACTGGCTGCAGCCCGGCCCGCGGGGCTTGGCTTCCCGAGGCAGCCCAGCGCCGGGAAGCGCCCGGGGCGCGGCTCCTCCCCGGGCAGCCCCGGCCCCCCGCCCGACGGCACCTCGGGATCCAGTGTCGCTTATCGTGAAGGGTCAGCTATTTATATTTATAGCTCAGGGCTTTTTCTTTCCGAGTGGCATTTGGAGGCGCAGCCGGGGCGGATCGGGGGGGGGTGTGTGTAGGGCACACGGCCGCCCGCCGGGGCACGTTCACGTCCCGCCCCTGGCTGCGGGAGAGGGACGGGGAGTGGAAATAGGGAGCGGGCAGGGAGAAAAAACAGCAGGAGCGAGGAGCGGCAGGCGGAGGGAAACAGCGCTGGAGGGAGGAAAGAGGGAGCAGCGGGGGACAGAGGGGACCCGCACGGGGAGGAGGGCGCCGAGCCGAAGGGAGCTGGGGGAAAGCGAGAGCCGAAGGGAACACGGATCGCAGGGCGGGGAAGCGTTAAGGGAGTGGCTGATAGAACCGGCCCGGCACCCACCTGGCACCGGCACACAATGTCCGACTCGGTGGCCAGCAGGTCGACCACCTTGCCCTTGCCTTCGTCCCCCCACTGCGCCCCCAGCACCACCGTCACTTTGTTACCGCCCGGCTCGCTGCGCGCCCGCTTCAGCCCGCCGGCGGCGGGGTGGCTGCTGCGGTCGTTGGACGCCCGGGTGCCGGACATGCTGGCTGGGAGGGTGGCTGTGGCTGCAGCAGCCGCCGCCTCGCGCCGCCTCGCTCCCCGCCGCTGCCGAGCCCTG
>WBMZ01003532.1:121395-285431 GCA_013400975.1 Atrichornis clamosus | reverse complement strand
ATATATAAAAATAGCTTTAAAAAAAACCCCCACCCAAAATACCCACCCTGACCAAACCGATATCCCCCAAAAAACCCACCGCAAGCCACCAAAAAACCCCAAGCTATCACATTGCTCCTAGCCCATGAATGCCTTAAAAACAAATGTTTAAACAGGTTTTCTTTTTTTTTTTGAAGCGGCAGAAAACCTCTGCATGCTCCAATGGGTTACAATAACAATGCTCTATTGCAATGTAAAACAAGCTGGAGGAGAAAAAGGTGCTTTTTGTTACCATTTTATCAAAGCTGTTCATCTTCTAGCTGCAGGCAGCATTTTGCTGGAATTGCAGATATTTCTCTGTCCGGGCTCCTTTGTTTGTGCATCTCATTTGCATATATTTATCTCCAGCTGAGGGTGCTTTCAGCTCATTAAGGCCTCCCCTCGCATTATTTCATAAGCCAGCTGCTAGGAGGGATTTCACCTGTGGTGAATGAGAAAAGAGGGGTGAAAAAACCAAATTCTTCATTTAAAAAAAAAAAAGGAAACAAAAAAACCAACAACCAAGGAAATCTTCTGACTCTCTTCCCCTATAAATGGGCACCATTTGTGTTAAACAGCCTCTTGTCATGATAGATGCCTCCTGGGGTCAGGGGGGAAAGTTGATTTGAAGGTCAGCAGTAAAACAACAGACAAACCAGACGCCAAACTGGTTCCTTAGCTGTCGGTGGGAGCAGTGGTACAACCAGGTCTTGAACCTTTTTCAACCTCTAATAAAACAGGGGAAGAATCTGAAGTGGAGCAACCAGGCCCCAGAGGAAAAAAAAACCAACCCACAAATAATATCAATATCGAGCAGCAACGGGAAACAACAGGGTAGCTCTCAGCATTATGGGCACGCTGCTATTGTTTCAAGAGCTGGGGAATTAATTCCACTTATTTATTTAAGGCGTGTCAACTCGCTGCCTAAACCTGTTTCGGTGTCAAGATGAATAAAACTTTTATGGCTCATAAAATAGAGCCATTCATCTCCATGGTTTTTGTGGTGCCTGTGTTGTTGGGGTTTTTTTCCCCCTCTCCTCCTGGCAGGCTGAGCTGGGCCAAAATCTGTGTCCCATCGCAACTAACTCGCTCATAGGGGCAAAGAATATTTGGACAGGGCATCTCAAGCTAAACTTCTGGGTTTGATTAGAAATTGTAAATGTTAATTCATCATAGTCATGTGCAAACCCCCCAACTCCTCTTTTTCCCAGGCTAAAACTTACAATGAATTTACATCATCTATATGGAGCTTTAGACCAACAGGTAATAAAATACAATAAAGCTTGCTTTTTATCAGGACACACACACAAAAAAAATCCCATTAATTATAGTTCATGACTACTCTAAACCAAATGTTCAAATAGTAGTTGGAAATGATGCATAAAATCTCAGCATGTTCTGATAGGTTATAGAGTCAGTGGTTTATTGCAATGTAAAACAAGCCACAGGAAGAGAGGGTGGTTTTGTTTACCATTTTCATCAAAGCTGTTCATCATGTTGATATACTTATCCTATACTGTGACCCCTACATACGTTGCATTTCACATATTTATTTTCCAGGTTGTTGCCACTTTTGCTGCCTTTGCCTCTGAAAAGTGGAGTAATTCTGTGGCCCCTTTGAAATATTTCGCCTTCTGCAAATTTCTGCCAACAAAACAACTGATAGATATGGACCTGAGAAATATTTATTATCATTGAGTAAGGTTTTCTTTTGACTTCATCTGAGGCAATTAGTACCTGAATAAACACAGACTAAGTAATCTACCTCCTCAAAAGGTAATTAGACTTGAAAAGTGCTGTTTGGCTCTACCCAAGGAAAGCACAGCTTGATTAAAATGCTTTGGAGATTCACTTTCATTTCTATTCCCTTTTGCCCTGGAAAACATTTTACAACATCCCTATAACTTTTAATTTTTCCCCATGCCAAACCTGGGGCCGCTGTTGGTTGTTGCTGTCCTTTTCCTCCACCTTCCCTAAATCTTTAACTCCGCTTCTCATTTTTCTTTGCCTCTAATCTAATCAGTAATTCCTTGGCTTGGCCAAATAGTTAAAAATGTTAAGTGCTGCTCACAATTCCTGCTGCCTCCCCCTCGTATCTGTCTCTGTTTATGGAACAGGCCCTGGTTTCCTCCTGCTCTTGTTCAGCTGTAGGTCTGCAGGTCAGGAGACTGTAAATACACACAGTGCTGCCCCAACCCATAAATCTGAGCAAAGGGCAGCCTTATATATTCAGATAAGGGATGTAAGGGGAAGGGGGGGAAAAGAAAAAAAATTAAAAGAAGAGAACCACTCTGTGGTGAAAGAGGTGCTTTGCTAGATCCCGAACCCAAGGTGCATTCCCTGCTACCTCGCAGGATGTTCCAGTTAGAGATGAAGCCAAAATGTTTACCTTTCTTCCCATCCCTCCTTGTTTACACATAAATCGTTACAAAATGAATTTTATTACCTTTGGGGTAAAGAAATTAAACATGAGATTTCGATGGCTTTCTGTCCTACAGACCTTTGTTGGTCTATTTTCTCCCCCCCACCCCATTTTATTTCCTGCACCTCTGAAGCTTTCAAGGGAACAGTCCCCCTGTTATTGCTTCTCAGTTCCAAGGTCTTAGAATAAATAACATTGTTATTACTCACTTCACCAATTTCCAAGAAGAAATATTGCTGCAGCAAATGCGAGCAGCACTAATATTTGCAAAGTGATAAATGGATTGTTACATACCTTCCAGTCTGTGTGGCCTCCAGCCATCCTCTGGCCCGCTACATCCCTCCTCGGGGTGGGAGGGAGGCTGCCTTTGAACTTAGTGGGGTCCAGGCACTTAGTGCCTTGCACCAGAGCCTGCCCCCAACCCCCTCTCTCGCTCTCTGATAGAAAGATAATTTTAAATGGACCATGCCAAACAAGGTACTGGGACTGGGGGAGAGCAGGAGCGTCGCACCAGAACCAAGTAGCCAAGTGAAGGTGCTTTTGAGGCTCTGATTTGGTGGGTTTTGTTGGGTGCTGCTGGGAGAGGGGTGAGAGTCTTGGGACCAGGACACAACTGCTGCTCCGCTGCCCTCCCCGGCTCCACACGGTGCTGGCACAGCTGCCCTGGTGCAGGTACCACATCCCTGGTGTCACAACAAAAGATACCTGTCCTTCCCTAGCTTCCAGCAATGTGAAAAGTGGACAGAAAAGAGCTTGCAGAGGAGAAAAATTATTTTTCAAATTCCCTCCGCTCTGTCCCCAAAATGTCCCCAGTGCCTGAATAAGATCTGTAGTGGATACCTGGGATACCAGGGATACAGACGTTCAGTGGGGTGAAAACTGGAAACACGTGTTGCCAAACACCACTATCCTCACTGCTCATTAAATTTCATTAATCCACATGAAATTTTCAGCAAACTTTCTCAACCAAAGCTGAGGTTAGGGAGGTGCTAAGGCAGGATGCAGTCTGCTGACCTCCTCATCCCAAACCTGGTTGCTCACCACATCCTTTCTGAGCTTAAAAAAAGATGGCAATTGGAAAATTCACATGGAATAATTAAAAAACAATATAATTTTTGATTTCTTTTTTTAAGCAGCAATTTATATGTAGCTCTGAGACATGATTTGAGGTTCTCAATTTTATTCAAAACAAAATCTCCAAATCAAATTATTCGTGGGCTGCAAGTCATGCTGAAAAAAATGTCACTCTGAATGTGCAGTAATTAGAAACAAAACAACACATTTTTCTTCAGACCCACAAAGAGTAAGTTGCTGACATTTCTTAGACTGAGTTTACTGCATTTCCATGCCATGGCTTATGGGATAGCGGCTGGGAGGGTTTGGTTGGATAAGTTGAATTCCTTGAAGGGATGAGAACCCCCACCTTCGGTTATTCAAGCACCAGAGGTATTGTAAAAGCTTGTTCTTCATGGGCACAGCAAAACTAAGCTGCTCCAGGAGCAACATCCCGACTCCTTTAGTGCTGGTGTGGCATTGTGTGTGAGGTTGGGGCGCCACTAGCAGAAGGGGTGAGAGTACCCTTCATCACTTGCCCTCCCTGGCCTTTTCTCCCTATACAGCCCCTTTCCTTCTGAAGGGGTTGTCAGAAGCCTGAGGAGATACTCACGGTGTGTACAGATCTGATGTGGATGTTAAACACAGTGGTATCAGCATCTCTGTGGTGCCGGCGTGAGATGGGAGGAGGTAAAGAATGCTTGTAGAGGTTTCAGCAGCCTGGGGCGGAGGTGTTGGCATGATCTGGCAGTGCTAGTATGTGAATACTGTGCCCAAGGAGACGGGGAAGGTCTTAGGTTGAAAGACTGGAGCTATATATTAGATTGCTTTTCCTTAAGGGATACCAGGATCCGTAAAAGAAGGAAGGAAAATTCAAGGATCACAGGAAGATAATCACCCAGAAATTGTGGGCAGAGGTTTGAAAGGGTCAATCAGAAGAAAAAAGTATCTGACAGTTTTTTGTCTTGACCAAGGTAAACACCACCTCATCTTTTTTTGTAAGATGAAAAATATTGAAAAGAAGGTCACAAGTTACAGATAAGACTAGAAAGTCCTTTGGGATGGGCTCTCATGCAAAGTATATACAGTTCACTACTATTAACAAAAACCCGATAGTCTGTATTGGTTTTTAATAAAAGGATTAATAGAATCATGGAATCATAGAATCATAATGGTTGGAAAAAACATCCAAGATAATTTAGTCCAACCTTTATATAAACCATCCATAAGACTCTCTCATAAACTTGTATGTGCCTATGTTTATGTACCTGTAAATAGGCATGTGATTGTGTACATATATATATGTATATATAATAAAATCTCAGTGTGCAACAAATGAAAAATAAAATGAGCTGCAAAACTATTTAAGGAAAAAAGTGATGAAAGCGGGTGAGAGCTGGGACAGTGGCATGGTGGGGAACTATCCTACTGCTTGGAAACATCCAGAAACCTTCTTAAATATTTACCAGCACCTTTCCTAACTCTGGGAGCAGGGCTGGGAGTGCCTCAAAGCCATGGTCCTTTGGGAGATTTCTGTCAGGCAGGAAAACTTATGACAGCAGCATTGCTTGTTCTTTGCTCTGCTTCCAGCCCCAGAAATCACACAGGTAAGAAGGAAAATCAAAATATTTGAATATATACAAAACATCCGCATTTGTATAAACAACAAGCCTTGAAAACAGAAAAAAGAATCAGGTCTTCATTTTTTATTACTTTTTTTCTCAAAAAAAAAAAAAAAAGAAAAAAAAGAAAAAGTCAGGCAGTTCTTATTTTATCCAGACCAGTTCATAAATCCCAAGTCATAAATCCACATGATATCCCAGGCTGCTGGATTTTGCATTTGGAGCTCTGAAAGACTGATAGCTGAAAGATTTATAAAATCCCAGGTAGCCAAAGTGCTCCCTATTGGCTCCACATCTGAGAGGTCCCTGCATCCTGCTTAGCCCAGAAAGCTGGATGTATGGGATATATTGTGCTCAAGAAGCAGCACACCCCCACCCTCCTATTTTCAGATGTGACGAAGGCTAAAATTTGATCATGTGGGGTGGATGGGCCCTGTTTAGGGACTTTTCTCTGCAGACATGGGGAGAGTCACAGGTTGGGGTTGCCCAAAAGCTGCTGCCATCATCTGCAAAATTATACTGTGGTTTATGTCATAGATGTACAATTTACCTTGTGTGGTAGACCTGACCATAAACAGCAGAATTGTTTCAGCTACTCTGAATATACATTTAATTTTGTTTCTTGCAATGTCATTGAATAGGAGTGACTGTTCAGTAAGAACAGGGAATCATCACCAGGACCAGAAGATGATGATATTTAGAGGGGAACACGACCAGCCACTTAGCAAGAAAAGGGTACCTGAGAAGCCTCAGATAAAGTACAGGTTGCAAACAAATCAGCTGGCAAAGCAGCATGCTCACATTTCCCAAAGAGCACTGAAAGATGATGATGTGAGGTTTTTCTCATCAGTTCAGTGGATGTTACACATGGAACCATGTGTATTGGGGTGAAGGTTCCCCAAAACAGATCCTCTGAAGACTGATTTTTGCTATTTGTCTGTATCCGCAGGATGCTGAAAATGTGCTTAAAGGCTTCCCTTTCTTACTTCTATCCTTCCTCACTTCTATCCTTCCTCAATGACCTTAATCGAACCTAATACTTTTCTCCAGACTTGCAATGACAGACATTTTTAATATGCTTCTGTTGAATTAATAAAAAGATTTTTAAAATCCTTTTCTGCAGTTACAAGATTTGTTTTATAGCTGTAACTAACATCTTTGTTACTGAGAAATTAAATGATTTGCTTTACATTTCATATATTTTTGTTCATGAGTCTGAATATTGAAGTCCATGAGGAAAATCCTCCTTCACACTCCTGGAGAAGGATGGTGGAATCAACTTGAGCTTTGCCTGTTTGGGGTTTGATTAGAAGCACATTGTCCAGCTAAATTTAGGTAATTTTTGTTGTTGTTGTTTGTCTGACTCTATTAGTGGAAATTAAAGCATTGCAATGGTTTATGCTCCCTGTGTGTTGTGAGCACCTCTGCCTTTGATCAGCCACCTTAAATGAGCACCGTGAGCGGCTTGGCCTGCACACCAGGGAGCTGCCTGCCTCCAGCAGGCCTCTCCCCCATCCTAATCCCTGCCTTCACTAGAAACAGTTACTCATTTAAGAGGCCAAACTAAACCAGACGCAAACAGACCAAAACATTTATATGAGGACCAAGTCGAACTCATAGCTGGAGAGGTTTTTCTTGGTTAGTCTTGAAATCCAAAGCTTTCCCAAGCTTGTTGGTGTCTCTCGCAGGATATCCTTCCCCTTTCCAAGAAGAACATATTTCTTGTTAAACCTCAAACTCCTGTGGACTGTATTGGTGTCATATTTCATCATTTCTTCCTGTTGACGTACTCCTTACTTCTCTTTCAGCTGGGTTTGAGCCGTCCTGACCTCACAGCTGTTGGGTGCAAGGCACCATGGCCAGGAATGGGGTTGCCTGCTCTATTCATCCAGGCTGTGGGTGCACCATTATTTAACCCAGCCTGGCAGTACAGGTCAGGTAGCCCTGTCCTGCTTCAGGAGGGTGATTTTGCTATGTTTTGCCTCTTTGACTATTCTAGTATCTTTGAAAATGGCATTTGGTGCTCCATAGCCACTGGCTTGAGGAGCTTTGCTTCTGCGAATGTGCCCACATCCCCTGACTTTATCAGTGCCATTCACCTTGAAATGCTGAGATTGTCTTTGCTGGTTGCTCATGAGGAAGGTTGGGCTGAAATGAATCCCCTTGTGCAGAAGAACTACCGGAGCAGGTGAAGGGCAAACACTCACTTGTGTCTATTGATCATCCTCTTCCCCCCGCATTGCCACTTGTGGTGCCTTTGGAGCAGAAGGTTTCTTTCTCTTTCCAAACAGAGATTTAGGGGGTAGAATCTGACCAAACATTAAGTTTTTCAGTTTCAAATGTGCCAGTAATCTTAAAGTTTCCTTTTATAAAAAGCATCTACTTAAGCTCTTTTCTTCTAATTCTGTTTCCATTTCACTAATTAAAAATGCTGTACAAGGACTAGTATTGAGCTATAGAAATGAAAGGTCAATATATGAACAACACTTCATTTGTAAATAATACAGCTCTGTAATCAATTATCTCATTTTCACAGAAGACATATTAATCTACAAGCAAAGAATGGAGACATTTAACGGATGTACAGAGGGGATCTTTAAATGTTAAATGTTCTTTAGCATGTGCTCAATAAAGGGTTTGGCAGCGCGAAAATGTAGCGCACAGCTCTGACACTCCAGGGAGAGTCTTTAGGTCAAGTGATTTGTACCTTCAAAATAGTTCTCCATAGTAATGTAAAGCCTCTCTGCTGGTAGCAGGGAGGTGGGTTAGTGTTATTTAGGTTGTTAATTGTAGCAGGCAAAACACTGCAAAAAGTAGAAAAAAAGGTCATTTGCAAAGGAAAAGGTGCTTATTTCAATAGGTGAACCAGCCCTCTTTGCACTGTTATTTGCTTTCTATCAGCAGTGTGAAGTGAGTTTTCCACACCTCCTTTTCCATAAAACCAGGCTGCTGCATGGCAGATTGGAGCTGTGTCATGCTCATGTAAGAAGATGTGTGGCCAATACCCTGGGCACAGGCAGGGAAATGCTGCTGCATGTAACACAGCAGCCTCCTGAAGCCCATGCAGGATTGTTTTCCTTTTCCATGGGGTACAGTGGGAATTCACACAGGGTTTAAAAATGTAACTGTTTCTGGATGTTAGAGATCCTGTGCATGACTTATAAACATCATGGGGGAAAATTACAAGAAGATCCGTTCCTCAACCTAAAAACAGCTTAGGTTTTCCATCAAATGGAAAGGAATGAACTTGCCAGCTCTGTTGGGAGCTGGGTTACCTCATAGGCTTGTTTACTGAATTTGACAAGATAGAGGTGGTAGAAAAGCAGGGAATGAATGTAATTTCATTTTCATTTTGCCTGTTTCATTTGCCTGTTTGCATTAGAAGTGCAGTACAACCATCCCATGCTTGCCCCAGATTCCCAGTTTTAAAATTCCTATCAAATATAAGTTTGGGACTTAAGGGGAAAAGATTCTACCCAACTCCCTCAACTCTCCCACACCCAGTTCTCATCATTCCATTGATTTCATCCCATCCCCTGTCCTTCTCTCTATCCATAGCTGGGTAGGAGGAGCAAGGGCTGGGGTGGTGGGAACAGCCCCACCAATGAGAGCCCATGAAGGAGGGGAGGGTGTCCCTCCCACCCACCTTTGCCACAGTCCCCTTTTCCCTTTTCCCACACTTCCTGCAGGCTAAATCCATTGCGTAGGCCAGAAGAAAGCTGAAAAAAAAAAAAGAAGAAAGGAAAAGGAAATTGCTTTCAGCAGACTTCACAAGCCAAAGTGGATCTGAGGAGAGTGAGGGTGGGGGAGGAGATGCACCCTTTGGCATCGATGGGACTTCAGGTTGACTCTAATACTTTGCTTCACTCCCCTCTGTACTGTTTTCATACACAGAAATACACCCTTGTCACACGATGATTGAGAAAGGCACCATCCCAGCTCCCTCCCAGCTGGTCAGGGGTACCAGAGCAAAGAGCCAAGACCACCAACACCACCGCTGTGAAGGAGGAGAGGGCAGGACAGGGATTTAGGGAGGTTTGATCCCCCTCTCTCTGCTTGGCTGATACCAAAGGTAAATCACCAGCAACAGCAAAATCCTCATGAAAACCTTTTCTGGCTTGTGCAGCAGGAAAGCTGGTTATGGAATTGGCATTGCCAAAGTAATGGCTAGTGGCAAGGTGGCAAGGCAAGAGCTTTGTATCTATCACAATGGATGTTGCAGTGAAATGTAAAGATAGCCACTTCTTTAAGAACAAAACTTAGGTTAGGATGGAAAAAAAAAAGACCCCTAAGCCTAAATATTTCCAGGTTTGCTCACCCCCGTGGATTTGGTGCACGCTGTAACTCCTTGACCTACTGGGCCTTTCAAAGCTCTCTGTGAGTCTCTGTGCCAAAATAAATGTTACTCTACCATGAAGTAGGCAGAAGAATGAAAACAGTAAGATGTGTGAGTGAGAAAAAGAGTCCAAAGAGGAAAACCCCTTTCTTCTGTTTTAAAAGTCCTGGATGATCAAGGCTGTTCTGCTCACTCTGATTTAATCAGTTTGCAGATACCCAAATTCATGTCCAGCCATGGAAAGTGCTCTCCCTTTGATTCCAGCAAAATCCTTTCTAATTCTCTTTAAATGTTCCAGGGCTTTTAAAAACGATTGCTATCAATGCCAACCAAATGCTTTAGATCTCTTTTTTTTTTACTTTGCCTGTCTTTAAGTACTTGCCTTTTTTCTATGCAGCCCGGTTACAGCTGTACATGGAAAAAGTATCTAGAAAACAGATCTGGTTTGCTTTAACCTTTATGCCATATAGAATTAGACACTTTAACCTTCTTTACATTTACTTAGTTGCTTTAATATGATTTCTGTAACCCCTATACTTTCTTTTTTTCCATATATCTTATTAAGTATTTATAATACAGTAGCCCATGCACATCACATAGGTCGGACTTTTATTACTTCAGGCTAGACAGAGCTATCTAGTAAATCATAAGTCATGTTCCTCCTGAAAGTTAAAAACCAGGATTGTTCAGCTTAGCTTGGACTGACTTTAAGAGGGACCAGCTCAAAAAAAGCTAAGCTGGTTAAAACAATAGATAGACTTGTTTAACCAGAAAGTAATAGATTCCCTAAGGCACTAGATCGGCAGTGTTTACCATGGATAGTCTGTTCACCTCATGCTTTTCAGTTTCTCTGAGGTGGGTTTGTGACCATCATTGGTAGCATGTTTCCATTGCTGTGACACCTCATCCAGCCCAGCTTTAAACAGACCACAAAGTGGGATCTTCAAGAATGACAAAACCCTTTCCAAATCCATGGGATTAAAGGAGAGCAAGATTTGGGGCAGCACTGGGGGATGTTATTCTTTGTTTTTTCAATTTTTAGGATTTTTTTTTAAAACAATAAATTCAGGATTATTTTACATTTGCCTGGAAACTGGTTTTTCCCTTTAACTGCAAGATTGCAGGAGGAGAATCTAGTAGAAAACCAACAACAGACAGGTGAGTCATAAGAAAGCCCTGATGTCTACCGTGTAGTGGGACATTTCACCTTGCAGTTAACCATAAAATATTACAGGTAAGTAAAACACATTGAGTAAGCAGATTTATTTTCTTCCCTACCCATTCCTTTTTTATCTTACCAGCTTTTGTTGCAAGCCAATGTTGCTTTTTCATGCTCTACACTGTTTGACCAAATGGTGTCACAAACATGACTAAGGGGATGAAGGCTCCTCCATGCTATTTCCCACCACCACCAGGACATGAGCCATATGCCTGGGAGGCCAGTGCAGCAGCTGTGGGTGCTGGTGACCCTGCTCATGCCAAGCCATGGCCAACAGCTCTTGCAGACATGATGATAGTGCTGCTGGTTCTTCCATCACTGCTTCTCCATTCCCTCCATCCCCTTGCCAAGCCATGGCCATACATGATTTCTCCCCAACATGAGCCTGCATCCCTTGCTGCTGCCCCGATGTCTCACACACCCCATCCCAGTATGGTGTGGGGTGCCCAGCTCCAAGGAAAAATCCCTCCCCAGCCTAATCCACCTCACCTTGGTCATGGTGCCTCAAGCAAGGGCAGCATCTCTAGCTCCTGATCCCTCCTCTCCTCAGGCAGGTTTGCACACATGTGCATTGGGTTCCCAGTTTAGAAAGAAAACCCTCTTTCAAGCTTCCTTCCCAAAGGAATCATTTTTGCAGCTAGTACGTCTTCATGCACTGTCTGTTACGCCATTATTAAAGCCCAGCTTGCCGACATCTGGAGAAGAAACAGGCTCCCCACTCTGCGACACTCCCTTTGCCCAGCTCAGGAGCAGGAACCAGGCAGCTGGGCCTGAGGGTGGCTGCCTCTCACCCACCTTCCTCCAGGTAAAACTTCCTTGTGGAATGAAAAATGGACATTTGTGTTTCAGCAGACCATAAGAAGCCCATCTGAAAACTTTTGAAGCCTTTTCCAAGTTGGAACCACCTTGAAAGAATCCAGACAGCATTGCCATGTGGGTTGGTGGCACGTGGTTCAATGCATGCTCCACTGTGGTTCCTGCGCTGCCACTCTCCCCTTCCATGATGAGGCCAGCCATCCTGCAGGGATGTATTTGCTTCAGGATGGTCTTTAGAACATCTTCTTGCACTTTCTCCAGCTCAGTGCTGCAGCTTTCTCCAGTCACTCGCACTGGTTATGCCTCCAACCAGCCAGGTACAGGCAACTTAATACACACAGAAACAAGTGGCCTCTTCCCCACCCCACACATGCTTGTTTTCCTTCCTCATTCAAAAACTTCCACTGGAAGCATTTAGCATTTAGAAGCAAACAAAATGCTTCAGCTGGAAAGTTTTGCTTCATTTCTTTGTTGTGAAACAAAACTTTTCACATATATGTCTTTTTTTCTCCTTCTTCTCACACTCCACACTACTTGAAGTGCTAGGGTGATAGACATTCATGATGCTGCTGCTGCTTCTTCCATCGCCATTTCTCCCTTCAGTCCCCTTGCTGAGCTGTGAACATGTGTAGTTTCTCCCCAATATGAGCTTGTATCCCTTGCTGCTGCTCTTATGCCTCATACACCCCATCCCAGTACGATGTGGGGGGCCCAGCTCTGCAAAAAAACCCCTCTGGAGTTAATTTAAAAAAAAAATTCTTTATTTTTCAAACTCCTGTTTCTCTCCTTCCCCACTCTCCTTCCTTTTCTCTAGCTCCCTTAATTTTACCCTGCCTTTCCCACTCTGGAAAAACCACATACGAAACCATGTGAAATAACATAATTGCCTCCTTGTGTGGTTTCAAAAATAAAACCAAGACTAATTGAAAAAGATGATGAAACACTTTATTTAGGAGGAAGGCAGGAGGAATTCTTTTTTTCATCTTAAAAATTCTCTCTTCACTGTGGGGTTGGGTTTTTATTTCACTTACACCAGATAACATACAGAAATTGCAGACCGTGATCCAGCTCCTCAAATTTTTGCTGTGGACTGTCCAAAGAAAAGTATATTCATACACTAGGGACTAAACACAATATTGATCTGAGAGAACCTGTGATTTGCAAGTGGAATTGTTCAGGTAAGCAACATATGCAGTAGCAAAAAAGAGGAGGTAGCCAGACTGTTGGAAAAAAAAATTATGAGCTTTAACAACAACAGCAACAACAACAACAATGACAACGACAACAACAATAATAATAATAAGGAACCAAGAATACTCATCAACAGGACATCAAGGTGGAATGACACCAGACAAGTCCAGTCTACAGGAGAATTGTGTTTCAGGCAAGATTTCTATTGAAGTTAAGTCTGATATCTGCCTGCTTTGTCCAAGTCATATGACATTTTTTTACAGGAAGATGCCCCTGTGTGTGCCTCAGGTGGCCCTGAATGCTGTGGGTGTCAGCGAGGTGTCAGCAAGATGTCAGCAGTCCTCAGGGGACAGGGTCTGAGGCTGAGACATGCCATGGGGGAGGTAGGTGGGTGTCAGGAAAGATGGGCATGGAGCCTTGGAGGAGTAAGAAAGACCTTCAGCTGGCTTCAGCCATGGACAGTGCTACTTCAGGTAATGAGCAATAGGAGAAATAAATATATCTGTTGAAAGACAAGGAGGACACTGTGATTTCTTCCACATTCCCCTTACTGGGCATGGAAAACTACTACCCAGGCACCTATCTCCAAGATCTCTCCTTCACCACTCACAAAAAATACATACTTTTTTTGCATGTAAAACCAGTACTTCAGCAGACAAATCACAAGCTGAGGTTAAAACTAATAATATGACATTAAAAAAACAGTACAAGACTTACAGGTTAAGAAGGACCTGTTGATATACTCAAGTCCCACACATGAATCTTTCTGGTCATGTTTTGTACCATCCAAATGCCATATGTGAAGGTCTACTCTCTCTCCGTCTCCTCTCACTTTTTCCCCTCTCCTGCTTTCTAAAAATAATTTTGTTTGGTTCCGGGAAGAGGGAAGGTGGGCAATTTTCCACTGAAATCTCCATTGACCATCTTGACAGTAGAGTTTCCTGCCACAGACTTGTGACCCATCTGATTCCATAGGATTGAGACCAATGGGAACTTTTGGTCCATATTTGTCTCCAGTTTTTTGGTGCTACAGGTCATCAGCATGTTACCATGCTCAGAGATAATATATGGCACACGTTTGAACCTGACTGTAGAGCACATTTCCATGGCATAATACACAAAGAATAAACAGACACTCTGTTTTCCAAACCTTCAGGAGAAGCAGCTCCTCTGGGCTGAATGCCTCTTTATTTCAACATACCAATCTCCCCTTGCTTTCATGCTGCCAAAGTACTTTCGTCTTCTATCTTATGCACCCACCCCTGCCATAAAAAAAAGTTAATGAGAGAGGGTCTATGTAGGTAATGCATCACTCTTTTAAAATGTATAATATCTGGGGTTAAAAAAATAAAAAAGCACTTTTTTCCCCTTCTAAAAGAGGATTTTTATATCCAAAGACACAAAGGTAATACTCTCTGCATTGTAGCTTCAATATTTTTCTTTTTTTAACCCAACAATGGTGAAAAGATGTGATTTTTACATGCAAATAGGAAGAAAAAGCCTGAACACACCATGGGAACATGTTTAAGAAGTTGATTTATGTTTCATGCTGAGCCTTACACCTGCAGTTCAAGCAAAACTCAACTTTGCCGCCCCACAGAGTCTAGTTTATTAGGTATCAAGGAGTCACAAGAAGCCATGTAATTAAAACTGTAATTAACTGGAAAAGGAAAGTGCCACCTGAGTTTTGAGAGGCTGTCAATTTTATTTCCATTACAGCTTTCCTTCTGCTCCTTTTGTCTATAGGGCCCTTTTCCCCCTCATCTTGATAAGGAAAAACAAAGTTGGGGTTTTTTTTCTCTCTTTATTAACTAGAGAAGCCACCAAATTCTCTTATGTCTTTACTATTGGGAAAAAATTGAGCCACTCTGTTCTGAGCTTAGATGCAGGTTTCTTTCAGCAGCATTTGCAGCTGTGTTTGCCAACAGGTGTCAAGAGTGGTCCAGGCAGAAAAACAGCCCTGAAATGTCCTACCGGCACAGGGTCAGCTGAGTTCAAAGCCCATTTTAACAAAACATAATCAATGCCCTTTAAAAAGGGGATCGGTGGTGCCTTGTTAAAATGCATGACCTCTCTGCAGCGGGCAAGCCAAGCACTGGGTGACCCTGGATCCGGCACGTCCCTCCAAAGGCTGCTGGATCCTGACGGAGACCACCATGGCATTTCTGTGGGCAGGACAAGGCCACACGCAGCAAGACAAAAACACGTCTAGGAGAAGTATGAGGTGACGTGACAAACTTTGTCAACCAGAGACATTAAAAGTGAAAAGGGCCCAATCCCCTCGCCAAAAAAAGTAAATCTCTCAAAGATTTGGGTGAGATGTGCAGCCAGTCCTGTCCTCCCTCTTCTTTGTGCATCCACTGGGAGCAAAGTCCCTGGGGGATCAGAAAGAGGTGCCAGAATAAAGAGATAATTATTTAATAAGGTTTAAAGAAGAAAAGACTTAGGTAAACTTGAAAGAAAGTCATAGTAAAACATAGTTGAAGAATAATTACCTAAAAGGGTAAAATGATGAGGACAACGATCCTAAAGGTCTTTACAAGGGAGATTTATGAATATATAGAAATTTTTGCAGAGGAGATGTTTGTCTTAGACTGGTGTATGAAAGAGGGGATTGACGTTTTTCATTCTCCATTTAACAGGTGACAAAATCCCATCAAGTGAAGTACCAGCCTTGAGAAGGAAAGTTATTGTAAAAAGCAATTTTCCTTTGGCGTCATTCTGATAGGCTTGGGGGTTTTTTCCCCAGCTTTAATCATTTGTATCATCTCCTGTCCTGAAATAGTCCCAGCTTGCAAGGCAAAGGTCTCGGGACCCTCTGGGTTTGAAGACAGACCTCGATCAGCACTAATCTGGGGAAGTGAGCCGGAGGTACCTGCAGCAGATGACACACAGGGCTCAGCTTCTTATTCAGCTACAAGTCAGCAGGGGCACCCCCTGACCATCTGTGGTCTATAAATTACAGTAACACCAGTACACACTGCTTGTAAATCACCAAAGAACAGACTTTACCTTATGACACATTACATGAACCCTGTTGGATATTCCAATAAACTCCCATAAACCATGCGATATAAACTCTAGGTTATGTTTCTTTGGGGGGCATGAGAAAAACCTGGGTTTTTTTGCACTTGCACAAACTTCTTATGGATGTGGCCTGAGCTGTGTTGTGTGTTTATGCACCATGTTCTCTTACAAAAGAGATTTCCTCCCATCTGCCATCTCTATTACCATAAATATTTCACTTTCACTTCTCATCAGCCTTGAGGTAACCAGGGTTATCACTCTCCTGATAAAAAGAAGACACTACTCATTTTGAAAAATGCAGTTTTATGTGAGCCTACATGACCTGTCCTCCATCCTTGCTGCACCAAGCACAGGTAGATTAACAGGAGAGGCTCACCCAAGTCCTTTCCTTTGAGAGGAGCAAGAGGATCCAGCACATGACCTCAGACCTTGGGACATACCTTACGTGACGTGATGGAGCCCATGTCTGCAAGGAGATAGTATGAGAAGATGTTTTGTCACGTGGTTTTGTGTTTCCCAGTACATGGCTGGTTAGGACCACAGACAGTGCTCCCCTGAGAAACCTGGCACTTGACTTCAAACTTGCTCCCAAGACCTGACAAAGGACTGCTTTTGTTAATTATATTAGTAAGCCCTGCATTTAGCCTGTCATCTGCGGAAAAAAAATTCTGTAAAATAAGTTGTTCAGAAAGTGGGGCACATGCCAAGTGAACACTCTGATAAATGTTATTTGACCAGCTTTTTTGCTGACCATGAACAACCGTGGGCTGCAGCATGGACAGCCAGCAATGACTGTGTCACAAATCCTTGGCAAGTTCCTTAGTCAAATCTGAAATCCCAGCCCCTCTCAGGAGGCAGTGGGAGCCTGGCAGCCATCTCACTCATGCACAGCACAAGTTTCCTAAGGCAACATTATTTTTATCTGGGTCTCTTAAGGCTGCCGGGGCTGGCTGCTCATCACGCTCCTTGTGGGGGTGTGGGTGTGTGGGTGCATGCCTGAGTCAACACACGCTTCAAACCCATTGGGTGACTGCAATCAAACTGGACAGATATTCCCACCTCATGGAGACAAGGAACCAAGGAAACCATGGCTGCTTCCCCCAGTGGCAATGGGATGAACTCAACTGTCTGCAGGCATCAGAGAATCCACATCTGCAAGAGCAATCCAAGGGAGACTGCCCTCCCCTGCTCCCTCCATTTGTGAGCGTACAGTTAATTACTGCTCATACCAGGACCACCAGCACTGCATGATCCCTGTGTTACCCAGCAAGGTTTTACCTGACTGAAACACTTTGAACAATCTCAGGAGCAATTTTCAACTCACCAGAAATGTAAATTTGTAGCATTTATTAAACCTAGGTTGGGCCTGTCTAGTTAGTTTAGTTTCAAAAATTAGTGAATAAAATAAAGTTGACTTTTAAATCTACTTTACTCAGAAGAAAACCCATGTCTGTTTGGACGTTACTTTAAATTTTCCTGGGGGAAAAAGGAGATGTTTTTATACAGAAATACAATTAATGTATTATTAATTAATGTATTATTCTGAGCTTTGTCAGCTCAGGAAAATACTCTGTGATTTTCAGGCAGGGAATTTTTACTTCATAAACTTTTAAATGTCATAATAGGTCATGTATAAGGAGCATCTTTGCAGTGTTTCTCCATCCAGCAAGTGACCCAAAACCCCACAGGGAGGTAGTGGGAAGCCCCAGATCAGGTCTGGGCATCACAGAAGTGGGGGTCTCCTAGACTCACCCATGGAGAACCCCCACCAGGAGGTCTCGGCGATTCAACCTCCTCCTTTACCTTTCCACTGCCTTCTCTGTGCGTCCCTTTCCATGCACTCTGACAAGAAGTGATAGTGCTATTGCTGGTTTTTAACAAGATTTGGAAAGTATTCAAGTGCCTGACTAAGTGGTTGGAAACAAGGAAGCAGAAGGATGTTTTGGCATCCTGCAATGTGTGCATGAAGAGCACAGACACAAACACATTGAATGCACATACTGTAAAACAAGATTACAAGGAAAGTACAAACTAATAAAAGCCTATTAAAACATCATGGAGGCTATTGCTGCTCGCCTGCATGCCTACATATTAAAACCCCAAATACTTATGTGAACATGCAGTTCAAACATGACCGATCACAGATATAACTTTCAGCAACCTTTAAATGCATAATGCCATCCTGTAATTAATGTAGCCTATCCTGAAATTTGAGGGATTTATTGATACTGGCAGAAACATTTGCAAAAACTGGGGGAAGTTCATGACATACCTTCTGTCTTGAGGGATTTCATTTATTTTTTTCCCTTTTTTTTCCCCCCCAGCTACCATCAATAAATTCATTCAGAGCTCTTACCATACAGCGACAAATGCTGTTGGAAATCCTCAGTAGAAAGTTTGAAGAAAGTAACAGTGTGGAGAAAGAGCCTCGTTGTGTTTTTATTTGTTTTGTTCTCTTTCACTTACAGTGAAATATATATAACCATGTCCGAGGGGATTGCTTTTGATGTCTGCAGTGAAAAAAAGAGTAGCAAAAGCAGGCTTAGCAAGCTGCAAAAGGATCTTATCTAAATTTTCCAGGAAAATCCATGGCCATCCTGTTAGTTCTTGTCCAAACACAAGGTAGGCACCAACACTGGAATGTTATCTATTGGTGCAACCAGACATGCATATATGGATGTAACTCTACCTTTATAAGACCAGCTACTATAGCTGAGGGAAAAAATATTTGAACACAGCCCTTTCCTGGAGGAATGAAGATGTCAACACTCTCATCTTGGGAAAGGTGCTAGTTTGTTGGGTTGACAAGGAGTAAGTGACAAATTCCAATATCATGGTGTACATTCCTCATGTTCTACAATCACTGCATTTGCAACACTTGGCTGTGACCCTATAAACATATATTTAAAATTTCTCCAACAGCAGGGATAAGAAATACGCCATCATTTTGCTAGGAGATGGTTTCAAAACCTGATCTCTGCACAGTGCCAGCACACAGTCACAGCATCCAGAGCATCAGATGGCTGGATGTTCTCTGTTACCAAGATGCATCTAAGTAGGTTAGTGGAGCGAGCTGGCACGTGTTCCCCCTGGCCTGATCTTCACATCTCTCCACAGTTTCTCTAAATATTGTAAAGAATTTCTTGTGTGGGACTATTTTATCATCAGGAGGTATTTTTGCCTGTGAATACATATATTTGTACACACATACATGGGATTAAACATGATAAGACAAAAGAATAACATATACCTTAGGAAATTGTTCAGGATTTTTTTTTCCTATTGTTTGACTTTGATTTTTCTTTAAAGCTTTATTCTTTTCTTATATTCCTTTCTAGGGCCTAAATTCGAGATACTCATGTCACATGACAAACAAATCAGTCATTTGTATTAGAAAAAGTCCAGAAGTACCTGGGGAAGTATGTCAAAATATGCTTCTTTTTTACTTGTTTCATGAATTTGAATGCACTGGGTACGTTTCAAACAGCAAGCAGAGACATGCTGAGGAATGAATGGCTCCACTTCAAATGCCGGGGAGACTCAGCCCTCCCCATGGCGTCTCCAGCTTTTTCACCCACTTCCCGCTGTACTGCATTGAGTGCCCCAGTTTCCTCACATTTTAGTCTGCCACATCATCAAATATTTCCAATAAAACAGTGTCTCCAGCTCAATGTCCTAAAGCCCCCACTCCAGTAAACTGGAGCTTTATATTTATGGGAAAGAAGCACCATTTTTAGGTTGGTGTGATTCCTACTACTTGTTGGGAGAGAGAAGGTAGGTGATGGCCAAATGGAATATGGCACTTTCCCCTGAAGAGGAAAAACTGAAGAGGAAGATATTGTGCATCATGAACATAAAAGCTTCTGACTTACTCCTGTCTGGTTGTGGTGGGGATGGGGCAAGCAATCAAAACGGGCGTCCCTCTTACTGTGAGTAGCAGGAGAATTCCCAGCTGCCCTGGGAGATGAGAGAGCTGTGCTGACACTGAGGCTGGGAAGGGTTTATCTCACCAGCAACCAGTTCTCCACAAAAATGGGCATGGAAAGCTGCCAAGGAAAGAATCATGGATTGAGATTTTCCACCTCTCAAGGGAAAATCAGGTTAAAATAAGAATTTAAAATGGAGTTTAACTTCTCAATTTCTCCCAGTGTTTTCATCTGCTTTTATATATTTCAGTATATCCACAGATAATGTTAAAAAAATAATTATGGTGTGATAAGCCACCTCTCCAGCTTGTCCATCCTGACTTCAGGATGCTGGCTTCAGAGTGAAAGGGTGCCAAGGTGTGAATTGTAGTGGCCATCCAAGGTGCCTGCAGAAGACAAACAGCAACTGGGATCCGCCAAATCACTAAATCAGTGCCCTCTCTTCCTGCCACTTTTACACAAGAAATTTTTTTAGGCTTTTTTTCTGTCAGGGGCATGGATAAAACTGATGCTGCTGTAGGTAATAGAAAAAAAAATCAGTCAAACAAACCCAGGAATGGGCATTTCTGTTGCAGGCAAGCCCAACATCTTGCCCACTGGGAGTGGAGCTCCATACTCCAGTCCAGCTTTCTCCTGGCCTCATTCACCACAGCACCAGGAGAGACCTGCTGGGGCCCCAAAACCCCCCAGGAGCAGCATGAGGAGCCTGTTGTGCCACTGTCAGAGCATTGAAGTTGTCAGCTGCAAGCATGAAGAATTTGAGGTTGGCTGTTGGAGCACTCTGAGCTCAGGAGGGCTTTGGAGAATGCAAGCTGGGGTTACATAAAACACTGACTCATGCCGAGAAATCACGAGTTTTGAAAATTTCAGCTGAGGGACAAGCAAAACCTCAAGCTGCCTGTTGCTTACAAATCAACAGGAACCGGGGGATGCTGGGGACCTCTGAAAATCTGGCCTAGGCATGGGGTTTTTTTGAAGTTCTGCCACTACTCCCAGGAGTAACCAAGAGCCGTGTACATCTGTCAGGGGGAAAATATGGCCCTTTGCTATTACAAGGGAAGTTGGTGTGGGCATTTCAGCTTCACCCATTGGAAAGAACTCCTTAAGACAGAATAAACTGAAGCTAATTTTTTTCCCCTCTGTTTTTTTTCATGCCACTGTGTATGATATTGAAAAGTACGTCATCCAGAATATTTACTTTTTGTCGGGATATCTAAGCATGTAAATGTTTGTGGTTTCATTTACCGGGCAAAAACAGTTGTGGATTTTGGCAGTCTGAGTTGGCCTATGATTTCTGTGAATGCCTGGATGTGGTTCTTCCCAGGGCATTATGGGTTACTCAAATCATGTGCCATTACGCAGGTAATTTGTGTGCCATGAAGATGGTGTGTACATATGCAAGAGAAGTACAAGACTGAGACTTCCTGCCATGTGTTAGAAACACTGGCCAAAATCATTTGCTCTGTGATATTTAAATCAGACTTTTAAAATCCATGTTTGGAGACATATGCAAGTAGTTGATTTTTGGATCCTTTACAATTTTCTCTCTCTCTCTTCTTATTTACAGTAGGCACTCAGCATCTCACACACACACACACACACACACACACACACACACACAAGCACACACACAAAATCAGTTAAATTATTCAGGGGCTTAAATAAAGCACTGGTTGCCTCACTGTGTTTGTCCAAATTTGAAAAAATATTGCCTACTTTCAAGCCTTATTTCTCTTTTCTCTTGATCACAGTCTCTCTCTCTCCTCTCAAACACACTGAAGGAAAAATGAAGATGTGCAGATGGGCTGTTCATTTTCAGTCAGGTTGCTGTTTAGATATAGCATTAGGAAAAGAAGAGTGTTAGAAACACAGTTGTATGTGAGGCATCGCAACCACCATGTTTGGGCTGCCTCTGCATCACTGAAATGTTGATCATCCAGCCTAAGCAGAGACCTATGAGGCCAGAGGGAAATGTAGTTAATGGAGAAAAAACTATTGGTAAATTGCATGCCTTTCAACCTTGCACAACAGGATAAAAGAAATATGGATTGGTGCTGGGGTCAAAGTTTTTATTATGTGAAGTACTAGATGTGCAAGTGCCTGAGTTTCTGACGTCAAAAAAAATAGTATGAAGTGTATAAATACACACATAGGGATGCATGTATGCATACATACATACAAAATATTTATACAAATATTTATTTGGGCCTTTTTGTTTTGCAAATCTCCCTTCAACATGCTCCCAGCTAATTTCTCAGTCTGCACTGCAATTGCTAACAATTTAATCACCTTATAAACTTCTTCCGTGACTAACACCGCATCTATGCTTTTGGCACACCATGGTCAGAAGTTGTTTTAGCAACAGTGGTATGTAAAGCAGACGCACTATTTGTGAGGCTCAGAGCCCTTAAAAATCATTCCTTTCTCTCTGGGCTATCGACATTCCTGAGCACTCACGATGCAGCTGCCGAGCCGCTGGACGGCCCACATATGGCCGTGTGCTGAACAATAGCAACTCGCTGTTGTTCTTGTTATAGGCATCACCATATGTGTTTATTAGAAACAGCAATAAAACGATGACAGGCTTCTTCAGCTATCCCCACTGCTTGGGGAAAAGAAAAGCAAGGGAGGGATAAAATCAGAGGGTTCTACCTAGCTTTGGGGGAGCTGGACAGTGGGGCAGTGCAGTCCTACTCTTTAGGGAAGTGTGGGTGTTTATTTATTGGTAACATTGCCAAATTACTACTGGTTCTATAAATGGACACTGAGTCTAAATCTTAACTCATTCCCTTGTATTAGAGAACTGCTGAGAACTTGGAAAAACTGAATCCTGAAAGTGTTGGCATCCAAAGCCCTGTTCCACCAGGGCCCGCTTTTGAACCACTTGCCGAGTCATGCGGGAGAAACATCCTGGCACTTTCAGGAGCTTTGGGTCAGGACAACACTTGTCCTCTACTTCTATCATAAACACAGCCAGATAGTGTGGGATTGCCTTCAATGAAGCCTTGAAATCACTTTCAAATTATAGAAATTTGGGCTGGGCACTCAATGTTTTTCAGATGGAGGGGTTGATGTGGGCGTTAGAAACCCAAAAAATGCATAGAAATGATTTAAGGCAGTTTTGACATCAGCATAAAGACAAAGGAGTTCTAGGAAAGGGGTGTTCAAAGTTGAAAGTGGAAATGAACTTAGTCAAATTGAATATCTGAATCCTCACATGTTCAGGCTCTCAAAGCAAGAAGAGCAGAAAAAGAAAGTTTGTGAGCAAAACCAGCAGAGTTAGTTATGTGATGTATCTAAATACGTAACATAACATAATGTTGTTATCCTTGATTGTTATAAACTGTCTTTAGACACATGGAAATCAATGGCATTGAGTACTTACACCCAAAGGCAGATGTGAGCCCCTGCACACATGATCTATATTTTTCATGTTCAAATCTTGATATTTTCTTGATAATTAGCAGTTTCCTACTTGGTGTCTTTTTGAGACCAAAATAGCAAATTTTGGCCCCCATTAAACAAAAAAAAGGCAACAAAACACCACCAGTTTAAAAAGTGAGTTTGCAATGCTGACTTGTATTGGTTTTACTGCGGCCTTCCCACTCTGTTAAGAATGCCATTTCCACTCTTACTTGACTTTTTTTTTTACTTCCTACCCATAAAAGTAAACAATTCTAGATGATGTTTTACATCATTGAAAAGTTCCCAAAACAGGATTTTCCACTGAGGCTGCAATTCCCTTGACTTGCGTTTTCTTTTCTTTCCTTTTTTTTTTCTCTAGCACAAATCAATTTTGTGACCATACCAAAACTGCAATGCTAAATTCTGTTATCCTTAATTGCATTGCTAACAGAATAAATTGAGTAGTTACTTAAACCTCAGCAAAGTCCCTGCCTTATTCTCCCATTAGCGTGTAAATTACTTTTTACAGGCTACTGTTTTCTCTCTACAAAAATTCAAACTACTTTTTGTTTTGAATGAACCCATCCACTACTTCTCCACTTATCAGTTTGGAAATGTTGCTGTATTGCTTTCACACAGTTTGATAACTTTGTCTTGAATGGCACTTTGTCTTGGCTTATTGTGTCAGAAAAAGCTGTTTTTCAGCAAGGACGTTCAATTCTGCTTCCTTTCAGTTATTGTCTCCTGAAATAACAGCATATGCATTAAAAATAATCTGTTTATAACTTTGAAAGGGAAACAATACATCAGACAACTTACTATATTTATTTATTAGCAGTAATTCCCATCCCGCACCTACAAAAGACAATCAGGGTTTTGCCATTGAGTGAAATAAAAGCAGAATGAGACCATATGGTTCTTGTTAAACAAGCCTCATCTTCCTATTGTTGATACTTATCTCCAAAATAAAGTATTTCTGCAGAAAGCATATTCCCATAGCATGTTCTCTTTCCAATGACCAGCTGGTTGCCAGTTTGTTATTTGCACTGCAGTAGACCACTTTCATCTATTTCTATTCCAGTCCAAGAACACCATTTGTACATTGTCCAACTTGGAAATGTTAATCTGACACCATTGGTCACGGGCCTTTTAACTTCAAGTGGCAAACTTCCAGCAAGCTGCCAGTTGAGTATTTACATCGGAATGTTTCTTAGCCCAGAAATAAACTATTTGTCTGCCATAAACATCAGCAACATGCCAATAATTTCTACAACACACATGTAGAAAGGTACAAAACCACTCCACTTTGCTGTTGTCTCCTCAATAACCTCCTAAGTAGCTCCCTTGGGAGATGCTGCTTGTCTTGAGCCAAGACAAATGAATCTATTTCCGTCTCCACACATGTACATAACTTGTATTTACATTCATGGAAGTTACACATGCATATTAAACAGCAAGAAGAAGGACCAAAGCTAGGATGGCTGGTCAGAACTCTCACAGCTTCTCCCAAAAGCCAAGACTACCGTAGAGGTCCAACACCTGGAAGGCCCCAATGCAAAAATATCCAGTTGCTTTGGCATCATCCAAAGCTCCCTGCACACGACCATGAGAGCAGCACTCAGGAAAGAGGCAAAACTGGATGTGCTTGAATGCAGCTTTTCAGAAAGCAAAGGGGCACAAGTCCTGTGGGATTTTACTTAGGAGATTGCTATTACTTCCAGTAATACAATTTATGCTTCCTGGAAGAATATTATACTTTGAGCTCTTTTCAATGAAGTAGAAGACCAAGGAGGGGAAAAGAAAAGGCTCTGCTTGGTTCTTTGATTTAAGTTAAGGCTGTTATGCAGTGGCAAGGGTGTGTTTCATGTACTTTATTTGACTTTGTTAAAATAAAACATTTCCTTTTTACATATTCCTGTGATGACCTGCAGAAGGGAGAGGCCAAGGAAAGACTTTAATGAGTTTGAAATGTAAACTTCATTAATGGAAATCTCCTCCTTTAAAGAAAAAAGTAGTGGCAATAATGCCCTCTTCTTCCCCATATTTTTTCTGTTTTGTCAGATAATATACCCACTGCCTTTTGTATTACTTTGGTCATTCCAAAGGAAAAAAAAAGCCAGTTTAGAGGAGAACTGACCAATTGACCCTACAGAAATACTTTAAGAAAACTTCAGAGGACCATCCGGGATGTACAACTTATATTATTTCTTAGCACCTACATGTGCACTTAGTTCAGCATCCCCATCCACCTGCACCTCACAAGCACAAGGAAAATGAAGGTTAAAATGCACATACTGGCCAGCATGAAAAGCAGGACCCTGAAAATGCTTGTTATATGAGCTAAGAGGAGGTGTGCACCCCACATCAGGCTGGACTCCCTCCAAGTCTCCCATACTCTTCTTCAGAATTCAAAATGGAGCATGGAAAATTTTCAGCATTAGGGACATGACTTACAATGTGATTTTGGATTTTGAAGACTCAGATAATAAAAAAATTCCCTTTGCTGTAGTGGTGGTGTGAAAAAGGTGCTTTTCCTACCCACCTACAGTGCTGGACAGAAGGATGATAAGAGACACTAACTGTTGTAAGAAACTCCAATATCTTGGGTAAAAAGCAGTGAAACCAAGGACTTCTGTTTCCAGTGCTGCAGCCCACTTGTTCCTGCAGTCAACGTGATTTCTGTGCAAGACATGCCTATTTTAATTCTGACCTTTGCTAACTTTCTACTGCTTCATTTTTTGCACCCTCAGCATTCCTTTGTATGGATGAAACATATACAAGCATGTAACCATCTACTGCACACCAACATTTTGATAAACATACATTTTTCTTACCTCACCTAAGGCTCCTCTTACAATCAAATGAAGGCAAACAAAATATTTTGACATCTTGAAATACATTCTCTTTTGCAGGAGGGCAAATAAATAGACCTGACAAAAAACAATGTCATAACAATCAGCAACTACAACTCGATTCTTGCTGCTGAAACTTGAAACTCATATAAGAGAAGGTTAAAGTAACCAAAGTCTGAATTCCCATCTACTCCTTTTGTGTTGGGTTTTTGTGTATGGCTAATCCTATTTGGGTCAATCCCTGAGCTAAGTACGATAGCAAAGTACTTCCCCAAAATGATTAAGAAAATTTGACCATTGGAAATTAGTCTTGTTGACTCAGTCAAGCACTAAGAAACAGAAGTAGGCAGAACTACAGACCAGGGAAGGGTGTTTGGACTCCAAGGGAAGAAGAAAATCAAGCTCCTCTTGGAAGAAATACCATCAGGGGAAAAACAAGAGCCTGCAAAAAAATTACAGGCCTGAGAAGAGTAATGAGGAGACTGGGGAAGAACCCCAGGACACCAGGGAAAAAAGGTTGAGCAGCTGAAGAAAGACTCAGAGAACTTAAAAAGAAAGGCCTGGGGCTAATCTTTCTGCTGGTTTATTTTTTCCCTGTTTGTTTATTTGCTACAATTCAGATTTTAGAGCAATTAGTAAAATATCATGCAAATATTCCCTGTGTGACTGAACATGAATAACTTTAATTTTGCTAAACATTTGTCTCATCATTCCAAAATACATCTGCTGTTTGCATTAAGATAATCTGCTGAAATATTGGGAAGTAAATTACAGTTTTTATAAGATATTTATGAAACATCTTATTTGTGTACTAAATATCTCTAACTATCATGGCCTGTTTTTTGGCTGACGTTTGCCTTCCCCAGGAGCATCCATGCCCTGTTTCAATTACAGGCTGGGCTGAGTACCATCTTGTGGAAAAGCTCCAATTGGCTGGGAATGGCTCAGTGTACACTCATAACTGAGTGTGGGAATAGCTGAGGCTGAGGGAATAGCACCTTATCTGTCAGCAGCCTATGACAGAAAATAAAAAATCCAACCCCTAAACAAAATACAAGGTTGCACACATCCACAAATTACATGGTTTTGCAGAAATTCTGACATAACACCACAGGAACCTGTATATCTTCATTCAGATGCTTTGATAAATGCTCTTATGGAGAAACAGTGATTAGGCTTGGAGGCTGCTCCCAGTCCCTGCTTGGTGACCACACACCATACAGGGAAGTAAATTAAAACCGTTTTTGACTGTTTGATTCTCTCAGGGTTCTCTCAATCTCTTCTCATGCACAGAAGTCCTAAGGGGTTCGTTAGTATTGTCAGAGCCCAGTTGAGCCTGTGTGTAGTCCTATTTCTAAGTTTTCAAAGAAGGTGTGAAAATCTGTCATTTGTTATCTTCCAGCACTGACTTCTAGGGTAGGACCAGTAATGGTAACCCTAAGGGCTGCTCCTCATGAGGCGACAGGGTAGTCAAGGAAGGTGGAGGATGACAAACAACCAGATCTTGTATTGCAGAAAATGGAGAACATTGCTTTTGTACAGTCAGGAACATACCTGCAGTAGCTTCAAGCCTGAGTAGACAGAGCTGTGGGAACAGAGTGTGCAATGAAACCCTCCTGAGATGCAGGTAAATCCTAGATCTCTGCCCTAGCTTGCTCTAGACAGGATCTGTATTGCTGGCAGCACTCAAAACACTTGATTAAAATTAGCTCATGTGGCTGTGTGAGCATGGACATATCTGTAAAACTAAAGGTGATGCCTACATACCCCTTAAAATCCAACCTAGACAGGTCAGGAGCTGCCACAGCCCCACAGCCAATATGTAGCTGTGCTGCATGGGGTCAGTGAAGCCACCAAGGAGATTATTGACCCTCCAAACTTCTCTGACTATCTGAGACCCTGTGTCCATTTGTGGATAGCATTCACCAGCTGTGGATTCCTTGTCCAAACACACAGTGTTTCGGGCTTGGAGGGTTTTGAGGGTTCAGTTCAGAGATGCTGGCAGTGGAGTTTGGATATACAAATCAGATTTGTATTGTCTCGCTTTCATTCCCTTCAAAGATACTCCATCCCTAGTCCACAAGTTAAAACTGAATGTCCATTTCAAAAGCGAATGGAGTGAAGGGAAAAGAAGAGGGAGCCCAAGGCACTGGGATTTGCATTTAGATGATCTAAATTCTGGATGAAGAAGTCTGAGAAAGAGATAAGGAGATTGAAATACTTTAATACCATTTGTCATCTTAATGCACAAATTCCCCTCCAATTTGCTATTAACACTACCTACATGTAGCCCAGCTTTAAAAATAATAAAAGCTGACTCATCCTTCTGTTGTTTCGACTCCACACAGTGCCCATTACACTGCTTGTATGGTCACACATTGCATTGACCCAAAGAAACCCAAATTGATGCAAGAGGGTGGGGAAGCAAGTAAGAGAGGGTGTATCAGCATGGATCAGCGCTCTGATGCTCACAGAAAAATAATGACAGTGGCTGTGTAGCAGGATTCAGGCTGCCTTGCCGAGGTCTATCTGTGCCCATGTGCCATGCTGAGCCCTGCCTGCTCTCCCAGCTCCACGGAGCCAAGGGCTCTGGCAGGGACCACACCGGCAATTGTGCAACCCTGCTCAGTCGCACATTTCCTCTGGCACCAGCAGCACAATAGTGGGCCTGTTGGTAAACAGAAATTGTTTCCCTGCCACAATGTGGCTCTGGATGAAATCATGCCCTGATACCAGGCAGACTCGACACGCCTTCTCCGCTCTCCACCCCGGTTTAGTTGGTAGCGCCTTCCTGCTCCTTGTAGGCCTCAAGTCCCTCATAAAATGACAACACAATAAAGCAAAATAATAATGGAATCCATATAAGGCTTGATGTCTTCATCGCTCCTAAGAAAAAGTGCCAAGATAGCTTCACCTGAACACAAGCAGCAGATTCCAAGCATTTTGCAAGCTCTGGGTGCCAGTACCCATTTCACACAACCTCACCTGTACACCTCCATCGGAAAAAAGCAGATAGTTACGGGAAATGAATCCCTGGGTCAGGCAGATATATATGGACTTAAGCTCACCTTAGCATCTAGTGGCTGCCTGAGAAGGGAGATGACTGCTGACAGCCCCATTGCAGAGGCTTTGGCAGGTCTGGCCTGCTCCCAGCATTTCACTTCCTGGTGGCATTGAGGACCATCAGGCTTCTGCAGAACATTTTGTGGTCAGGGTAATTGCATTGTGTTGTCTTAAAACCACTCAGGCGTGGCCCTAAATAAAACCAGAGCCCCGGTCTCACTCCAGGCACAGCAGACTCCGTCTCCCTGTGCATGCAGTCTGATGCACGGCCCAGTCCAGCCTCACTGCCCTACTTTTATTTCAGTTATATGGTTATTAATGAATTTTTAATTGCATAGAGAGAAAAAAGATAAACATATGATTTGGGACACATGTCACTCTTTCTCATATCCCTCTCTGTTTTGGTGTCCTAGAACCCAAATGCACCATTTAATTATTTGTGCTGGGAGTGCCAGCGGAACCTACCATTTATTTATATGGTTAAATCAGCTGCAGATGTGTGTGTGCTTTTTCCTTCATACATTCTTTCCTTCACCGTTGGCATTTCTGACATCTCCAGGTTTTTTCTCCCCCTCTCCCATTCAATGAGGGCATCCGAAAAGTGTTGGGAAATGGCCTGCTGCTCCCGCTCTGGTCCTTTCCACAGGAAGGGGCATCTCACATTGCTCTCAAAGGACTGTACTTTTTTCCGGCTCCAAAGCAAGAGCTTGACAAATTAAGACCTCAAACACCAGGAACTGAGGGGAAAAGGAAAATTTGCTGTGCTCATGAGAGCTCCTCTGGTGAAGAAAGTCTTGCAACTGAGACCCCACAGCTCACTGCACCTGTGGGCACGTGCTGGAGGAACCGAGTACCACAGGGGAGGAGAATCATGCTGAGAAGACTAAAGCAATTTTTGTCCCTACTAACAAGCCTCCCCTCTTCACTTTTTTGAGCCTGTAAGGCATTAAAGTGACCTCTTGTTTTCATTTTTTGGGGGTCAAGGACAGTATAGAGCATCTGTCTGAGCTGGGCCTTAGTGAAACCTACTACCTTGGAGTGCTGTTGCTGTGATTTGCTTGCATCAGCCATGTTTGGTGTTTAGGGGTTATCCCTGTGAAAATCAGGCTCAGCATTAGTTTTCAGCATTAGCCAGGTGACAAAGTGAAGTCAGAGATGCTGGTTTGACTTTCAGAAACACTATAAATTTTCTCATAATTATTTTTCCCCCCAGTATCATGTTTCTTTTCTTGAATAGAATTCAATAGAATAGAAGCAGGGTACCAGCCGCTCCAAGCAGCATGCCAACAATTGCCAGCAGAAATCAGGACAAATATTGCTCTACCCCTTTTGGCAGGAGAAGGCAACCTCTTTCTGCTTTATCTGGAAGACAGTCATCAAGACTAAGTATCCCTGGGCAGAAACTTCATGCTGCAGCCAGAAAATGCACTTCAGATTCTTTTGGCAGGAGACTGATGTTTCCTAGTACCATTCTGGATGCTTAAATGATGTGATAAGAAGTGGAGTAGAAGCATTTAGGAGATAGGGCCATCAGCAAATGATGATTCAATTTTAAACTTTCAAACATAGCTAAAGCTGATGTTCACATGTTGAAACTCCACTTGCTGTCAGACAGCTGTAGTGTGAGCAGTGCCGGGGGTGTTGGGTGCTGGCTGCACCACTCCACCAGGGCAATCCAGCCACTTTCCAAAGCCAAACACCATCACTCTAAGGACATTTCCAAGTACTGTTTGCAGAATTGCTCTTGGAGAGGTAGGTCACAACATCACTGAGGCAGTCTCTTTAAACTGACCCATGTATGAGGAGTGTAACTTGGTTACTCTGATTAGCTTTGTATCAATTATCCACTATAAAAACTATGTAATCTGGTTTATCCTACATTATCTGAAAAGGTACAATACCCATAAAACTGTTTCACATATACATCTGCATACATGCAAAACCTCAAGATGTACTTAAATATGTATATTTATTATGTTTTGTTAGTTATCTACGTTATTTAGATTTTTCTTTCTTTTTTATGTTTTGTTCATCTCATAAAAATGCATAGAAGCCTAAGCATATATGCATATGTATGCATGAATACAAAGGTGTAGCATGTATATTCAATAATATGCAACGTGTCTATAAATATATATGTACACAAACATGCATATATGTATATACAGATTTACACAGACATTTATATAAATGTATGTGCATGTCTCTACCTATCCATATGTATGGGCACATGCTGGGTGTATAAAAACAACTGACTGACTACCAGAACACTGTTCCAAGGCACATTGAGTCCCATGATACAGACTATGAGGCTTCACAACAGCTCCCAGGCTAGACATGTAAGCAAGTCCACTGCAACATAACAGTATTCTCCCTCTGACACATTATGAGCTGCTTTCATTAAAATTCAACACTTTTTAAAAGAGGCTTTTTTTTTGCAGCCCCTCCTCACAAGTCTTATTCCTCTCCTGCTCCTGGTAAAGCAATTGTCCTCTCTGCCTGGCTGCCAATTCCTCCTGGGGCAAGGGCAGTGTAGCCAAACTAGGATTGGTTATTTGGCATAAAGCACTGATTGCTGGCTTTATTGCCATTGATCTGGCATACCCAGAGGACCTGAAATATTTTAAAATTATCTCTAAAATTACTTCTTATGTCTTATTCCATAGCAGGCACATTGTAAACAACATGCAGGCTCATCAGCGCTTCACTGAGCCAACTGAACTATGTATATTTTTTTTTTATACGTTTTGAATGTATAAAACAGCCTTTCTGCTAGTTGACGGTGGCCTTGCTCTGCAATGGTTTGGCACCTCCCCGGTGTGGCTGTGCTCGCTGAAGGGCTGTGCTCCGGCTGCACGCCTTGTTGCCGGGAAAAGTGCCGGAGGCTGCTGGGGAAAGGGTCCCAGCCCGCAGTGCTGCAAGGCACCACAGTGCCATTTTGAATTAAAATATTTAATCCTGACATTTTGCGAGAGGGAAAGAAAAAAAAAATAGAAAAATAAAAGCAAAGGCTGGCCATAATTCAAAGTCTCTGCAAAATCACTGAGAATTTTCCAAAAGGCTTCATGAGAGCAGGATTAGCTCCCCTCATATATACATAAAATTTGTTGTCTTTTGCATATCAAAGTGGTGAAGCCTGTGTTCTCTTCAGCTATTGCTTTTAAGTGTGCTATAAACAGAGCTTTATCTGTCCAAGAAAAAAAAGTCATTGACAAGGAAGACTAGCTCAAATGCTGAGACAAACTTGGCCATGTTCCTGCAGCGAGAGCAGCGCCAATAAAGATATGGGCTGGTCTCTAGATGCTGTCGATAATGTGATTTGGATGGTTGTTCAAAAACTCTTGCTACGTCCCTGTTGTTGTTTATACTGATAAACCCTTTGCCATTCTCTCCTGTCCCCCCTCGCCTTCCCTCCCACTCGTGCAAGGATGCCATATCACAGCCAGGCTGCGATGGGCTGGGATGCCTCTAGTTTTCTCCCAGACACAGTAGCAGACACGAGGGAATCCGCAAAAGCAAGAAAAATTAAGATAGTGAACGGAAAACTTCACAATCTGTGTTGCTTGTTGAACTGAGGAGCTTCACACAATTCCACTTCTCAAATTCCAGCTTAATTACTCTTCTATTCTCCATAATCTCAGTCAAGTCTCTGTAGACAAGACATAACTTTACCTACTATGTAATTTCTGTGGATTTTTCTGCATCCCTCCTCTCCTCTGGGAAGCTGCTCAGTGATGCCTGTATATCTCATTGACACATTAAGTCTGTTGAAAATCTGGTTAATAATTAGGCTGATGAGACAACCTATTAAAAGGACCTGAGTGCAGCCAGATCACCCACGGCCCCATGAGCTTCTTGTGACCAGAAGGAGCAGAGGTGATAAAAACCATTGACCAACACACCCCAAATCCTCTTTTCTCAGCAATTTGACCACATATTTTCCTGAGTACCTGCAAAGAACCTGTATGCTGTGCCAGAAAAAGGCACATTTATGAAGTGGGCATTTAGGATAGGATTGAACCAAAGAGTCAGTGTTGGAGTGGGTTGAGGCTGCAGAGGTTTCACTGGTCTGGCCACATCCAGGATGTGTGGTAATTTCCAGAGTCATGAAATTGGAGCAGAAGATACCCTCAGATATACATGACACATATGTACATGTAAAATCCCACTGTGAATCTATGAAAACCCTGAGGATGAACATGGGCTGGTCTTCATTAGCACTTGGACAGAAAAAACCACTTCCTTGTCTTATTTCTGGACACTGAAAAACACCAGCACTTTTTTGCAACTTCTTGAAATATTTTCATCATGTGCTGGCCCAGCTTTTCTATGCACCCAGGGAATTATAGAAACACAGAAGACTGATGGAGCTGCCGGGGAGAGCGGTGGCACGGTTATGCCCAGGCCAACAAACAGAAAAGCATTTCCAGTGCATGCTGAAAATTCAGATTCTGTCCAAGTCTTTGGAGAGCAGATGTCAATTATGAATCACATGATTACTCTGCCATATTTTTCCAGGTTATGCTCATTGACTTAGATAAGGTATCATTTTTCACCTACAAAATATGCTGCATATACAATAAATAATATGCACAGTACCATAATAAATATTCAGTATATATGGTGTGCGCATTATAGTGGTCCTGGTAGAGTTATAGCAGAACAGTCAAGGCTGAATTGGCATGTTCATTATAAAGGCTGATAATTCAAGATCAGTAGCAAAAGACAATGAAATACCATCTGCTCTCATGCAAACAGCTTTTACAGAGGGGTTTTAAGGTCTGGATGCAAGCAGTTCTGCAGAGAGGGCAAAAATGAGAGAGCTCCTGAGACACTGTCTCTCACTGTCAAAACCCTTCACCTGATTTTGTTCCCGCTTAGATGGCAGCTGATGCTTCTTCTAAATCTCCAGCTTCTGGAGCTGGAAGATATTGTGAGCATTAGTGTTCTCATAGGAGATATAAAGAAGTATTTCCTAGACTTTCTGCCATAATAGAAAAGATCACAAATGCAAACTCTGCAACTCACCAACCAACGAACATATAGATGGGGTTAAATAGTCCTCTCTGCCACTCTTGGACTTCTTGACACTGAAGAATAGCAACACATATTCAGCACTTGCTGAAGGCCAGGATGGTTTGAGCTGGGGCTGGTGATGACCTCTCCCAGTGGTACCAAGTTCAGGAACTGAACCACTGTAACCATTTTACAATGTTACATATTACCAAAGATCTGACCTCTTTGAACTGAAAATTATCATTTCTCAAATCACTTTAATGCCATTTCTGCGGTAGCTTGTATGTGATGGCATGACCAGAACTCAGTGAAATACTGCTGACCTAACAATGTCACTGGTTTATGCAGAGTCTTCACAGTATTTAGGTAGGCTGAAGGCAACGTTTCTGTGTCCACTCAACTTCTTTGTGATGACCATCAGGTAGAGATTGCACAGAAATGGCCTCACCTCAGCAGAAGTTTTTTGGAACATTGCCTGGAGGTGTTCAAAATGGGGCTGGACAAACCCAGGTGAGCAGCTTTGCTGGTGGGGAGGGTCAAGGGGTGTTTTCCAGCAGAGGGTGTTAAAGCACAAGTGGGAGGCCTGGTGGTGGGTGACAAACTCTTCCTTCAGCACATCTGCTTGCAGAGGGCACATCTGTTTACACCTTGAACTAATCACAGTGACAACCAGCAGTGAAAACCTGGATGCGGGGAAATCCATGGGAATTTTGCCCAGACTTTTCCCTTGAGCTGTTAGATGCATGGTTCAAATGTATTTCTTCAAGTATATGCTACCTTTCCCTCCAACAACAAAATTTATACAGATTTTTTAGCTGAAACCCAGGAGGCACCTAAGCATCTTCCCAGTTCTAGTGCAATAAAACAACAGTGACAGTGCTGAGTGCAAATACAGGTAAGTGGAAGGACCCACCTGTGATTGTGTAACAGCTCCCTGCCCATCCTGACATGTCTAACAGGTGAGTTTGCTCATTTTATAATTCCCTGCTTTGCTAGCTGGCTCTGTATTGATGATAAGCATTATTCACACATCATCACAGCCTCAGTTCGGCAGCTCTTGAGCCTGTTTCCAAAAGAAGCTGTCACAGACAATAAACACCAAAGTAACCCCACTTCCAATTTAATTGTTTTCTCAAAATATCACTAGCAATTAGACTATATTAACAACAGATTGTTTGCAGTAGCTCATTCTCTCAGTCAAAACCAGTTTCTTTCTCTTTTACAATCACACAAAACATCTGAAACTAGAAAGTACCTAGGGTGGTGGTTTGTTTTTTTTTCTTTGGGTCAGAATCAAGTAAACAACTGACATTACTACAAAAGCAAAACTATCTGGGAAATGCAGGAGAAAAATATTGGATGGTTGGGATTTTTTAATGTTTACAAAATTATTGTGAAAGTTTTAAGAAAATACAGTGACAACACTGCCTGCAGTACAGTAGGGAATGACAGTCAATAAATAAAACTAAAGGACTATGCAATAAATAAATACAAGACTAATATAATATGTTTGTAGCAGGCTGATCAGTTTTAAATCCTTTGCCTAAGGCTGACTTTTACAATAAACAAACCACGCCTGCATGCTTTTCTCTATCAGTGCTGGGTGAGCCCAGTTATTTATGGTTGGGCTCACCTCCTTCCCATGAGATTTTTGCCCATTTCAGTCTCTTTTCCCTTTAAAAAAAATAAAGAAAATAAAACCCCAGGCAGAGTGTAATCCTATCCAGAGGTAAGGTACACCTACTCTCTTACTGATGTTGCATTTAGGTTTCGTTGAGATGTGCTGGGTCTGCAGAGCCACAGCACGTGTACCCCTGCACTGAGGGCAGCCAGAGCCTGCGTTGTTTCCTATACATGTCCTTTGCTGTGCTCTATGTGTCAAAATGTGTCCCACAGTGTCTCTGGGGATTTTTTTCTGAGGCCAGCTTAGCCAAGTGACAGCAATCTTTTTATTACCTTTGGTGAAAAACATTAGCCGTTGCTTTCAAGCAGTGCTGCATGGTCGAGGGGGCTTGGAGGGCTCCAGACAAGCGTCTGCAAAACCATCTCTGGCTCAGTGGCTGTGATCACGGGCTACGTAATTTGTTTGATTAGAGCATCCGTCTAAGACAAAGAAAGTGTAGTGGAGTGAGTCAGACTCTGGTCTCATTTACAGGTCTGGAGATGCATGGAGAAGCTATTACAAGTGACCTGTGACCCGGCCCACCCTCAGGTGAAACGGCTTTGCCCAGTCACCTCCTGTTAGCCTCAGCCAAATGATAGGCTTCGGGGAGCCCAGGACGCAGCGATGGTTCATCAGACAGACAATATCAGACCCACCGGCCCAGCCCTGAGCTATGCAGATGCAAAAGCAGATGAATTTAAAAAAAAATAATGGGTTTTCAAACTTATTATGGTGATAGTGTTACTTACAACAAATCTGTCTGCAGTTTTGGGGCTGCAGAGATAAAAGCCCTCAGGAAAAATGTCAGTGGCTTGAGTTTATTTATATGTAAGGTAACCATGAAAAATGTCGGCATACCACTAATTGTAGGGCATATTTATTCTGCACAAGTTGTTTTCCACATTAGCACAGTTGTTAAAATGCAGTTTTGCCTCAGGAATATTATAACTTTATCTTCTGTAATTATAAATCTGGATGTTGCTGGGGTACTATATACATTGAAGAAGAAACCTAAGAAATGGGCACTGCAAGGAAGAAAACAAACATAATTAAAAATGTAATGTAGTAATTATACGAAACATACTCGGGAAGTGGGGACCCATGGATAACTAGCAAAGCAGCCACGTTGCGTTAGATCCTGGCTTTAGATTTGTGTGTCTTCTCACTTAAAACTTCTCCCATGGTTTTCCACTCAAACCGACTAACAAGGACCAGTTGGCAAGGCAAGCATTTATGTGCAGCAGCACGTTAATCTGCCCTGTGCAGTCATATTAGTGTAAGAGAAATTTTACAATGAGCAACTAAACACTGAAAGCCGGAATGCAATGGCCCAATGGAGTTATCACACGGCAAACATTTAACGAATGATGATATAAGAGCATTCTTTGATAGGATAGGGAATACTGCCTTGAGAAACACCTGACACATAAAATTGGGAGTTTTCCTTGTGGTCTGAGGAGGCAAAATTCAGACATGATTTGCTCATGTGGAGTAAATTCCCAACTTGCCTGGGAGTCAAAGTTTTCTCAAGAAAGTTATCACTGGGAGCAGGACTGTGGTGGTGACACCAGCCTCCAGAGCAGCAGGCACGTGGGCACATCCCACTGCTTCCCGCTCTCCCTCCATGTTAGGCGCACCCTGGGTATGGTGCTTGCACAACACACAAACATGGATTAACATCTACACATACATATTGGGGCCAAGGATCTGTTTCTTTCCTCAGGAAGGGACCATTTAATGGCACAGGAAAGCACTTGGTAGCATTTCAAAGTTTTTGGGTTTCATTTGTTTTGCTGAATCCTTACATTTATACTGAAAATGTGGATCACCCCATCCTGAATTTAAAAGACATGTATCACCAAATTTCTGCTAATATCTTGGCAGGGGCCAAGTAGAAACATATTTATCACACCAGTACTCTTCACCTGAGCTTATCAGCAAAAGCTCTGTAAATGGGCATTATTAGAAACCAGTCAGGTATAAACAAGCCTGAGAAGTTCCGTGTGGTCTGGAGCTTTGTCAACCAAAATCCTGGAACATTCTCTTTTGGTTCCCCCTTTAACACCCTGTTCCATCTCTTGTCTACTACAGCCTCCTTTATTTTCTCTTTTTTTTGTCCCCTCCAAGGATTCTTACTGCCCTCTAAAGGCTCATGATAATTCAGTGTCCTTTCTCCCTCCACTGCATTTCCCCCCATGCCAATCCCTTTTTCACTCTTCTCAAGGTTTTGGCAATCTCCTCTTTTGCTGAACTGTGCAAATGAAACACTCCGACCTCTCCTACTTTTTCACTCAGGGATATCTGTGGCCAACAAGAAAGCTGGACAGTGATGCACTCTGAGATTTCACCAGAAAAACAAGGAGAGAGTCCATTGAAAGACTTGGACTTCATGCCATCCAATTTGCCTAAATTATTTTTTTCTGAAACGAGGCATGTTAGTGTGCTTCTTCTCATTTCCTCCAAACTCATTTATCACTCTTCAGAGCTCCCCAGACCTAACAACATGGAGCCTCTATCATGGAAGAAAACCTCCAACTCCTGGCGCAACCCTCCAGGAGCTTCACATCACAGACCTTCCCAAAGTGCATAACCCCCAAAAGTCATCACCTCAAAGGGCTGGAGGGGTTTTCCAGATGTTACCAGTTCCTTCCCTGGCCCTGTCATTCCTGACAGATGCTTATCTCTTTGGTTTAAAGGCCTTCAGTGCTGGAAATTCTGCCACCTCCCCAGGCAGTGTCTTGCAGTACATCGCTGTTCTTATCACAAGAGGGTTTTAACCTGAATCTTTCTTACTGCAATTTAAACTCATTACTTCTTGTCCTATCTTCAAGAGGCATGGAGATCTGATTATTCCCTTCCTCTTTGCAGCAGTCCTTTTTTGAGGATTGTTTTGTTGACACAGACACTTCTCTGCACCAAAAGCACCGTCTGAGTAGAGATTTATCTCTCCATCGCTGAAGCCAGCATACTTTTGGCTATAATGTCCACTGGTGGCACTTCTATTGTAAATTCACTTTACAAAATGAACTGAAAACTGAAATGAAACCTCATTGAAAAGCTCCCATTATGGGAATTTATACTGCCTCTTTGCTGTGCCTTAAAATACAAACAAGACTATTTTTGACTTATGTGTAATTGAAATAAAAATAAGCAGACACCGCTTTGCCAAACATCAGTGCTGAATACTCATCATTTAGGACTCCAGAAATTATCATCTGGTCTTAAAAATAATAAAATTGCAGTGATACATATGAAGCTCCTTGTAATTGCCATCTGGGCTAGGTTCTCTGAGAGCTTGACCTGGGCTTCTACTCACTTCAGTCAACTATTCATGCACCAGAAAATTGGATGTCTTGTCATTTGCTGTGGGCTAAGGGGTGTGGAAAAGCCAACGCATCTATTTAAGGTGGCATAAATGACTCCCTGGAAATGTCTTTTTTTTCTCCTAAGAGGGTGCCTAGGCATTAAAGGCTTTCAAAACAAAAAACAGTGTAGCAGGGTATATTTTCACAGACTTTATCCCCAGTGAAGCTGCATCTTCCCTGTTGGTATACTTGCTTGATCCAGACAAAAGCTGAGATCCTCACATCATCTCACATTTTCAAGGTCTTTAATAAAGACAACAAACATTAAAACATCCATGACAAATTCACCAGGGGGTTAACAGCTTCTACAGAAAGCTGCATTCTTATTGCTTTAGAGTAATTCAGACCACAAAAAGCCATGTTCACCTCAATGGTGCTTTGAATGACCATTGAATATCATTGACTCAGGGGATATGTTCCTGTTGAGGAACAGCCTGATGGGTATTTTTTATCTTCTACAGGCATCTTCTTACTGCAGAGTTTTAGGAGCTACAACGTTTCTAACACAAAGTTGCCTACATTTCAGAAGAGGAATAGCAGAGGCATATCTGCTTTATTGATGCCCAAATTTTGGTTGAGTTTCTTCATCAGGTACTGAGTTAGTGTTTGCTGCCTGCTCTTGAGTGTGATGGACAAATTCAGCACACATCCAAAAGTGCCTCTTTCAGAGGTCTTCTGAGGGCAGATAATTTTGAGGCCACAGGTTTGACCCAAGGTCCTTGCCTTGGGACAAAAACAAAAAGCTGCTTGGAGAAAAAGGAGATAAGGTTCCCACATAACTCCACTGGTGGGAGCGAGGAAATAATGAACTAATAAGCTCAATAATTAGGACTCTGAGAATGGTTAAGTATTGGAAACAGTCCACATCATATAGAAAAATCCTTCCCCTGGTATTCTCTTTGGAAACCCAGCAACGTACTTCTTCTGAGGTTATAGTCTGGTTGTTGTATGCACCAATTACCAATGAACATATCTGCATGAACTTGTCTGCTTGTTTTTTGAGACAAGTTATGTAATCTTTCTGATGTGTACTGGCACCTTATGGAGCCCCTTAAGTCCAACTCTAAGTGCCAAAATGCCCAATTTTGACCAAAATGGTTTTCATCAACTCAAGCATGAGGCTGTCCTTGTCCTCTTAATGAAGTTAAAATAATAATAGACTCTTACAGCAAAGTGACAGAGCTCTGGAACTTGCTTTTAGTGAAAGGTTCTTAAAATATGTCCAGGCATCTCAAACTAAAACCGCATTTGAGCTTAGCAATCTGCTCTTGGGCTTTCCACAGTGGTAAATTTAGTCAGATAAACTTTTTTCTCAACAGATTTCTTTGCTGCAAAAGCAAGATGGAAAGTCATATTTCTTTCATATAATTTATAAATATATTTCTTTTTTGTCATATTTCTTTATACTGTGCTATCAGGATGCAAGATGAAAAAGTGAACATGGTTCAAAACATACTGCTGGGATTCAAGATCTCCCTGTTTTATCAGGAAAAATCCACCGGGAGAGGTACTGGAACAACAGGATAAAGGGGTAACAACAGTTGTGCTAAACTGTGGGTGTAGCCAGGCCAAAGCAGCTACTTGGCTATGGGGTTATTGAGGCAGGGCTGATGGTTTCCTGTATCTAGGAGGAATAAAACAACGAGCTTTGATTTTCTTGCCCAATGCATGCACCACACCCTTTGAAACCCAATCCAACTAAATGAAAAGCTTTGGACATATTGCCATTTAATAATTGCCTCCTGCTCAGTGAGGAGTGAAGCTTTTTCTTCCCTTACTTCCCTTTCCTCCACAACAAATTCTCACTAGGATTTTTTTCTACTACAGACAGCAAACATAATTACACAACAGATCAGAACAGCTTACATAATGCCCTTTATAGAAACCTGCCTTACCTCAGAGGCATATTAGCATTTCTTATGGGTTTAAGGGGTGAGGGATTAATTACAGATTTTCAAAATATGCCTAATTACATATTTACTTGTGGAATAAATAATTCACGTTTCATAACTTACCATGAAATGACTACTTTCTTTTGAAGATTAAAAATTTGAGGCTGGAGGAATGTTAAAGTTCAAACTCTGAATAAAGACTCCTAATCCTTTATAGATTTGCATTTTACTCACATGAAAATTACAGTAGAAAGTCACTCTTTCATCTGAATGACTTGTAGACCCCTTGAAATTTCTCTCTTCGCAATCTATCAAACTAAATGAGCAAAATATTAAAAATGTGATTTGTTCATTTACTTTGGCACTTGGGTAGATCATGTAGGATTTCAGGAAGCAGATAAATGACTTGAAAGCATGAATTCCCCTGGTTCTTGGCTTTTGCACTGGGACTATCAGCATCTTCCTGTACAGCATGGTGTGGGCAGGGGGTGGTACCCTCCTCCCAAGGCCAGCGTGGGGGCTGTTGCTCTGCTATGCCTGGCAGTGGCAACTGGGGACTCCTCACATCCTTGCAAGCCAGCATGCCTTGAAATGCTTCATGGCATTGGGTCATTTGGAAGCATAAATCAACTTGCCCCTTTCCTGACCTGCCCTGATGTACAGCCCGTGTTTTCCTTCATTATATCTTATTTTAGCCGGAGTTAGCAAGAAGAATATTCCTATAACATTTAGGGAACATACAAATTATTACAGAAGAGTAAATAACTGCCTCTAGAAAGGAAATAACTGTTTCTGAGCATTTTATATATTAAAAAAAAAAAAAAGCTGCCTTCAACAACAATAAGTGCCATGTTTAGAAGCAACAGATACTACAGAAAAGAAAGAAGGAAAGGGAGATCCCACTTCAGGTACATGTGGTCCTGCTTTAGTGTTTAATAGACTTACAAAGGAGATGTAAGTTGTAGAATCTGGTATGTTATGGAAAGTGGAAAGGGCAGAAGATGCTCTTAGATGAACAAAAGCAGTATGATACGGAGAGTGAGCAACCTGGCTAAGTAATCCCCTGGTCACCCCACCATGGGGCAGCTACCTAAGGGACAGATAGAGGAGAGTTCTTCTGGTCAGATCGTGCTTAATTCTACAGATTTGTGAAGATACTTGTAATAAAGTCAAAATACCTTTAAGAAGGAAAAATATACAGGGAATATTCATAGTTCATAGCAATGGAGCCAACCTATACAACAGTAAACATTCCAGAAAACAAGGAAATAAACATGGGCTTATAGCATGAGCATACTTGTGATTAATTTGCAAACATAAGTCCATGTGTTTTGGACAGGTATATGAAAATAGCAAGCCACTATTCAGCATTTTAACTCTGCAGAAGAAGAGCTAGGTATATAGAGGCACATAAACTAAAACAACCCTATGCTTGGTGAGACTCCAGTCACAGTTCAGTGTTTTCTTTCTGTGGCACCTGTGTAAGCTTAATCTTTCTATGCCATGCTTCCCTTAATATGCTTTCCACCTTAAAATCTAATTGATAGTGTACAGACTGTTTATTGGTTTAATCGAAGCAGGTAGAAAAGTGGAAAGCCACTCATAACCAGTTTGGGAAAAGAATGCTATTTTCATTTTGGAGCAAAGGGTCTACTTGTCCATACACTTTGCACATTTTTCAGTAGTTTAAAATCTAAAGGCCTACAAAAAAAAGGTTTTTCTTTTTTTCTAAAATATTGCCTTACTTTCAGTCCTGCTTTCAATAATAATTTCGATGTCAATGTATACTTTAAAACAGGAGAAAATATTCTGGAGAAAGCACTGATAAGATTGGTTAAACCTACAGAGATGACTTCACTCTAAAATTTTGTCTCTCAAAATTCTCGGCTTTCAAAGAAAAGAAAATCACATATTTGATCAACAAGCAACAATTTATTTTATTAATAATTGCATATCAGCAATACTTAAGTGTAAATACTTAATTTAAGGTCTAAATTATTTAAGGCAAAATACTCAACATCATCAAACTGGAGAAGGCCATCAGTGGTACGCAGTGGTAGAAGAGGGGCAGATGAGCATCCTTAGTCATAACTACAAGCAGTGAACATCATAGGACAGATTTATAAATGTACTGCAAGCCATTTAAAAAGTCTTCTCCCTCTCTCGCCCACACAATATTAATTACCTGTGCCAGCTTTTGCTAATTCATTTTCCTTTCACCTCAATAAAGGAACATGGTGTTCAAAATAAATAGTGTCAAGATGCAGCATTAAGTAGCCATGGATACTCCAAAATTGCTTTTTTTGGGGCAAGGGAGGTGGAGGGGGGAGAGAAAGAATAACACCTATAAGTTATGCTTCCAACTCAGTTTCATTCAGTGAGTCATGTAAATAAATATCCAGCCAGTTTGGTCCCCATCCCACAGCCTCGGCACAGCAGCTCTAATTACTCATCTATAAACAATGCAGACAAGCCATCGCTCACCGCCGCGCTGCGCCTCACGGCCACAAGCCCCGCATCCTACCTGGGTAAATATTAAAATGAATATAATCGCCTATATTTTAAGGGTAAAGCTATCTGCAAAGCCCAGTGATTCATGAGCTCTCCAAATGTGCATAAAGTGCTTTAGTGAAAGCATTTCCTAAGGGCCTGATCCAGTCATGTTTCTCAAACCGTCCGCAGCTGCCTCGACTGGAACAGAAAGGTCATTCAGCCACTGAAGGCCAATCCATCACTCCCATTAAAAAAGAAAATATCTAAACTGCTCCACAGGTTCAATTTGTGGATCTGATGGGCAGATACTGAAAGAACAGCCAAGGTCCCCTTCCCCAGGGGGATGAGGGCCAACACAAAGCCAGTACCCTTCCCAGGGCTCATTTTGAGGATATGAGCAGGAAGCCAGAGGATCCCAGGAAAATTCCTGCCTTGAAGTACACCTCTTGTGATCCACTTGTTTTTAACATGCCAGTGCTGCAATGCAAGGAGCTGTTGTGCTCTTCCATACCAGCACTTTTCTCTCTGCTTGCCTCCCTTTCAGTATCAGGGGGCTTGTGTATACAAAACACAGAGCTTAGATCTGTCCCATGATAAGAAAAGCCAACGCTCAGCCCAAAAGACTAGAATTTAAGGGTGGAGGATCTCCCTTTATCCAGGCTATGCATGGCCCCTCCACTGCCCGAACCACACTGCCTCAGGAGAGTCCCATGGTGATGCTGGGGATGGGTGCTGCTGTCTCCTGCGTTGAGATTTCCAGGGAGTTGTTCACCAGCCAGGGAAAAGTACATCCCTCTATCATCCCTTTAGCAATGGTACACCAAGCTGTAAAATATTCCTATTCCTTGGGGATTCCCTGTGCACTACAGGCTCAGTGGGTGACTTCAGCCTCATTAAGTTTGGGCAACCAAGGCTGAGGGAACTTCTGCAGGGGCCAGCTGTAAAAACCCAATGGGACATTGCACAGTCAATGCGAATGGGGCATTTTTCCACCTTGAGTGCCAGCAGCTCACTGAGCTGCTATGGGTCAGCAGCGAAAGGGGCTGGATATCATCACCCCAGTGAGTTCCCTTCCTCTCCAAAGTAGGGGGGAGCACAAAGAAGCCAGAGCCGGGACTGACAGTGCTGATTGAAAAATGTATTCCAGCTGCTCTCCTTAAGCTGCAAGCTACGGCCCAGTTGTTTGCCATCACAAGCATTCCTAAAGAGGCATTTCTGAGGTTTGATAGGACCTGCCTCCTCCAGACATGGCTATTTTGGAAAAAAAAGGGAGGGAAGGAGAAAAGAAAAAGTTACCTCCTCAAGGATCTCATCTTTTCCATTCGGATTTGAAGCACCAGAACCATTACCAAATAAAATGTCAACTTTTTTTTCCCCTTGTTCATTAACCTTTGATGCTTATTGTACAGGCAGCTTCAGTGCTCACAGGGGACTTGGAAGGTTCAAATCACAGGGCTTTCATTCAGGACATAGGCACAACTTGAACCACAGTCCCGATAGGAAGGAGAGGAAGAAAGGGAAGGCTATTAGCCCAATCCTGCCTCTTCAGTGCTTTACATGTTTAATACAGATTGAATTCAGAGAGAGAGGGAACCCCCAACTTAGTAATAATTCCCTTCACAAGTTCTACTATAATTAAAAAATAGAGGCAGGGTCATGACGAGTGCTATTGAAAATAACAGACAGACCTGTAATTATAGCAGGGCCAGCTAAACCAAGGGTTAAAGGTCTCTTAATACTCTGTCAGCATTTCCACTATAACCCCTCAGCTTCAGGGGTTTATATCTCACACATAAATATTTGCTGCAGGCCAAAAATGGTCCTTCGAGGGGTCAGCAAAAGGAGGTAAATTTTATTTACATATTTATAAAAAATGGCCTGGCTGCACAGAAGTGACAGGTCCCTCACCAGCACCACCAGTGCAATTCATGCAGATGAGGAGGGAGAGCCAACAGTCATGACCGTGAGAACATAATGGAGGGGTGGGTGGAGGAGCTGAAAATACATTTTACCCAGAGCAAGTGGCTCCAAATCCACAGAAGCCCTGTACAGAGGCAAGGATCTGCAAATATAGTATATATTATAAAGTTGAATCCTTAAATAATAGGGCCATATTCCTACAATGAATTATACAGATAATCACTCCCACTGTTCAGCCAAGCATGCACATAAGTCTTTGGAAGATGAAAACCTAAGGCCTTGCTAGCATATTGGTTTAACTTAAATCAGTACTTTAATTGATTTATTTAAGCCAGTGACAAACCCAGTGTGATTCCCTGATTTCTGATGAAGACTAGCTTATTTCAGTTTAGTTTTAAAAACCCTGTATCTTGATCTTTTTTTCCCCAAACCATTCCTTCTTCTCTTTTTCCTATCAGTATTTACGTGACCCTGAGTTGACATTAGTTCGGTGCTTAAGGATTAGAAAAGGCAAACTGGTTATGACCTTTTCCAGGGTTCCTTTCCTTGAGGGAGTGACTTGTTGCCAGTGGTCCATGGCAGGAGGAACCACTTGAACCCCATAAATACAGTTGTTTACTGGTTAGAGAACCTCAGGTGCTGCTGCTGTCTCTGCAAGTCCTATTTTCTTTTTTTAAAAAGCCTTCTAAAAAGCTCCTGGTGCTCATAAAAAAAAAACCAAACGGAAAAAAAGGAAAAAAAAAAAAAGAGAGGTTCACAAAGCCAAAGTAACATCACCCAGAAATATCAGAAAACCACAGCGACAAAAATGAAGGGTCCCGAATTTTGGAAAAAAACACAGCAGAAACTCTTCTGTTATACTGGCATGACATATAAGCCAGACTCTGATTTTTGGGAGGTTATCACACTATTTTCCAATGCCTTTCATTAGCAATAAAAATTAAGACAGTTTGATTTGCAGAGGGAGTTTTTCCATTGCTGGCTGGTTCAACTGGACTGTCCTTCTCTTGTATCTGCACTTCACACCGGCTCCGTGGTCATGGCTTCAGGCTCCGTTAATGGGAATGGAGGCAGAAAAGCAAGAGCACTAAATGTTCTTGGATCAAGTGAAATTCATTTACTAGTGTTTGATGGTCCAGAAGTGAAGAGAGGAAAACCTAAAATGACTAACCAGACAAACCCTATTTTCATCTGCACCTAAAAATGTCACAAAATAATACATTACTTTTCGTCACTAACTTCAGAATATTTTTCTATGTGATTTTAGAGGGTCTTGGGGCTTTTTTAAAGTGAAATTTTATTGAGAATATATAACTTTTTTTTCAAGTTTCTAACAAAATATTTATTGTGCAAGACCCAGAAGATAAAAAAGATGCAACTGTTTTTCTTGGTTTGTTTTGAGGTTATTTACTTAGGACTAAGCAACTCATTTTTCTTGTGTAGAAAAAGTAATTATGCAGTCAAAAGAATTATGATCCACATACTTCAAAACATATGAAAAATGTAAAACTTTATTACATACATTAATTTCTAACAAAAGATGTCTCCAGCATCAGTGTAACTGGTATAAGGCAGATAACTGATGTATGGTATATTTGTTGATGTTCCTCCCAAATGGGTTTTATAAAGGCAAACAAACAAATAAACAATTTCTTTCGTTATGTCTCTCTCTCTTGTATAAATTTCATCAGCCTCATACAGAGGACTGTAGGCTTAGAGGAGTGGGTTGTCCATGGACTTATAATTATGGTTTTTTTATTAAGCTAAAGTATTCTGTTCAAGCAATCTGTTCACTATGCTTTCCTTTTATTATCTTTCCATCTCCTGCATTTCTCCAGCTGGCAACCCCAGCTCCTGCCCATACCGCTGCTCAGGCTCAGCCTCCCTCCTGTGGGCAGCTCCCCCAGGGCCCTGTTTTAGGGGAGGCTGCAGAGCCAGGATAGCTCTCGACATCCCGGTCAAGCAGTTTGCTACGTGCATTTGGAGCAGAGGTCTGTGGAGTACTGTTATTTTTCTCCCCCTTCTTTTCCCCTCGGGTTGGATTTCTGTGAGCTGGGCAAGCTCATTCCTACTAAATCAGCTGGGCTGGGAGGCCAAGGCAGGAGTTGTAAAACCGAAGTTCACAGCATCCTTATCTTTAGCTGAGCCACTTTAACTTTCTAACTATACATCTGGGTACCATATCCAAGAGGAAAAGGATGGCCATTTAAAATGTCAAGAATAACTGCAATCAGTTCTCCTCAGTGCCTCTCTTCAAGAAACAAAACAAAATTGAAGTATGAAAGATAGGTTCAAGGTAGTCTTATCATTTTAAAAGAATGAACACAATGACACCTGTTTTTTTTTAAAAAACAAAATAATGACCAAATCAAGCAGAAACCTAACCTCCTTCTAACACCTGTGTTTATTTGTCCTTGCCATTTTCAATGCAACATTTATATATATATATGTAAATTTACCACATTTAAACAAACCTTCTATGCCATTGATAGATGTGACTACTCCTAGAAGTCCAGAGGAAAAAGGATTCAAGGCATCCAACAAATAACACACACAAACACTGGAAGTTTCTATTTCAGTCATGCGGAGATATCACACTGGTTCAGCCAAATACAACCTCCTACACCCTGATTTAAGCACAATCCTCCTCCAGAAAAGATCATTTCAGTATCTCACTGTGCCTTGTCAGGGTTGAAGGACTTTAAGGAGAAGCTTGGCAGCTTCTCTTGGAGAAGAGGGCTCTGCTCATATCTCCTTGTGGTTTGCTCTTGGCATGTCTGGACACCAAATGGGAAAGCTGCAGGAATGGCATAACTAAGGCTTAAGATCTTACATTAATAATGATGATGCAGTTCATTTGTGTCTTGGTCCTCCTTTATATGGCCTGGGCTCAGCCAGGTGTACGGAAGTCTTCAAAAAGAATAAAAATCCCCAAATAAAGTTCTGGGTTTGACCTCACTAAAATCGGCGGAAGTCTGAACTTGGCGTAACCTTGAGGCCCATCTTTAATTGAAGTGTGGTATTTTGGGAACTCAGGACAAAGGGGAGGGAAAGACCTATTTCAAGTTGTACCTAATGCAGGAGAATCAAAGCAATGTTGACAGCTCACAGCTTTAGGCCCAACAAGCCTCCCCCAGCCCCTGAGATTCCTCAGTTACATGTTACATTTAAAATCTGAAGCCACAAGTCTCTCTACACTTTTGCACCTTCTTTAGTCCTCTCTCCCTCCTCCCACTACCCAAGAAAAACGCTTTCAGTGTTTCAAACCTGTTCATCACAGGTATCAGGGGAAAAGCAGACTAGTGCCAGCTCTCAATGGCTTGTTTGTTTGGGGGTTGAAATGTATCCACTTCCATTTCAGGCGTCCATTGGCTGAGCCACCATTTGACATGCCCGGCCCCAACAATCACAGGGGCTTGGTGGGTTAAAAATGCTAGGATTTCATTTTATTGCAGGGATATTATTCATTCTTGAGAAGGTTCAAAAGTACATGCGTCAACTTATGTCATCAGGGTCAAACAAAGTGGCATGCAGAATCCTAGCCAGATTGCATCGGCGGAGGCGTCTGGAGGCAGAACCAAGAGTAAGGAGAAAGAAAAATGTTTTTTAGGATGTACTCTGGATCACTTCATCCTTTGGAAAGGGAAGTAGGGCAGGAGGTAAAGGATCCCCTCTGAGCACATTGCCCTGAGTAGCGTGAATTGAAATCGAGTTGTGCAGATTTCAGCCTGATTTCCACTGCAGCCTGCCCGGTGACATGGCTATGGGTAAGACTATCAAACAACAATGCCTCCTCAATTGCCAAAACGTGCCTCCAACTTACACCAGCAAGCCCACGAGTACACACAGGCTCTCACAATAATAGCATTAGGTGCCATTAACAGGCTTTAGCCTTGTTTCTTTTCAGAGGAAAAACTATTTGACATCCCTCAAGCCCAGGCTCAGCACTGCTTGACCCTTTCCCTTCCCTGCCTACATTAAAAGAACAACTAAATAGCTGCGCGCAGTGCGAGCCAGCCCCTCCTCGCTCCAGGTGTCTGTATTTTACTTAGGGCCCCAAGCTTGATTCAGCTCATACAGTTTCTGACAAGCTTCAGCTGGCCCTCGTCACCAGACAGGCAGATCAATTAACAGAGGGATTTTTCTTCCCTAGCTCTCTTCCTGGACCTTTAACCCCTTGTGTGTCCTAATGCTCTATGAAAGAAGGGCAGAAAGAAAGCAATAGAAAAAAAAAAAGAATTTCCATTTACAGCCTTTATTTCTCCTCCATAATTCCCTCTGCTTCTGCTTTTTCTGCTCATCTCAGAGCCTCATCTTTCTGCAAAGATGCTTCTGGTTGTTCAAAATGTCAATTTTTTTTCCATCAGAACTGAAAGTTTTAAAATTCCCTTTCCCTCTCTCTCCTTTTTTTTCTGTCTTTTTATATTTTGCAACCAAAAGGGCTGAAGTACAGTGTTTTATTTGGGATGGAAAATTCTTTTCCATTTGTTCATTTTACTTTCTTTTTTTCCACTTCACCAATTTTCCACCAAATGGAAAGGACAAATTTTAGCTGAAGAGGCTAGGGACAAGTCTGGAGCTGATGCTTTTCAAGCTTTCTTGAAAAGTTATCAGAATACAAATTACAACTTGTGGACGGGAATGGATTTAAACAGAAAAGGGGATAGTGGAGACCAAGGCAAAAAAATTGTATATTTACAAACTACAAAATAGAAAACAAATGAAATAATTTTAAACTTGAAAATATCAGAGATGGTTACAAATTGCCCTATGAAAAAGAAACAATGTCAACATTGACAATTTTATTTTGGAATTTAATTATAGCTCTATTCATCTTTGGTAAGAGTGTACAAGAAAGTATGTCAAAGGCATGAGAAGCTCCTTCTAAAACAGCAAAGCATAATAATTAAATTTAATTACTAGTGATAATTATTAGACATTTCTGTGAAAAACAGTTCCCAGAACTACTGAAAACTATTGAGAAAAATAAATGTTATGGCTACTACAGGGAAATCCACTTAAATGCATTGATAGGGATAAATAATTTAAAACTGGTGAGGGTTTTTATTTTTTTTTACTTTTTGAAAAAGCCTTCCTACAATTCCTTAGGACAAGCCTCTACTTTTACTCGTACAAATGGATTCTGCCCATCACTTTAGTATCAAAGTAGTACCACAGCAATAATGACTTAAATATTAATGATAAATAATAAACACCAAGTAACCTGTCAGTCTCAGAAAGCTGCAGCAACCCTATACAAAACAGCAATCTGAATGTGGAGAAACAAGCATTGCTCTTCATATAAATAACCTTCACCTGGAGAAAAGCATCTCAGCTTCAGCACACATCATTTTTTCAGGCAGACAAAAGTTTTAACTCTTCCTTGGTAGACGTGATAGCTTCCCAGTCTCTTGTCTCTGGTATATGTACTTTCTCAGGACAGCGTAGAAAAAAAAAAGAGAACGAAAAATCCCACACCAAAGTGGGCATGACATATGTGAGGTGCCAGGCAGAGTTAAGGGTATTGCCTCTTCTCTGTGCTTTATAGTGCACAATTTTCTTAGCAAGGGAGGAGGGGGAGGGCAGCTGGTAATCTTTCACTCGATACCGGGAATCCTTGTTGAGAATTTGGTAATGAAGCATTATTTCTTGGGTGAGTGTGTGCCATCTAATGTTTTCAGCAGTTGTTAGAAAACATGAAGTCATTGCTGACACAGACTGGGAAGGTGGTAAGTAGCGACGACAGGTCACGGGTGCACAAAGGCAACAATGAGCCACAGGGAGTGTAAAATGATAACTTTGGGTAAACAGAGTCTAGGGAGTAGTTACAAAAGGGGACGACTCTCTCCTGGAATGAAATGGCTCCAGAAGGAACATGGCAGGATGATTGCTGGTCAGCTACATGTTAGCTCTATAGCTGGGATGGTAACTTCAGTCCTTAGAATATGTAAGCAGGGGGAAGCCCAGGGTAATATTATCTTTTTCTGTGGCACTGTTGTGATCACTAATGGAATAGTGAATCCAGCTCTGGTGCCTGTGTTTAAAGAGGTTGTTGATAACTTAGAAAGAAGTGCCAAGGGAACGGCTAAAGGACTCAAAAACACTGTGAGGATTAGAAAACAATTGTGAGAGGCTCAAGAAGCTCAGACTGTTTAGCTTAATAGAGAAAAGGTTAAGGATTGACTTGACCACAATATACAAGAACCTTCAGAGGAAACAGAATTTGATGGAGAGCTCTTCAGTTTAACAAAGGCATACGTAAAACAAGATCTAACATCTAGAGGTCAAAGCTAGATGAATTCATGCCAGAAATTAAGGGGAATTATTTAACCATGAGAGTGCTTAGAAATGTGAGCAATTTACTGACTATTGTGGTGGCTTTACAGTCATGACAGTTTAATGTGGAAGGTCTGCTGAAAGATATAGAATCATAAAACAACTTCAAGGAGTCCTGTAGCCTTTACTAGGCAGAGAGGCAAGCTAGATAATGGTCTTGCTTCTTTTTGCCTTTAGCACCCAAAATCAAAATCTATGCATTATGTCTAAACGCTGGTAGCTATCTTCAATGATGTGTAACAATGTGCCTGTAATTAAAAAAATCCCAACTTTTGATCTATTCACGCTTTTAAACTGTTACCAGGGAATACAGAACATGACTCTCACACAGCACACATGATGCTGAAACTTTCTAATAAACTTGTTGATCATTTCAGATCATTGATGATGCTAAAAAACAGTGATCTTAATGTTTTACTACTTCACAGTGTAAGCACAGAAGGCCAGTGACTCATTCCACTTCTCACTTTCAGTCAGATGATGCCCAAGTTTCACTTCTTAAATCTGAGCATAGAGCTTGCCAACAATTAATAATGCTGTTCTCAGATGGTCCCAGAGGGAAGCTCAGTGGGTATAAAATAACAGGGTGTTTTTTAAAGAAGTTGTTTAATGCATCACCACAAAATTAAAAAGCGAACTCTCCAAAATGAAGAACTGCACTATCAGTGCTGACCTGCTCTTAATCGTGCCTGAATCACAGAATTCATTAAAATATGAGTCTAATAAGCAAAACGAATGAATTCTTCTACCAAGGCTTTGATAAGTCCTAAGAATATACCTGTCATTTTTACTTCTTCATCCATCCCTGCAACACTCTGCATGCACAGTCAATTACTGTGGATTGGCTTCTTTTGGAATCAACACGGTTTGAAGACAGTGCCCCTTGGAAAGTTAAAGCTAGGATGAACAGTGCAATGGGCTGATCAATCCTATGGTTCCAAACATTTGTCAAATGGGATTTAATGAAAGAGGAGTGGCCTTGCTAACATGCTAAATCCAGCCTGTAATCCCCAGTGTAACAAGAAAACAAAGACGTTTCCATCCCCTCTTATATCAGGAATAGAGATAGGATGATGGAATGATGTGAACATAAAATAATTGTACACAGAGAAGCTTATGCAAAAAGGCTTTGTTTGGAAGTGCTGGAAAGCCACTCACCCTGAAACAATGGGGCAAATTAGCATGCATCCAGCCCAAGGGTGCAAGCAGCACACACGCACTCCTGGTGACGGATGCTTAGCTCTTGCTGGGAGGTCACCACTACGAATCTTTCTTGAGAAGGCAGCATGTCAGATTTCAGACACTTTCACTACAAATGGGCTTTTGCAGCTCAAAGGAGGAGAGGAGGGGAGCTTTTCGATCCAGATAATAAAGTCCATTTACATGAAAAGATGCCGCTTTCAATGACATGATTAATTTCGGAAATACCTGGCATCTGAATGAAGCAAAGACTTCAAGAGATGACTGATGATGAGAAAAGATAATTAAGCAAATGTCAAGAGTCACTGTTTTGATTGGTGACTGAAAGGCTGGTCTGACTAGGTTATCGTATACTCATTCCAGATGGAATGAAAGGTCTTTGTAGGAAGAGCAGGATGATCCCTTCATGGTTAAACATAAACTCTGTTTAAGTCTGGATCGTCCTAGGTTTTCCTCTTGGAAAGCCCTTCTAGCCCAGCAAGTGCTCTACCTGCATGGTACTGGACCAACCTTGCACTGTCTGGATCTGATTCTTAATATATTTTAAACATGAACAATTTATCTTGCATTTTATTACTGAAAGGCTAGAGATGTCTTTGCAAAACATCCTGGACTGGCTTCTCCCCAGATCTCCAAAGACAGAAGATAATACAGCCATTTTGCATAGAGGCCAAAATATAGTCCCTTTCCCAAGTGTGCCCCATATCCCTCCTCAGCTCCTCATCGAATGTCCAGGGTAACAACTGCCATTGAATGCTGGTGCCCTCCACAGGACAGATTAAAAAACAGAGGATGCCGTGGACTAGTCTGACAGGATTGCCCTGACAGAATTGCCCTGTTGAGACTGAAGGATTATCTCCCCTTTAGAAAAGGGAGCATTCACAAGGCCCTCTCCCTAATCCATCATGGTGCTCTGGACTGTGCTTCCCAGAGCTCGTCCCTTCTCCATGCCCACTGCTTTTGATTTGTGGGATATGCTGGCTTTGTGCAGGCGCATTTAATTCTCAGCAGGAAAACTGCCAACACTCAGAGACCTCAGTGGCTTTCCAAACTGTCTCGGCCTGCAGAGGAGCTCAAAGCACCTTCTGCCTCATCTCTCCATTGTTGTGGTGCAGACCTGGTCCATCACCTACTGAAAGACCCACTCTGCAAAGGCAGGCTCCAAAGAGCAGCCGATGAAGCACCTGTCTGACAAGTCATACCTAATTTGGTCAGCCATCCAACGCTGAGGCTGCTATTAGTTAATCTTCATATAATTTGTTGAAGTAGGCTTTATGAAGTACTGGAAATAATTGCCTCCCTCCCCCCTCCTGAGTCCCGCGGCTGCGCACAGTTAGGGGTTTAATAACAGACTGTATCGCGCAGTCAGAACCAGTGAAGGTTTTATAGCAGTGCATTAGCCAGAGGTGGATAACCTATCTCTAGAGGCTTGATTGACTGGAAACATATTCTTAGTCTGCTTAAAACTGCTTAGAGTGTGTCACGGAGGTCCCCCAAAATAAAACGTTCAGTGTATTTAGTGAAACCCTACACCCTAAGTACATGTAAGGGCACTGTAAGATACTAATTAGGTTGTAACATAAAACACCGTAAAAAGCAAAGCTTGACATACTAAAAAAAATAAATGTTTAAGCTCTGGCCAGCTCTTTCATGTTAGAGAAATACGTTTAAAATATATTCACAGCAAATATACTGGAGTTTTGAATAAATCTGTTTCTCATAGTAGTTCACAGATGGAAAGGATAGACATTGTTCATTATGGGGAAATTTCTACTTAAAATTGTCCTCAAATATTAGAAACTATGTTTATTTACTTTTCCTGTAAAAAACCATAAAATCCACTAGTACTAAGATCAGCAAACAATCACTATGATGACATTGATTGAAATATGCATGCCCAGCTTTTCTTCCCCCCCCCCATCTTCTTCCCGGGAAAGACGAGGTGAAGAACGGTACCAGATGAAAATATTGATACTGCATGATGGCATATAAAACTGCTGTAACAATAATTTCAGAAGGGTAGCATGCCTCAGAATTCTTCCTTTGAAATTTAAAATTTAAAGTACATTCAAAATTTAAAGTAATATTCAAATACTTTTCAATGAAGCACTAGCAGAAAGTTAGTTCTTTCAAGTGAAAATCTTCAGCTCTATCTCAAGAAATAACCTACAAGCTATAAAAGCAATATGCTGTGTCTTTTTTTAGCATCTGTAAATTCTGAGATTGTTATTATTTTATGTTGTAAGCATTAATCATCCATCAAAAGATAGTCTCCATACTTGTGGACGGTTCTTCTTACATCTAGTGCCACTCAGCTCCATTACGTTGTATAAATTAGAAACAGTACCTCCTTACTAATGTTGGAATTAGTGTAATTTTTAAACATTTAAGAATATGATTATTTACTTACATCATAAATATTAACTATTAACATAAAATGTGTGAAGTACTGAAACAAGTTGAACTCAGTAATGTCAAGCATAATTTTAATGTATCAAATAAAATTAAGTGTACATATATAGTTATCTAGTAAAAAAAATCTAGGTGAGATTGATTCAATGCCTCTACAAACATCTCTAATGGTACATATATACTTTTATATATATATATAATTTGCATTGTGCAAAAATAACTGTAGATTCAAATATTATCTTGCCACTACCAAAAGCTGCCTTTCACAAAAGTCTTGCCATTGTTGCACATTATCAAAAGGAATGAAGTGTTAATTTAATAAATATGTCAGTACCTGTGTTCAAACTAAACACCATTAATGTATGTTTGTTGCTGTATGTGCATAAGGTTACAGATTGCAGACTCCCTTACTAGGAAACAAGCTGCATTTTATCAATGAATATATTCTTTTTGGGGTTTTATGGCTTTGCTTTAATGTGGACGGTTACTTTTCTTCCTTTGTTTGGAAAAGTATAGTTTATATTTCTTCCCAGATTTAGTATTTCCCTTGAAGGTTTTTGTGATTAACAATATAATATTTTTATTGAGTTATTTCACACACAAATGACTGGGCCCGAAGGGTATTCTAGGTTTACAAGATTTTACTAATAACTATGCTCCCCTTTGTATTAAAGCTGCTAATTAGTGCTTTTAAACAGCTCAACATTTAATTCTTTGAAGGCACCATATAAAGGGCAGATATAAAACTGTTTAAGTAGAAGGATATATAAAATAAAAAGGTGTTAAACCCAACACAAATTGAGTGGCAGGGGGTTCCCTAAAGTGCTAATTTTATGTTTGTTTTCATCTCATTTAAAGTTAAGATGTCTGCATTGTAACAGTGGTGTGTAACATGTTTTACATACAGATTAAGCAAAATGTGTCAATTTATGAGCCTGATTTGCCTGCAGAGGTAGTCACCAGTAGTCCCATCAGTGATTTTGTGCATGTGTACATAGCCATGTACGTGCTGGTGTGTTTTCACACATAGGGATCCAAAAGTGTGCGCTATGTGTCCAAAGATGTGTGAGTGCCCCCCGCCATGTTTTATGTCCATAATAACCTCTGTATGTCCCTGTACTTCAGTTATTATGCAAAACATCAAACTAATTAATTATACGAGATTGCTCATTTAAATTTTTAAATATTTTATTTCATTTAAATATATTTTGAGGTTTTAAAGCCACAGTTTGTTTAATTGGTATTGCTAAATGGAGTTGATTTATACACACAGAGGATATTAGATGGCTGTAATCGAGAAATAAATGACTTGTGAGTTATATTTTATCCCTTTTTTCTCCCAGTTAATCTTCAAAATGTTTCAGAAATTCATTTAAGAAGTGGGAATTTTCACTAAAAAGTGTTGAATGAAAACTGGAAAACTCCTTCTGAGGAAACTAAACATGAAAATCTCAATTTTTCACCAAAGCCATTGTTCATACAAATAGAGTTTTGAAGAAGGTTTTAAAAATAATCTCATGAAGTGAATTTCTGGGTTTCACAAGGAACTGTGAATTGAGTCAAAGTCTCAAGTGTCCATCTTTAGCTGACCCCACTTCACTTCCTGAGAGCACCACCACTGAGCTCCTCTCTCTGCCACCACTTTCGGAGGGGTGATAATTGTCTTCTGACATCTCCCCATACCCATCTATAAGATGACAGAGACTTGACTGACCAGGTTATGGAAATGGAGACCTCAGTGCAGAATCTCACCTGAGCTAAGTGGTCCTGGTGCAACTAATCAGTTTCGAGGTCTTGAGCTAGTACAGGTGTACTCATTTCAGGGTTCACATGCAAAGCTGATGAAAATTTATTTATTCAACCTGGTGACTGTGCATAATTATGTACTAAATGTAATTTACATACTACCAAAAATGTCTGATGCAAACACTAAGATGGAGAATGTCAGTAAGGTAAAGCTGCAAGAGGGGATTAAAAAAAAATGCAAGACTATCAGGTAGGTAACAAACACATCACAGTCATCTCTTTAATGCTATATCTTATTGCAAAGAAATGGAGGTTAAGAACTAAATATCCACCCTGTGCATAGTACAGTAAACTTTTTTAAGAGTTCCCTTCTCAAACTACAGTAAATTCTGTCTTTTCACTTCCAATAGGCAAGTATTAGACATCAGCATCTGGCTATGCTGGCCAGTGTACAAACACGTGCTAAAAATAGATTTTCCCCATAGATAGCAGTCTAAGTAAACTGTCTGCTCATGGAAAGATGATAATTTAAGAAGAATATAAGCAATAGCATCTTTGTGGGTTGTTACTTCAAGAACAGTGTTTCACTACTGCATTATGCTTATTTGGGCAGCATTTTCACTTTTGTAGGATGAATCACTTATTTTGCAACGGCACTACATATGTTTTGGTCTGGTTATCTTATATGTGCAAAGGCCACGGGTGGAAATGAATGGGTGAAATTCAAGATTTTCTTAGCATGATCTTGAGTAAAATCCAGTCTACCTTTTTAAAAGTCTATTTCAAAAGACCTGCTAAAGCCTTACCTCATTCCCAAAGTATATGATCAGCTGGCATTGTCAAAGCAGAAGTAGTAATGCTGTCACTAGTATTTGCATCTGATTTATGCCCCTTTACTACACACTGAAGGATCTAGAAAGGCACCTTTATTGTTTTCTGTTCAAAATTTTAGGTGAAGTTACATATATGATGCTTTATAGTTGCCTCAGCATTAGATCTAAAATACACCACTCTCTAATTTTCATGGTCTTTGTTTCTCTATTCCTAAACTTAGCTTCCCCTGGAGAGCCTCTGGGAGCAAGAAAAATTGGAAAGTTGCCCTGACTCTCATTCTGCCCTGACATATGTGTTGGTATGCTTCAGAGCAGCCTAGAGGCAGCTTCGACAAATAACATCTGGCAGATTGCCTCTAAGACTTGTATTTATCCTGCTGAACTTTAGGCACACACACTGAGGCATCTTTGGTAGGAGCCCATCACTTTGTTTCCTCTCTAGGCAAGAGGGAAAGGCAGCCACTTTCAAAATGGGCATCCCTGAGGCACATGAGATTTGGTTTTCTTTATAAATTAATCTCATGAAAGAAAAGAGAAACACAGTTGTGCTGTGAACTCTGGATCAAGTAGAAATGGGAGAGCAGCTCTACCACTTCTCCTTTTTGTAACTTAGGAAACCTAGCCATTAACCCACTGGCATCAGCATTTTTCCAACAGATTGATGGGTGCCACTGGATTTTACTGCACACTGTCAAAGAGTTGTTCATAGACCAACATTTAGAAAAGTCAAAAATAGTTTGTCTCTGTTTTGTATTTCTCCTTTGCTTATCTGTGAAGTTACTGTACTGAAGAGTTGCCTCATACTACTGCATGACAGTACAATTCCTAATAAATCCCTCCTGAATGAAAAGAATTAGGTCTGGGAATATGTGTTCCAGATTATTAACCAGCACCTTTGCAAGTTACTTACCATTCACATTTATTAAAGATATTGGGTGATAATTTGTGCAGTGTTCTGGATCTCTCTCTGGTCTAAGAATTATGGTAATTAGTGCTTTGAGAGAAGATGTCACTCGTATGTTTCTCAGGGTGCTGGGAATGGCATATCATTACACTCCTTTTAGATTTGAGATGAATAACTCCTAGGCTATTCCTACTTTTTAACCTTGGCCAGCTGTGTATGGATGGAGGCTCAGAGCAGGTCAGGAGACCTGTGCTTCATCTCCAGCTTTGCCAGCAAAGGACACTGCACTGCTTGCTTTGACCTGGCGCCTCATTTTCGGTTGCATATGAGAATAAAGATCTCTTAAGGCTGGGTTTCAGTTTCAGGAGGTACTTTCCCTAAAGCAAACACTAGGTTTGACGAACTCCTTGGAATAAAAGGTACCTTTGTCTTCAGTGCATGGTGCCAGGTGAGGATGGTTCAGAGGGCTGGAAAACGAAAGGCCACTCCAGAAGGAAGGATCACTGAGGAATTCTGCCTTAGAGTAATACAAGTAACAATGCTGCTGCCGTAGAGTGACCACTCTAAAAGGTCTTTTAAGGTACGCAGAAAAGGGCAGAAGATGATAAACCACCATCTGCATTAGGCATCGTCAGAGAGCAGGTCTTCAAATTCTAGGAGAAAATTTAAGAAAGAAAAAAATTATTAACTTCTCCAGGAACTTACATATTTAATGAAATTCTTTAAATGGACTTTCACTTTCCAAAGTCCTCAGAATTGTGCATGCAGCAGTCTGAAGTAATCAGTGTGTCAGAATTACCCCAAACAAAATGCCTAATACTCAAATCTCTGAGTTTCAAGAGACTTTAGAGACCTGAGCCACACTGATCCTGCAAGGTTATCTGAAAATCTCTGGCTGTTAGATTCCTCTGCTGGGACATGATGTCTTCATACCACTTTCCTGGAAGAGAAAGTAATCTTCATTGCCATGTCTTTATTTCTATGTGCACTCCTGCAGACACATAAAGGACTGTGATAACAGTACTGTCAACTGTTCCCTTCACCCCTCTATGAAGATCCTCCTTGGCTTATTTCACAGCTAGTTGTTAAATACTGCAATAATTTCCATAGTGCTATTTTGGGGGATAAAAAACCCCCAACTTTTCCCTTCAACAACATATTTCTGCTTGACTTTCATCAAAGAGTTAAACAGCCAAGGGCTTTTAGCATCTCATTTCACTTACACACACAGGCCATTATAACCTGCATAAACAAGGATGACAAGTTGAGATTAATGAAGGTCCCAAAGTGACAGAACAATTTAATTGTCAGAAATCATACGAGGTGAACTTTGCCAGTGTATTTATATAAGACTGCCATAGTCTAAAAACTTCCCTAATTGATTATGACCAATAAGTAATAACACTGGAAGCAGTTTTCTGGGGTACAAATAAGAAATGACCCAAAACAGTTAATAATGGTTTTAAGATTCATAATATAAGAATATTAGATTGATAAAATAAATGACCAATAACACTCTGCAAATAATTGTAGTGTTTACACTTAAAAGTAAAGCAGAGAAAACTGCAGCTCTGAAAAAAGTCAAATGAAGTGGGTTGACTTTAGAAAAATGAATTGCAACAGTTAGGCAGGGAGTGATACAAGCACAGCAGAGGCAAACAGAATTCCTGTAGATCTGAAGAGGGATGCAGTTTGCTCTTTCTCTCCTTCAAGAAACTTTAAAACTTTTTTTTTAATGCTAAAATTATTGGGTCTTTTTGTTCAGGAGGAATAAAACCAGTGCTGTGTAAGCAAACACACACGCACACACACACACACACACACACACAAATCTCTGAGAGTAATTAAAGTGGGCAAACCTTTCACTTCTAACCTTTGAATTAGTCACCAGGTAATTCAAACCTCAACGATACAACCCACAGCCCTTTGTATTTTTGAATTCCACATGCTTACTCAGTTGTTGCCTAAATATTTCTTTCAGAGCTCACCACCTCAACTGGAAGCCCGTTCAACCTGTTCCTTTGCCTTTCTGTGATCGTATCTCCTTATTTTTCACTTCCACATATCCTGTCTTACATTCCACTTATCTCTTCTAGTCAGGCTTCTCCAATGATCCCAAGCAAATCATCAAGATAATTTGAATGATAACTCTTAGAGAGGTGCAATAACCTCTCTTTTATGTTTCTTTTTTCTTCTTCCTTCTTTTTTTTTTTTTTCCAGAAGGTAAGGAACTCACTGTGATAGCAGTATTATCCCTTCTAAATATAAAGAATATCTCTTCATTCCAGTAATATTTTACTTAAATGGCTGCCAGGGATGGCTGTATAATTGATCTTGCCTTTGAGCAGGAGAACAGAATATATGGGCTATAGAGTTTCCTTCCAGTCTTACATTTCAGTGATTCCCTGATGATAAAGGCAAAAGGCAGCACTTAATGCATTTCACTCATATCACCTTGTAACTGTCCCTCCATGTGACTAAATCAAGCTCATTTCACCATCTTGCCCTCTCAGTTACGACAAGTGTCAACCTAGCCATTCCAAACTTCTTCCCATACACAAAACCAAACAGGATACTGTAGACCAAGCTCTGTCTCAGTATCCATGCCCTCTTCCCATCAGATCAAAGGGAAAGGTAAATATAGCTGAGGCAGAAATTGTCTCCATATGTTATTTGCAGCCTAACTGGAGCTTTGTACAATGATACTTGCTGTCACCAGCAATCTGTGAGAACAATCCCAATTTCCACAGGATCTTCCCCTTGCCATTCTTTCCAAAAGCTTAGGAAAAGGTTGTGGGGTTTTTTCCCAAAGAATTCTTGTAAGCATCAAGTCTACATTTACTTTTCAACAAGAATTTGAAACCTTCAGTCCCAAATGCATTGCATGCATTTGGAGTTCAGAAAGAAAGTACCCATATTTCAATTTAGATTAGTTAGACACCTCTTGATAAAAGCTGAGGCCTGACTAACTTTTCTTACAGCTGCTTTGAGCAGGGCATACACAACACTAAGGGCAAACTCTTTCGTCTCAAGTTTAGCTTCTCCTTGACAAATACATTATCTGCAAGACTTTGAGCAGAGACTCTTGTTTTTTGAAAATGGCCATACAAACACTTTGTGTAAACCTGTTTCAGGCAGTAGATAACTTCTAGTTGCTGCTTGGCCAATGGATTTTGAGAAATGAATATTCAAACTTCATGATGTCTTGGCTGGTCCCTGGTGTACCTAATTCTTTGATCAGATAAATGTAATTACTTCAAAAAAGAAATATGTGTCTTGAAGGACTGGGAAAATGAATTCAAAATGTGCTTTCACAATCAGTTAAGGTTACTTACAGAGAGGCTAGTCTTCTGCAAGCTTTTTCCCCTAAAATTTGTTGTATTTTGATTTACATGAGGGGAAGGAAAAGGAGCATAATTCTAGCACGAAAGGGTTAATAAAACACAGGTTTTGGGGAAGGCCCATATCAAACTCCTCTTGAGCCATGTATACTTTCAAGACTTTTATCATCATTAAAATCCTCACTGATAACAAAACCAGAGCTCCCTAACCCTCTTACATCATCTCCCTTTGGAAGGTTGGGAGCCCAGCTTGCAATGGGGTTAGGAAGGACAAGCTAGAAACATCATGCTTTGGCTCCACCACTTTTACTTGATAAGTCCAAAACAGTCCACTTTGACAGGCCCTTTATATGCAAGCTTGAAAAATAACCTATTTAGCATTCCCCAGCTTCAGCACATGATTTCACTGGGAAACTATGCAAAAGATACTTTGGAAATAAATATGCACAAGAAATTACAACTCTGTCTGAATGACCCCCTACCTTGGAATGTCTAGAACTGTGAGAATTATAAGGTCAGGAAATATGTACAGGCCTAGTGCCTCGAAAAGTTACTATTCCTTTTTAGGAATCTGCACAGACATGGAAGCAGGAGTTGTATAAACTAAAAGGAAGATTTTTTTCCTGTCGCTTACATGCCTAGTCCTTGACCTATCCCATTTATAGTTTCCTTTAAGATACTATGCATTGCAAGTTCATTTGTTTCCTAGTGGTCCTCCAGCAGTGAGATTCAGCTGCAGCCAGTGCTGCAGACAGAGCAGGGCTATGTAAGCAGAAGCTTGAGATTTATATGCCTGTAAAATCACAGGTATTAATTTATCACTGCTAACAATTTTGAGCTCTGACTCTACAATTTCCAGGTAAAAGGTATCCTTACTCTCTGTCTGAAAATCTTAAATGCAGACATATAGAACTGTTTAGTCTGCTTTACTATAAATAGGAGGTAATATGTTATTTCAAACAAAAAGCATACCATAAACTACATACTTAATTTTGACAGATTGTGCTTTCCTATATATGGTACGGTCCTGCTGTGCTTTCATGGATCAAGCTCCCATTGACTTCAGCTGTCTCTCCTAACAGTGCAATTCCAAATATTGCCTTTTGTTACATTTCACACCTTTGGGTTTTTTTCGTAATCCTTTTCTCTGCATAAAAGCACTGTATTCTGCAATATCCAATTGTAGGCTTACACAGGCAGCACAAAAGCCTCTTAAGAACTGAAAAGTGCTTGCAAGAAGAAATTCTCTCAATTTATTTCCCTCTCCCCCTGACACTCAAATAGTTAGACAAACCATTCTCAAAATTAAGGAGAATACCACTGTTGCAGATCACCCCCAAAATCTGCAAAAGGAAATAACTGCTCTTACGCTGTAGATAACCTTTCAGCCAACATTCCTCTCTATATCCCCCCAGTTTGCAGTTAAATAGCACCGTGTGTTTATTCTTCTAGTGAACAGGCTCATTATATGACTTAAAAGTGTTAGTGTACACAGCACTGACATGTCCATTACATACATACACACTGATACGCAGATTAGAGAGAAGTTCAGGTTACCCAATGAAGAATTTAGATTTTTCCAATCTGCATTTTGGAAACAGAGAAGTGGGAAGGAGCTCTGGTTAGAGTATTTCAGTCTACACACTAACAAAAACAGTTTGCAGAATATTGGTCCACTGTGTCCAAACAGGGGCAATCAGGAGGAGACTGGGGCAGAGGAGAAAGACTCAAGCCCAAATATAAATAAAAAATGCTGGCTCCTATTTTAGCCTCTGAGAATCAAAAAAATGGGACTGAAAAGAGGAGACATGGCTTGTTCTCCTGCCAGTGTGGAAGCGTGGTCTGCAGGATGGCTGCAGCCTGCCTTGTCCCTGCATTTCACAGCCACTTTAGATCCTGCCTCCTCACTTGCACCACAATTCCTGCTTTAGGCCAAACAGGCCATTGACACAAATATAATGCTACAATTAAAAAACCCCAACCAGCAAACAAACCCTGCTATACCAGAGATATGGCCCAGCCATCACTTTCTCACTGCTTCACAGCTGTGGGATTGGGGCAGATTTTGCCACACGAGACCTTTTGATTTGTGACCCTAATACTGGTTATCAGAGATTGTCAGCTTTAATTAAAATAAACTAAAAATAGTGTAAGAGGTTTTCTGAGTCTTTAGATAAGCTGAAAACCTAAGTATTATAGCTGCCAAAGATGTCCAGTGACTTAGAATTCGAAGATTGAAAAAAAAAATCTCCTAAAGCAAGATTAAGGTTTTTGACTTCAACACGGCTCTTGCAAGGGGTTCAAGGCACAATTATGAATGCTGTGGGCTGGAAATATTGCTCTGCACAGGTATAAATAACTCACGTGCTGGGGGGATATCAGCACACCTTTCTCGGTGCTTTGAGACTTCCCCTTTTTTCCCTGGTAAGATCTGTGCCATGAATCATTTCAGGTTACCAGGAGATTCTTCCCTGACTTCAATGGGAACAGAATTGAACCTTAAGCAGTTGACAGAGGAGGACACTGATAAAGGCAGCTCTAGCCGCTTCCATTTTATTTAAAGATGTTGTTACATGCTTTGACAGTTCAGCCCTGCACATTTAAACATTTGGTTACTGTAGCTTTAGTGAAAGTGATTCTCTCTAACAATACAAATCTCTGGTTACCAAACATTTACTTTATGCTCTCAAAAAGATAATCTAACAACATCCAGAGTTTTCTGTTTCCAAATAAAAGGAATTCACAGTGTTCCCTCATGTTATTGTTACAGACTGTACAGCTAAATTTAACTCCTTTATCTCATGCTGATCTTTCAAATAAAGTTCATTATTATATCAGGTATGTTCACGGTTAGCAATGATTGTTTAATATTAAACACCCTTTGCCAATAAAGCTCCATATATAATTGACTGTTCCAATCTTGGTTACAGCTGCTCCAATAATAAAAGATATAATTAAAATCACATTCAGATTTCCAAGATAACCATTTTGGCCTCACTCGCACAGAAAGTAGAACCTTGTAACTGTCTTAAAGACAGAGCATGACCATTTCTGATTGAAAGACTGCAGAAGACGTTCATCTGTTTTAATTTTTTTCTCCTTTGGGAAGAAGGAGACTGGAATTTCAGTGCTTTCAGGAGTATTTCTAGTTGGTCAAATTCTTCATAAATCCAGATGAGCTTCTGAATAGTGAGACTTAACTGAAAAACCTATGCCACTTATTTTTTTAACTTCCTGCAATGTTTTATAACTATAATTTTTCTAACATTTTTCTTAATATCAATAGTTATGTTTCATATATTTGAATTGAGCTTTGAAGAGCACAAAATATATATATATACATATGTGCATAATTATACATATATATATCTATATATATACAGATCTCCCAGGGAGGTTGCGGGTGTTTCAACCCTGGCAGTGTTCAAAGCCAGGTTGGATAAGGCCTTGAGCAACCTCGTCCAATGGGAGGTGTCCCAGCACATGTTAGGGCATTTGGACCAGGATGATCTTTAAGGTCCATTCCAGATCGTTAACATTTATGACTCTATGAATTGTGCAACTTGCTCTATTCCTTCTGCTGCTCTTTCTTCTTCTTTCTCATCTATTACCAACTTGAAAAACTTTTGGTAAGGTCTATTCATACATATTTGAGTTTGGAGTAGATGATTGTATTCTTTTCCTAAGATAAAAGTGATAAAATCTTCTTTGCTTGTGACTCTATCAGAATACTGACCAAAGAGATCACCTTGGTTGGACATAATATGGCACAGTGAAAACGTATACGTCGTTACTAAGAATGTTGAGATTAGATGTTGAAAATTGCAGTGATTTAAAAAAGCAAATCAGTGAATTTAGAAGTTAACTTTGTGGCATGCTTTTTTTTTTCTATTGCATCACATAAGAAGCAAATGATAACTTAAACTGTAGAGCAGTTGCAGGCTCACAGGATAATGCAGAAAGACATGACTTCTTACCCATCAAAGCAAAGCAACTCCTAAATAGCTGGGCCCAGATACTCCCTTAGACACCTGGACCTCTTGTCACCAAAACCTGGAAGCATAATCCTGCAAGTCACAGGACACACTCCTTCCTGGAATGAAAAGAAATTTGTTCTATGATCGTTCTCACAACTGATATAGGTGCAAATCTGTATGTTACCCTTCTATGTAAAGTACATAATAATATCTCTGTTTACTCTTAAGGAACTGTAGAAGCATGTATTAATAATAGCTAAACCTATTTACCACATGGAAGAGAACAGCAATCCCACTCTCAGCAGCCAGCCTGCCTTGTGGTGGATTAGGTGGAGATCTGTAAGGAGTGACAAAGAATTGACCATGCTCTGGATCTATCACCATGTCAAACAAATATTCACAGGCATACACACCACAAAAATAAATTCAAGCTAACTATAAACAGCATAAAAAATCTAACATAGTGTTCTGCTCCTGTCTTTCATTTACGTTCCCCCTCCAAATGTTCATCCTAAAGATACCAACAGGAACAGGCAACTATCACAGCACAAACTAAGGAGTTTTTCCTAGTAATATAAACTTACAATAAGCCATTCCAACCAAACTTTGGCAGAAAGAGATGTATGGAGTTGAATCTTGTCTTTACTCAGTCATCTTCCTGAAACATCATCCAATTTTTTTAATATTAACATTACAAAGGACTAAAAGTTGAACTCTTCTTTCTCTCTTTAAATAAAGTAAGCACATAGGGAAACTAAACATAACACATCCTTAAAGGGATAGAAATAAACATAATTAAGTAAGAAAAGGAAATGAATAAAGTTCCTACCAGAAGACCAGTTCACTGTCACCAGGACTTCAGATCCAGTGTTATTCCAGACACTTCCACCACACTACTCCAGTTCACACCCTGCTAAGAACTCACCTGTTGCACATGAGCCTTCAATTATGGCTAGGCAGTCTTGACCGCTGGAGGGTTTCTTACCCATCAGGATGACCACTGGGTCATCCTGAAATATTCCAGGAAAATAACTCTGGCATTTGAGATCTTTGCTTTTCTCCTCCTTTTCCACTTTGGTCCCATTGTGGCTGACTGAAGCTTTGTTTGCTCTTCCTTCACCTGTTGAGGCCTTACCTTGCAGTGTGAGCTGGGCAAGCTGTGACACTGGTAGTTAGCAGAAAGGAGATGTTGCCAGTTTTTTAATCACTCCACCCTGGGTGCAGTGGTTTAGGAAAGCCCTGCTGATATGCAGTTATTTTGCAAATGTGCCCTTATGTTCATCTCTTCTGTTCAAGTGAGTGAACAGCACCATGATAAACTTTGCTTCCAAGCTTCCTTGCATTGTAAATTTATACCCAAAATCATCATTGAGAAAATAGTTTAATGTTTCCATACAGAAATAAAACCCATTCATTTTTATGAGGTTAATGTACCAGGCTAAATAAAAATAATCTTATGTGGCTCTTCAGAGTGAAAGTGAACTTGGGGTAATTCAAACCAGTAACCTACAGAGTCCTGACCTACAGAGGACCCACCCTTTCCCTGCACCTTGGTACACGAGTTAAGTAGGACAGTATTGGGTTTGGTAGCACCCATCCCATTGCATCATTACAAAGTGCTTTGTAAATCACCTCTGCTATCACGTTCAGTGTTTGTTGTCCTGCATTCCTTGCTGCACATGAACAAGGAAAGGCGTGCATCCTTGTGCACTTGGGACACCAAAAGGGAAGCAAATTTCACACCCAGTCACTGAGGTCTCCCTCACATATCTGTGGAGAGACTTTAACTCCATCAGGTGAGCTCTCAGAGCCTGACAAAGCATCTTTATTCAGTGGCAGGTCTGAGCCTCTCACTTCCCGTAATAACTGACCTGCCTCTCCCCTCCCCATCTAGGAAGTGAACACATGTGATGTATGTTTTAATGTAATACAGGGCTCCCCTCATTGCATCTCCTTCATTCGACAGCTTCTTCTATCTGGCACCAAAGCCTGATTAAATATTAACATGGGGTGGGTCCTATTATTTCCTGACTTCCAAGAATCCATTGGTAAATTGAGATCTAGCTGCTAAAAATTTCTGACACAACATAATTTGTATTGAACCCCCTTTCCATGCCAGAGTGCCAATGTTAATAAATCAGGCTGCTCACATTGAATAAATCTATTTAAATACTTATAAAATATTAAAGATGCATTTGGGAAAAGCCTCTAAGGTGATTGTTGCACCCATGCACCTCACAGTAACTAATTTATTAAAGAGTTTGCAAACCTGGGAAGGAAGGGAAAAGAAAAATGGTTTCATAAACCAAGAGCAGAAGCCAATTTTTCAGCTCAGATGATGAAAGGAAGCATGCATTTCTAATCAAAAAGACAGATACGCCTTTTCTCTCCCACCATTCCCTCAACAGCAAAGTGCCTTTTCATCATCAACAACACTCCATTCCTAATGTCTGCTGAGGCCTTTCTGCACCTTCTCCATACACTAGTAATGTACACACAGCATCCCTTTGAAACAAGAGCCCATTAGCCGTGGCAGACTACCTTTTCACATGAAGTCCTTCTGTTGGTAGTCATCAGCAGAGTGCTAAATCATCCCAACTGGGCATGCTCACATCATGGCAGTGGGATAAACACATGTTTAGAGCCACTGAATGAAAATTGCTTTTCTACCTTTCTTGAAGGTTGGTGGGTTTTTTTAGGAAAGGTCATAAACTACACAGGGAACATCTAGCTCTCCTCTCTCACCCCCATCTCCCCTCCCTTAAATACAGATTTTTTAACAAATCCACTTTTGCTTACATGCAGGTCATCTGTAATTTTAGACCTTCAAAAACCAGCCACCACCCTTTAAAGATTACATAGTAAATGTGACCATAAATTTGCCCCACAATAAGAAACGAGTTGGAGCATGCCCTGCGAAAGGGATTTATGTGATTGTTTTCCTTCCAGTGGGTGTGGTGAAGGGATATAGAAACTGTCAGCAAGAGCAGCAAGCCGGGTGATACTTCACAATAGCTACCTGAGTAATGCAAGAGAGATTAAGCCTAAATTGAGGACTGCCATTTCAGAGAACAATTAATTTTCAGGCTGTTGTAAAAGCTCTGTTGACATTTCTCAGCCAAGATTTTGCTTCTCAGTAAGGGTTTAAAGAGCTTTATTCAACAGAGGCAGTGGTGCTGCTGCCTTTCTTTGGGCTAGGTCTAGGGGGTTTCCCCCTAGAAAAGCTTGTTTCTCTGACATGCAAGTAAGCTTCTGTGCATTTTGTCAATGCTGCCTTCCAGACCTGCACCTGAGAGCCCATCTCAGACTCTCCACAGCTGCTTTTCCATAAATGCCTGATTTGGTGTCCTGACACAGTTGGGAAGATCAAAAATGAAGCAACCAAATTATAAGCAGCAGCCTTTGACCACATTTGGGCAAGGGTCTACTTGTATGACCCTTTTTCTAGACCCCTTTTTTTTAACCCCAGCAAGTCCCTAGGAGCACAATGGACTATACCTAGGAATGGGAACTCTGTCGATCTCCAACTATGCCATGTGTGGGCAAAATGTTTTTCTGCATGCTCAAGCCATCCTGCACATCAGTAAGGAATTTTACCACAAATCATGATAGATGATGGTTCCAGGTACACAAAGAGAGATCCTGGCCTCTGCCTATCAATAACTCCAGGATTCCCTTTTGTTTTACTGACAATAGTATCCTATTCAAACTCTACGACAACAAAGATCACCTAAAACTGACCAGCGTGGCCTGGGGCATGTTCTTCCAAGAAGGTTCCTAAATGGAGCTGCTGGGCATCACAGTAAATCCAGAGACAAGAAATGAGTTAGATAAACTTTAGAAAAAGTCTTCCGCTGCAGTGAGGCCAGTAGGAAATTCCAGAGCATGGTACCTGGCTGTACGCATCCCCATTGGAAGTGCTTGGCCTTGCTCCTGGGCTCAATTTATTACCAGTGACAAATTGCCTGTCAAGAGACAGCTGCTTTGTAGGAGTATACAACTGTTTGTGTACGGAGGCCGAAGGACGAAAGGGTTAATTATCCAACAAACTCAGGCAGAAGGAGAAAAAAGTTTAAAGCCCAGGGAGGTTATCATTGCCTTTTGTGCAGGCTGGTTTTAATCACTTTCTTGTACCTCTCTCTGACTTCATTTATCAAACCTTCACATAAAAGTTGCAAAGTGAGGTTATTCAGCGGATACCTCCATTCATCTCGGATGATTGACCAGGGTGGTTTGCAGTACAAGCCAACCTGGGTGATGGCATTCCTCTTGTTTTCATTGCACAGCCTGCTTTCATTTTATGCTGTAATTGTGTTTTCACAAAACCATAACCAAGCAAGCTGCAGATCCCAGGTTCCAGATTTATTTACAAACACCCCTGACCAGCCCCCTCTGCCTTCTCCTGTTATCTGCTTTTTTGCTGCTTTGGATCTTACCGCCAGGAGTCTGGGGTGGATTAGCACAAGATAGGAACTAGATCCAATCTAGCCAAGGGACCTAATCAACCTGTGCTTCCACCCCCACTCCTACTCCTCTGCATAAATCCAAGTCCTGCTTACACACAAACATTTTATGGGAAATGCTATTTGACACTTTGTGGCTTTTCAGGAGTGGTGTCTTTTTTGATGCTTTTCAGGACCTGAGGATCACCATCTCTGCACTTCCACCAGATGGGCCATTAAGGTGAATGAGGCAAATTATAGATACTCTTACTAATCAAGGTGAGTACATATGAGTGAACAGCAAGAAGACAGCAACTGGTCTAACCCTCTCTGTATTAATGCAAATAAAACTGAGTTGGAATTTCATACATTGGTAAGGCTTCAAAGCTGATCACAAGGCAAAATGTGATAAAAACCCTTTTCCTGCCTTTTGTGAGAGTAACAACACCAGAATCTGGATTCTGATGATTACTAAACAGTTGATTCACATATAAAGGGTTGTGGTTTTTTGTGCAGCTCAGAAATTTCAGCTGGGGTAAATCAGCATATTCATGGCACTGAGTCAGTTCACACCACTCCATTTGAAAACTTGAAACAAATTTTTCAGTGTACTTCCTTTGGAAAATGTACATCTAGTGAGAAAAACTCAGCCAGTGATTATGTAGAGTTCCTGTCGGCACTGTTCATCTGCTGTCACTTTCTAGGCGAAAAGCCTTTTAGATAAAAGTAGCTTTTCCATCCAAACAACCTGGACCAGTTTGGGTGGAAAAGAGGAAGGGCAATGGTGCAGAATAGCCGATCAAGTCTTTGTTCTATTTAAAACATTCCAATAAGTTTTCAACCACAGAATATGGCAACAGAACTGATCACAGGGGAAAATGCAATTAAAATACCTTCCTGCATTTTGCAGCCACAAAATTGTTGGCAAATCACTGTAATCTGGCTTTGCTGAAGTGGAGGGCATGAGTCAATGCACCAGGAAAGAGTTTCAGCTAAGTACTTTTCAAGTTAATAACCTTGCTCAGGGACAGTTCAGAGCCTTTTATACCTTCCTTCATAGAAACTGGGAACCATGAGTGACTTCTCTTACTGTTCTTTGCTTTCACTCTGGTGCTGAAACCTTGAAGAGACTCAGTTCAGGGACCGTGTATGTCAGTTCAGGTGCAGTAGACAGAAAAATTGAAGCTTCAGGTTGATAGAGATCCTGCTGTCATTTTTTTACCTTTAGGTTTTGTTTGTGTCTCTTAATAGGAGACTGGTTTTGTAGATTAGAAATTAACTTTGAGCAAGAACAGCAAGAAAATCCTTGCAGCCTGAAGCAAGCAGAGCCTTCAGGTGGGTGTTTGTGGGCCTTCTTCAGAAGGGCTCCCTGGGCTCATAAAGGGAGTTCATTAGTGGTGGTTTGTGTATCACTGCTGCTATCTCATTGATATCATGCTTGTCTTCTATCTTATTTGTCTGTGTCCAATTTGAACTGGAATGCAGACAGAAGTTATAACCACATGGGGATTCTCATTCATTTTTTCATCTTCTTCCAAATTCCTTGCTTGCAAAGGTAGTTCTTAGACCGGACTTTTGACAAAAGTCTTCACTATTGCTTGTGCCTGGACTGAGACCAGTCTTCCTGAGAATATTTATTCATGTGTGTCTCTGTGTGCATTAAAATTGAATATTAAGATTAAAAGGAGCTTTTTGGTTCTTCTTCAACAAACACCTGAACACTCCCTGAACCCTCAGTGACTTTTTATGTGATGCTTTGCGGAGTCTAAAATCTTTGACCAAGCAAAGGCTCAAGACCTTGAATGTTATTAACATTAGATGCTGAGAAAGCCCTTGATTGGGTGGAGTGGAATTATTTGATAATAGTTTTAACACCAAGATGAATTGGAATAACTTTTGCGTGGATTTCTTTCTCCATGTGACCTATGGCAGATGTCAGGATTAATGTAGACAAGTGCAAAGTTTTGTTCTTTTTTGGAAATATTTATAACACAGGCATATTTTATCTAAAAGCTAATGAACAGGTTTTTAGCAGGAAGATTACTAAGGTTGCCATTCTGCTGACATGATCATACTTCGTTATTACAAATGTCAATTGAAACTTTACCTTCCTGAAGAGATGAGAAAAAGGTTTTACTGTGTAGTGCTTGAGACGATAAATGTTGGGACAGAAGAGTAATGAAGAAATGGATGCATCAAATTAAAACTTGGCAAGAAAGAAAAGAAAAGAAAATTGGGTTATTTTCCCCCTAAATTTTTGAAAGACACATTCTCCAGATGTAAGGAAATGAATCATTAGAGAGTAAACCTGACATTATCCCTGTATTGAATCTTTGGAATGAAGCAGGATTCATTCAGGGCTGCTATTTCTTTGAGGATGACAAATATTCGATGATTTATGTGAGAAATTTTAAGATTTTTTTCACCTAAGATTTCACAGATTCCCTTGTTTCAGGATAAAAAACAAGTTTCGTGGGCTTTTTCTTTGGTTTTCTTTTCTTTTTTCCATTAAGTGGTATTATAAATCAAAACTTCTAGAAGATATTTCAAAATTCAGAAGTTTTACTGTCAGTTCATCATTATAGTCAGTGTAACCTTTTTGCTGCTCATTTCAGCGTATTAGACCATTTTATATCTCTTGAAACCAAAAAGGAAAAAAACCAAGCATCCTATGTGAGCTTTACCCTGTGATGTAATGTCTCTTTGTTTGCACGCCAAAATTTTATAGACCTCCCTTGCTATTGTGCCTTATTGAAAACTCATGCCTTATTTGCTGTTCATTATTATCTTTTCAATATTTCTGCTTCTCAAGATTCCTCGTCCTCTTCAACATTTATTTCAAATGACTTGTTTTCTGCAAAGGAATCCACTTGTATTTTTAAAGGCAACTGGCATAGTGTTATTATCTATCAATTTTTGTAATTCTCTTGATCTCTTTCATGAGCTGTGTGTTGTTCAAGAGAGATGTTTGCAAAGTAAATTAGTTGAGAGTCTGCAGATCTCAAATATTTGGCATGCATGGATGGTGCAAACAGGCTTAAAGACAGGAGAAGGTAGGCTTGAACTTTCAATTACTTGTGAAACAGTAAAAATTAAGAAATGGATGAGGAAGGCAATCCATTCTAAACACATATGATACTTTCCTAAAGTCAATCCTAAAACACAGTGCTGCTGTATTTTTAATGCACTTGCAAAGTTTCATCTGCAAATTTCATTAATATACTCCTGTAGATTCAGGATGGCTTCTCCTCAGGAGACTCTACTTTCTGGATCATAAAGTTGTCTTCACTGTAATTTAGGAACCTCTGCGATGATGCATGTTCAGCTGTATTTGTTACTCAACAGATGTCTGAGTAGTTAAATTCCTCCATGAGCCTTTATCAGTACTTCTATTCTGGGATTCCCAACTGGTTCAAGATGTACCTCTCCTAGCCAGCAGCACTGCTCAGAGATCAATATGTACAGCTTGGGTTAAGCTGGTTCAGTGTGGAGATGGAGGGGCTGGTTGCCCTGGCCACCACCAATGTCGCTGCTCAGCTTGGCTGTGCAGGTTCTGGAGCCAATGCCTTGTTGGTTCCTGCTCGAGAAGGACTGACCCACGTACAGGGGCAGCTGAGGATGGGTCCCACAATCATAATTCTTTGGACCATCTGCTGCAGTAACTGTCACTGCTCTTCCTGTGGGGCTGCCGCCTGGGCTTGTTTCTTGCCCGTAAATTTCGACAACACCTGCTGCTTTTGCTATTCCTTCACATATTATGTCTGCAACAGAAGCTCCAAACCTGGCACTGCTCGCACTTCACACGAACAGCCACTGCCCCGACATAATGCGCCGATTCCGACGCTGCACCTCTGAGCGGCTTGGTTTCAATTAAACAGGCATGATAATGAGTTAACAACGCTGAGGGAGAACATCTCTTCAGACCCACCCCACGTTCTTCAGTTGTCCTAGCTACTCTTCCACATCCCTTGTTTTGGAGAACCACTGTGCTTGCCTTGGCCCCTGGTGCCAAGGACCAGCAGGATGCATTTAACCTTCTGCTAGAAGGACCAGCACCCAAGAGCAGTGTGGGCAAGTTTTAGGCAAATGATACCAGCCTGCTCTATTCCCTTAGGCTACTTCCTTGCAGTACATAGTAAGGAGCTTTCCCTAGATTTACTCAAAGAATAACGTAATAATCTGATTTGCAACTAGAAGTGCTGAATCTCAATCACTATGATTCACAGATTCATAATATTAGCTATTAATGAATATTCATCCTACTGCTGAGTATTTGTGAAAATGCTCCCAAACCCTCAGAGTTTAAGGAATTTTAGCCTGAATGATATTCACCAAGGAATTTACATGTTGCCATTCTGCCATCTAGAAGTATTTGTCATTCAGAGATCAGAAAAAATCCCATCCACTTTTCAGTTTTCTGGGCAATAAGAAATGAATAAACACTGTCAAAATAAATGGTTTATTTTGAGTAACCTGAAAAGCAATTGTTTTCTTTCTGCATTGGCCATGTAAGTATTCAATTTACAGGTGTAAGAATTGTTTGCAACATGTTACATTTTAAAACGAGGATTATATTTCCACCTCCCACCAAAGGCATAGATAAACTCTGTTATAATTTCAACTAGTCCTGTTCTGCACTGCACCAACTGGCAAAGTTGCTCCTCTGGCATGGGAAGTTTTGACTTTATTTTAAGCAGTTTTTACTTTGTCTGAATTCAAAGTGCTTCATTCTCCCAATGAAAATGGGCAAGAAAGGAAGGAGGTGAAACTATCATTTGAATATCAGTTTTGGGGTTTTGCTCCTCTGTTAATTTTTCTTCCCAGTCACTTAGATTATGCTGATAAAAGGCAGGATGGGTTTCAGTACACGACTCATTTAAAACAAAAACAAAGTGCAAACAAAAAGCATTGCTTCTTCCTTTTGAACAACTGAATTGATCTTCTTTGCCTACACTCCTCACCAAGAATCTGACTTCTGGCTAGCTAGAAAATATAAAGTAAAACACCTGTTTACCAGACACAGAGCTGTGTGCCTGCCATCACAGATCCATCTGTGGAACATAAACATAACTTTCACCAGCTGCTTCTTTTAGCATGGGCTGGTAATGGAAGCCATTATAGAGCATATCAACAACATACTTTCCTAATAATCATGGGCCAGAGCATCACAGGGTGTAAATTGGCAGAGCCTTACAAAAGATGATACTGATTTACACCATCAGAGGACCTAACCCCACTGTGTTTGTTGTCTTCACACTCTTCTGCTTTTAGCACCCTTATTTTCCTAGTTTCTAGTTTGCTTCTGTTTTTTTCCATTGTATTTTACTAATGAGGCAACATGTCGTGAAACAATTCCTGGGCCAGGCTCAAGCAGTAATGGATTATTATCTTGGGTACATACAGCCTCAATATTAACGACTCTAAGAAAACCTCTGAAGATTCAGAGGTGTTATACTGCAAAGACTCCAACTGGATCTGGGCCAAATGCCCCATTCGTATAAACATGCTCAACTCTATTGATTTCAGGAGAATTATACCTGCTTTTGTTTGTGCAATGTGCTGTAGGTTATTCACAAAATCATGCCCAACCACATCCACTCTCCTTAGATTTAAATCGAGCTTGAAATCTCACAGTGCAAAAGCAGATTCCTTTCTGTCTTGCATGGAGGCTAGTGTGTTATGACTATAATTAAATTGCTGATAGATCCCCTTATCTCTCAGGCTACTCCAGGATGCAGTAATGAGGCTCTGCTCTTGACAAACATCATCATACCTCCTTCCTTGTGTCACGTCAGTTAGGCAGGTCAGGATCTTGATGGTGACCCAAGACAACATTCATCCTATGACCAGACTGCTCATTTTCCTTTCAGTGAAAAGGGCAGAAAGGCTGCAGGACTTTTTGACTCTTCATTTTCCAGTCAGAAGACAACCTGAAACTCTGAAAAGAAATTCCATTAGTACCTGAAGCTCTAAAAGGGAAAAAAATTGTACATCTTTAGAGATGTCAAGTTTGGGGATGCCCATTCTGTTGGGTTCAGCCCAGAAATGGTAGCAGTCCCTGAAACTTATCTATTAGAATTCAGTTTCCTCTTAGTAATTTTGCAACATACATTGAGCAGTGCTTTTCAGGACTCCTGCAATTGCCAAAATCAATGCTTACCTCTAATATATTCCGACTTAAAGTGTGCAACCTTGTTTAAAATCACTGCTAGAGCATATATTTTCATGTATCATTATGTCTAAATGCATGATAACCAGGTTGAAAATCAAATTATCTGTGTTAAGGTGAATATTACAATGTGACTACTACCTGCTGTGCCATGAATGAATCTTGTAAACACAATCAAATCTCTTTCCTTCTCTCCCTCACACACAGAGACACATTCACGCCCTTGCACAAGAAAAGAGATTCTTCACCTTCTGCCATCATATTGTCACAGCAGCTCATGTTTATTGTGAATGACATCTTCAGCTACAACTCAGCATGAGCTCTGGTATACTGAAGTTGAACATCCTACCAGGAAAATCAGCAGTGACATTAAAGTCGTTTCATGAATAATGAAAAAATAAATATCACATTTACTGTAGGTACACAAAATGCTTTGTTTAACTAAAAGAGTTTGAAGAAAAATTCCAGGTCTCTGAGGGTAGATACTATTTTATTAACTGTGGATAGAGAACTTATTTAGAAGGAGCTGCTTTCATTATATTGGTAATTTTCTCAATTATACAAATGAGAGAACACGTGATCAGTACTATTAGCAGGATATAGGCTTCTCTTTAGAAAACTCTGAACTCTCAGAAAATCACAAACCAGCAAATCCTCAGTGCTGGCAGCTGGTGAGTCTTTCAGCCACTTACATTCTGTATAAGGAAGTTTACATGTGTCTCCCAAGTCCAAATTTGTGTAACAACAGTTTTAATCATTTATGGGGGCAAAAAGGCTACAGACACAGTAATGCAATTATATAAGTCTATAATGCAAAAGGGAATTCAATTGTCTCAATGCCATACAAGGCAAGCTTATCCCCAGATCCCAGCAAAAGACGCTAAAAACACGGCTGCTCCCTGTCTGGAGCTTTGCTGGCTGCACCAGTGTGTGTTCCTGCCAGCCCTCAGAAAGTTCATAATCACAAATTTCAGGGAGAAGAAACAAGTCTTCTTTGAATTATAGGGTTATGGTGACCAGAGTTTTATATAAATGTTATTTGCAGGGGAAATGCTATATTTTGTTCTATTAGGGACTGAGCAAACACATTTTTTACACAGGAATAATGTGTCAGGCAAAAGGAAAATCTTGCAGTGATTTCAGGCTTTGTGCTAGACCGAAACTTGTGAACCTAAAAAAAAAAAAAAAAAACAAAAACGGTTGTTATTTCCCATTCTTTGGAATGTTTTATCCATATTCATAGCGAGAACCAGGAGAAATGTTTCCAAGTGTCAAAAAGTATGAAAACTAATACCAAACACATTGTCAATATCCTACTAACCATTACTTATGAACTTATCAGCATGGAAATACTTAGTAGAATTTTCTGAATGGCAATATGGTGATCATAAATAATCAGCATCATAAGTAGTAGCACTTTAACTACAGGCTTAAAATTAGTGATTTAAAAGACTCATCTTCTCACTCAAGAAGGGAGAACAGATTTGGGTTTTACCTTTCACTGAGGTGAAAGTGAAAGGCACAAAAATGGTGTCTTTTCCACAAACCTAGGTCTTCCATTTTTTATACAGAGTAGTATATTTTATGACTTCTTTCTTGTGAGTTCAAGTTGCCTATATTTCCTATTCATAGAGAAGTGCTCATTTCCTGTTTAAAAACACACATATATTTACCCACATGTATTCTTTTAACAACACTCGGAATGGCAGTAACAAAAAAAAAAAACAGAAATAATCCACCTAATTAGTGCCTGTACACAAAGCTTCTACTCATTCTTATTTTTGTCTTTAAGCAAGACAGAAAACTAAGAGCATTTTATTTTTCTTTTTGCCATGTGCCAATGCTTGGAGCAAAAAAAAAAAAAAAGAGATAAGTCTAAGGTATGTTACTTCTTTAGACTCCCACTACTGTCAGGTGGGCTTAGGCAGGTGGTTTAGAGCTCCTCCTTACCAGCTGTATGGATAAATCATGAACTGAGGGAGGGCCAACGTTCAGATATGACATGCAGGAAGAGGTACATCAGGTATCTCCTGACATACAGGCAAAAGGATTAAAAATAAGCAAATGTATGAGCAAGTAAAGCCCATGTACTGGTGGGGAATGTGTCAGTCAATAGCAATGCAAGCTGTATTTCTATCTATTATACAAGAAAGGTAAAAGTATTCCAGTAGGTCACTTAGTTACTTCAACCAGATGGAATCCAAAATGTTCAGAAAATTAAAAATCCATTTATTCCTTCAAAGTTGCATTCCATCTGTTTTCAGACATTTATGGAATCTTTTTGCATACAGGATATGGCAACCACTGGTGCCTTGGAAATATTTCTCTCTCGTGCAGCTCACGGAAAGCCAAGCTGGATATAGACAGCACTGAATAAAGCCCTTTTATTCAGGTGCTCTAGCTTCTATTCAAAATCTATGAAACTATGGTTTTTGTTTTAAATAGAGGAATCATAAAATCTAGTGTATTATTGTCTGCAAAAATGCAACAGGAACTGTTAATCTCAAAAAAAAAAAGAACCAAAACAAAAACAAATCAGGCTACTCCTTGCTTTTTCCACCTTGAAAATTTTAACTTTCTTGCCAGTCTGTTTCTTATTTTCAGCTTGTGGAGACAATAAGAATGATTCAGATGCTATGAAGGAATGCAGCCTGGCATGTAGTGTTCTCCACCCTGAAGATAAAAGTGACCAAATTACCACAGGAGTTATGAGCTTTAGTCTTCATCAATCATTTTTCAAGAAAAATTTTATTTAATTCAACTACATATTGTGCCTAGATCTAACTGGGGTATGGTCCCCTTCCTCCTCTCCTTGTTCCCAGAATCTTCAGCTTCACCAGATGGAAAGATATCATCTGGTATGCAGGCCAGGCTAAATTTTCTCTATATGACACAAACATCCACATTTCCTCTGTTTCCATAGGACCTTCTCCCCGTGGCAGTCAGTGGCTCATACGATAGTTCACCATGAACAAGCTTTATCATGCTTGGTGCAGAGAACGTTTTATCCCCCACTGAAACTTGCCCGTAAGTATGGGCTATATCTCTATTGTCAGCCAGTTACATTCCAGCTTCTCTCCAGATTATCCACACCTCCTGTTAAACCACTTCCAACTTCTGTGTTGGAGCCGACTGTACCCCTTCGAGGTGAAAGACAATCAGCAGGTAACTCTGCTGTTTCTTATAGGGCCAAACCACACTAGATTTAGTGACTTTAAAGAGTCCTCCCATGCTACATCAGCAGACCTTTGCACCATAAGCACCCTCCATGACCAAGGTCCAGCTTACTTCAGACTACGTGAACAGGGAGAGGAACATGTCTTCCATTATCTACATCTGCATTTTGTTCACCTCTTCAAATCATCACTGGCAGGTGACTGTCACGTGGAAAGACAAAGCACTCAAAAATTCCAGGGCAGAAGTTAAAAGAGCAGAGAACTGTCTTTTAAGAATAAGACTGCATTAAAAAAAATACTGAAAAAGTAAATCACAAATGATGGATTATTTGTTTCAGTCTTTGCATTTTTTTTAATGTCAGGTCATGTCTTCACATTTTCTTCTGCAACCCAAAGGCAGGAAAAAAAAAAGTTAATATTCATACCTAGTCTCATGCTGTCCAAAGCTGACCTTAAAAAAACCCCAAAAAACAACCACACAAATTCAGTGAGAGTATTGCAAAACTCTGAGTGAAAACTGGTATGAGTGACATCAAGCTTGGTAAAACAAGCCTGTACTTTTCGTCACTCCAGATTTGAAATCCACCAGGTTTGACTTTGAGGTTCAGGACCACATGCTAAAAGACCATACTCAATCAGCAGCAGAATCAGAGACTAGATTTTCTCCTGTTTTGGACAAATATTCTCCTTCACTCACTGAGAAAACTGACGCTGTGCAAGTGTGCTGCCCAAGATGGACAAAGCACAAGTGGCAAAACAGCAGAACTGGAGAAAACCTAACTGGTGCACAAAGGGCCATGAGGAGCATCCCAACAGTGCATCCACCCACGAGGCAGGCACACAACTCCCCGGAGTTAGTTTCTGTCCACGCGAAAACAAACCCTCCCTCTCAAGGGTTCAAACTTATTAAAGGTTTCCTTTGATTACACAAAGGGACTTGGACTCACACCTCCTTATCAGCTAAAGCGCCTGCCCTGCTTCTCTTCAGTTTCACCCATCCCCTGCTAAGTTTAGACAAAAAGGCAGCAGCTGTGGCTACTGACAGAGGAAGGTTGGCAGCTGCAAAATGGAGAAGCTGCATTTCAGTATATAATTTTCTTTCCACAGTGTTTCTCTGTAACTTTCCTCTTTAAGAGGCAGTTAAAATCCGTGTGTCTGACTCAATCATTGTTATTGTAGCTACGGAACAGAATGTGATGCTGATGAGGGCCTACCTGTCTAGTTAACTTCCCTTTCTGGATGCTTTCTTTCTTTGATTCATCATTGCTTGTGACATATGTATTGTCTAAACTATGTTCAAGAACAAGTCTCTAATACATTCAATGGAAGAAGGTGAAAAAATCAGAAAAAGGTGTATCAGTTGCAACATAAATTTATGAGCTACCTTTAAACATTCAATTTCTGAGAAATATCTTAAATGGAGAACATGGTTTCACTGCAAATTAAGTATAACATTTGCAGTAAAATTAAGAATAAAATTTATTTTTCTTCCTTTGATTAGGAGAGCACCAACACTGCAGAAAAGCTTTGTCTTTATGAACTCATCTCAAGATTCTGAGTTCTTTCAGCATTTCAGTACATTATCAAATTGTATCTGAAGCACTATGAATTCATGCCCCAGAGGGCAAGAACACAAATTTAAAGTCATCATCATTCTGTGTATTTTCTGCTCAGTTGAAGGTTTTATGATACGGGCTGAATGTCTTTTCAGGACAATCCTAAAAATAAGCTAATGCAATGGGGACTGGATTTATTGGATATGTACACTCACCTACAGTTGATGTTCTCCCTAGGTCAGTTCTCATGTGATTGGCAAGGGATCGTGACAGCTTGTATCTTCCTATGAGAAACCTGTGCAGACAGTGGTAATTAGAACTGCCACTCAGTCCTCCCTGACAACAGCTACTGCAGTGGCTCTGGGCCTCTGAACTAGCTACTGCCTCTGGAAAATCCTGTTTCCCAGTGTTTTCTCCTCCATTGGCACATGCCTAATTGCATGTAAACATTCTGTAATTTATTATGCGACACAAAAACATTGTTACCTTCAAGCTGAAAATACAGTGGTTGATAAATACTGAAAAACTACGATTCTAAAATGTCACTTACAATATTGGTCTCCACTGCCTTCCCTGACTGGTTGCTGAACTAAGGATACTTCATCGGTAATGGAAAATCTGAGAAGGGTCTCAGTATGTTTTTTAAGAAGCCTAATTCTTAGTCAAAGTTATGAGTGTTGAAGCTTGTAAGTCAGCACAGCTTTGGAAAAATAATACTCCTTTTCAGATTGAAAATACCAGTGCATTTTCCCTGTACTATTCTACCTCAATTAGCACAAGAACAAAAAGGCTCAATTTTTAAATTAAATTATACTAATTTACCTATTAGTATATTTTTACCCATAATCGATTTATTCACATATTGTTAGTAACTGCAACTAAAAAAGAAAATAGAAAAAAAAAGGCAATGTTACAGGAAAATGAATATGAAGAATTTCCACTTCACAGCTGTATTTCCAAGAGACTATGGATAAGGGAAGATGCTTGGACATATTTGCAAATTAAAATGAGGCTGAAATATTCCCTTATATTAGGATATCTACAGAAAGAAAGTTAGATTCTGTTCTCAGCTTTGCTGCAAGTTGGAGGTATGATTTTAGATACAGCTTCCTTGTCTGTGAAATGGGGCTGACAAAAGAGCTGTAGTTTCCATGCACAGTGCCCAGTTATTTAGATCTCGTCATGTTAAATGGCATCTTTTTATCCCACAGTAGGGAAAAAAGATCCAGTGAGGCAGTCAGGAATTGTTGAGATTCAGAGTTGAAAAGGCAGTGAAATCTAATCTCCAGACCATGGAAATCAGTGGAAATTGACTTCAAAACACTGTTGATTTCAGTGGTTTTGGGATCAAGGATAACAAACTTACTGCACAAAGACAAGTCTGTTTTCCAGAGCAATGCTTAGCTTCTTGATAGGAGCAGCCTGTCAGACAGCAGCAGACTGTACCTTTGGGGGAGACCTACCCCTGAAGGCTGTACATAGTTCTAGGGTGTCCAGGAGCATCTCAGGGAAGGGGTTCTCCCTCTTGTCTCCTCACAGCTTCTTCAGGGCACCAAGGAGGATGTTCTGGCTTACCCTTATGGTTAAGCAGAGAGCATTTGGCACCAGACCAGGTGTGCAGATCCCCAAGGAGTAAGGAAGCCAGGCTGCCTGGGAAGGGTTAGCACAGAGACTTGTTTCTACTTCCTATCCCACTCCATTAGCATCCAGCCTGCCAGCTATGGGAATTTCAAATATCTGGAGAATCACATCCGGAGCACTGAGCGTGCCAGACCTTGAAGGCAATTGCAACCACTACCATGCTAAGTTTATTTTACCAGTAACAACCCAATCCAAGGAGAGCATGGCACAGTGTATTAAGCATCCTGAAAAAGTTTTATGCAATCACTCTTTAAAAACCAACCCAGAAATGGAAATGCTGTATTTTTAGACAAATAATTACACGGATACTCCCATATATGTACTTCAAAATTAATCCAGTACTATAGTCATGCAATGGGTCAGAAATTACTGAGTGAATAGTACCATTTCCATTTTAGACTTTGATTATAGCACAGTATTTGGGTAATACTTTGGCACAGTGCACAGGGAAGTAAGTGTGGAGCTCTATCCCTGTTCATGAACTCTTCTGCTTGAAGCATCTGCCCACCACAAACACAACACACCCTTCACTTCTGTCATTGTTAAAATATCTTTTCCCTGCATTTAAATGTCCCACTAAATTCAACACCAAACCCACAGAATTCTGCTCTGTTGACTGCACCCAGTTTTCAGAGGATGCAAACCCCAAGGTGCTGGTAGTGCCAAGTTTATCCAGGAAAACCCACTGCCCTCTTCTCAGAGGTGGTGTGGGAGAACAGTGTTAAGATGGAAGTAACAAAGTATGCACTGGCAACCTGTGGAAAAACGCATTTTAGAAATATAATAGAAAGCAATCTGCAATCCCAAGCAACAACAGGTGGAAGATGAAATCTGAAGGAAATCACATTTTAAGCACTGAAGTACAGTTACGGCAGCCAAGTAATTAGAACTCTCCTCTTTTAGACAGCACGCAGTATCATCGCTCTTAAGAGCTCACGGTGTCCATAGTATTTCAATTTTGAAACAAATAAGCTTTTGTTTATTCCTCTCTGCCCCCCACTCTTCACTACTGTGTACTTATCTCTATACCAGTTTTCCATATCCTTGCAGAACAGGTACCTTCTGAGAAAAATATTCTGGATTATTAATGTCTGTGTTGTTTGGAGGTTTTTTTTGTAACTGTTTCGTTATTAACAGAGGCATAGAAAATTCCCCTTTAGAGAAATTTGTGAAGTGTTCCTTGTCAGAGCTATTCCTGTCTGCCACTCCTTCCAGTGACCACCCTGTCCCAGCTCCAGCCTTTCCTGCTCCCTGTCAATGTGGTAAGAGAACAAGAATAAGTGTGTACCCAAGAGGCACTAGTAGTCAATCCCTAATTACGTTTGAGCCCATTTGAGTTCAGGTTTGAATCTGGAAGTCTCACTAACTGTGAGTAGTACCTCATTTCCACTGGTGCAATTGTGAACATCAGCACCTCTTCTAGCAGGAGAAGGTCAAAACCATTCTGAAGGTCTACAAGGCCCAAAGGACGATCCAGCTGGTACCTTGGGAATACTCTTAGTTTACATAACATAGAAAGACAGCTAGAAAATTATTCTTGCTGAACCTGACTAAAAATATGTGTGCAACACTATTAATGGATTCTATTTCCTCTAACTGAAAGGCAATTTAATAAATCATCCTTTGCCATAGTGCCACTAATTGCAATGAATTCTGAAAAAAAATCCCCAATGATTTTTTTTAGAAAAGTCACACATCCTGAAGGTACACTGCTGGCAAGCCCTCGAGTGTTTATATTACAAGCCAAGCAATTTAAATAATCCCCAAGTTCATTACGCTCAGCTAGATGCTCAGGAAAGGTCCTCTCTTCCATTGGTTTCCGAGAATAAATCAAGACAGAACATCTTATTTTTCACCACTGATAGGTTTTTCGTGGCTAGGACTGAACTACAGTAGCAGGACTTTAACAACTGCGGAAAAGACTATAAAACTTTCTGCCCCTTATTAACTACTGTGTGACTATTAGGTTTATGGGCAATGTTAACTTTGCAGCATAGGAACAAAAGCATTGTAAATGGTCTCCAAAATGTTGGAAGCAATTTTCCCCAGGAGAGGCAGGCGGCCCTTCCAATCCCAGGAAGGAATGGAAAGGGTCATGTGGCACACGTGTAAAACTAGATTAGACTCTCTGTTGCTAAGTAATTAAACCTAATTGTAAACCTGGGCAAGTGTTGAATTTAAAACTGAGCCCTGTTCAGAGCTCAAAAACCTCTATTGAAAATCCATGGAAAATGAAAACTGCCTCTTTAAAAGAAATCAGCTTGCAGCTTCCCAGAACGGAGCCCCTGGGCAAGTGGTTCAAAATATGATTTTTATAAACAAATCTGACATAGCAAACTTAATGCAAAGCCCTATGCATATAACATCACTTATGTGTGCAACTCATTTAAATTATAGCTGTAGAGAGAAGGAAATAAAACTGGCATATTAACCTTTGGCACAACAGTGCTCACATACCAGCGATGTTCAGCAGCAGATGATATTATTGTGACTCCCACTAGTATTGTCACAGTGAAGGGTCTGTCAGAATTCATGTTTGAAACCTTCACAGTCAGAGTTTATTAATTCAGCCATAAGCATCCGTTCCAGACCTACACTGGCATGTAGTCTTAAGAGCAGAATTTTTTTTTTCTCCAACTTCCTTTTCCCCATCACTGTTGTATTTAAAGTTGTTGAAAGCAAAAATAAAATAAAATCAAATGGAAGTTCATGAAATACAACATTTCCTCAGCACCATCATATTTAAAAAGACCAAATACAAAAATAAGTCAGAAATTAATGAAATACAACATTCCACAGCTTATTGCCACATACTCATTGGACATCTTGCTTCCCAAGTGTTCTTTCTAAAGAATGGTCTGCTAATTCTTTCTCAAGAGAGAGAACCTTTTTCAGCAATCCAAATGGCAAAGCTAAATGCATAAGAAAGATAGACTTAAAAAACAACTTATAAATTAAATGTAAAACATTTTCAGGTTTTTTTGTTGAGTAGTCCACATCATAGACTATATTCCTATAAAACTAACAAAAGCATCATGTAAAATGAGCCTTCCTTGTTAAAATGTCTCAAAAATGTGTTATTGTGAGTAGCTTTGTCAACAACACTCAGGCTTTGATGTAAGTTATTGGCCTGTCTATATGCTCTAAAACACTTTGTTCATGAGTTTCAGACATGGGACTTACTCAACAGCTTTCACAATGAAAGTGAAACAAGTGCAGACCTGCTGCTGAGCCGGAGAATACAATGGTTGAAATAATCATGTGGTTACTAGCAATACCACTAAATTTGAGAAAAGTTACTTTATCAAAATATCAGAGGGCTATAGCAACACACGTTTTTATTCTATCTCTTTAAATGACACCTAGATAGATTGTTTTAAGCAATTCTCACCTTCTCTATTTTGAGGAAGAATCCTGAGAGCCACCTCTATTTCCCTGACTCCCCCCTACAAGCAGCCCCATGTGCCAAGCTGTGACATGGGCAGGGCTGAGCCAAGGAACACGTGATGTAGTTTTAGCATTGAGGGATTAAGAATGTGATGACCTTTCTATCCTTATTTTCTTTGATAAAACTAGGACAAATCAGGACTGCAGAAGCTGCTCAACAAGCTGTACCTAGCACAAGACCAAAGATCAATGCTTGTGAAGCAGAAGGGAAAAAAAGACAGATTCCAAACACCAAAAATAAACTGCGAAGAAACTTAATCCTCCAAAGGTCAGAGGTACATCTGAAAGGCCCTGGCCATGCCTTTGTATCAGAATGTTACAACATTAGCCCTAATGACTTAATAGTTTTGCCCTTGAATTGTGTCAACAGGAACCTATCTTATTACATGGTAAATTAGTTGCTTCCAGCCTACTCCAGACTCTTAAATGATGGGAAGACAGAGGTTCTTCTACCAAAATTAGACATGTAACCTCGTACCTAAACAGTGTGGCTGAGCAGTATTTAGTATCATTTTAATTTTTGTACACATGTTTGAGTGAAGGAAGGCTGGATACAGCACAGGGAAGAAGCTCCTACATTTGGCATTCAAGAGCCAAAATTAAAAGGAAGGCATCTCTTTTGCGTTCTGTTGTGCAGTGTCATCAAAGGTCACTGTCTGCTGCAGATACCAGGGGATAATGAGATAGGGTCAGGCATAATGATGTTAGGCTCTAGGTAACAGAGGGTGCTTTCTTGTGCCCCTTCCCTTCTCTCAGAGAAGTTTGCATTCTTTACAGCTGTTCTCCACATTCACACAAAAACAGATTCCAAGCCTGGCACAGCACAAAGCTGCCAGCTACCCAAGGTGCATCAGAACATAACTATTCAGAGCCTCTCCTTGCATAAAACAAGGAAAATAAGTGGTTTCTAAGAGTTATAGTTACCAGACAATTGTCTCATTCAATTTAAATTGGAAAATTCCATATTTTTTGACTTATCTGGAAGGCTTTGCTTCACATCTGTCCTAAAAGCCTGTCTCCTGTCAGCTAGACAAAGGGTTACTTTTCACAATAAATGCACAAGAAAGATATGCTTACACCATTCTGTGAGTCTTCTTTAAGGAGTTTTACAGGCAAGTAAGATGCACCTCCAGACACTAGACTTTTAAATCATTTAAAGCTGACATAAGCTGATCCTAGGCATGGTTTATAATCATGTTTTAACTTTTCAGCTCTGACAATTACAAACTGTTTGTACTAGCTGCACAAGTATTCCTATCCAGCAGTACTGTCAAAGCCCATCCATCCCAGTCTCAGAACAGCACACCAATCCTTTGCTTTGCCAGCCTCCATCCATAACCCTCATCTAACTGTTACCAACCAAGCAGGAAAGGGCAGGAGAGATCTACAGCCTGTAAGAAAAACCCCTCATCTGCAATCTGTGGTGGTTGCAGTTTCCCCATGTTTCAATGTGGTTTTCAGACCATCTCAGCTTGACAGGAAGAAGCCTGGCATCCTCTAAGCGTGTTGCACTTGTAACCTTTGAAGATGTTCAAAAGAAAGGAAAAGACATAATAAATGGAAGGTCTTAACCATTTTGCATGAAGTTGCATGAAAAGTCTAGGGGCCTAACTTGACTGGAACTGTTTTAAGTACTCCTCTACTACAGCAGCGGTGTGTGATATAAAAGGCTTTGTTTGGCATCTATCCACAGTTATAAATAAAAAACATATTTATCTTTGGTCATGCATATAATTTCAAAGTCAGACAGAAGAAATCTTTTTTCTCCTTTTAAATCTGTAGCAAGCCCAAGATAAATTCTTATAAATTATTTCTCTTAAAAGGAGGAAAAGGAAAAAAACAATAACAAAATAGCTTGGCTATTTGGAAATCTGGAAAACAGATTATTTCTTTGGATGGAACAAAGTGTGTGTATGTGTCATCATGACTTTAAACAGTTCCATAGATCCCTATGCAAATACTTAATTGAAGCTAATAAGATGTGGAGTTATCAGTGGTTTGCCATGATAGATTTCATATGGTCTCTGCAAGATGTTTTACCTCCTTTAAAATGTACTGACCTAAGATTATTTTGACTGGTGATCTGAGCAATCACCACTACTATCACTAAATTTGAGTGAAACCCTACTGACAGAGTGGAAAGAGTTAGGGCATACCCCTTTATGACTCCAACATCTATGCACCAAAATCACTTCAACTTTTGATTTGTGGCGTATGTGACAACTTCCCATGGAAATCTTCAAATGAAAGTCTTATTTGCCTCTTAACACTTGCAGCATGGCTTAGAAGTCCTTTCTTTAGGCATCACAAAATCAGGAATTTAACTTGCTATCAGCAGACTACAGATATGAACACAAATCTTCCCTCAATTCTAGTGCTTCATAAGCTGATCCTACAAGCTCATCCCCCTGGCACTACAGAGGGTCAGGCCCACCTACATCCATTAAGCAGATTAGTTGATCATGAGTACATGCTATGAAAATTTTTGACTAGTTAAAAATGTGTGCTCTTCTTACATCTCAGTTTAGAAAACCAAATTCCTGCTGGATTTGAGATGGCGATATGGTGTCCATAGAGAGGACTACATTTTTAATCATTAGCATGTATTTGCACAGCCTAATGGAGAGCCAGTAAAGCCTTCTCTAAGTGCAGAAACAGGTTATTTGGCATCTGCAAAGAGCAGGTGCATTATAAGCATCTGTACATACCCATTTCTGATAACATCTTAAAATAAATTTGGCTTGAGCCAATGTATCTGTACCACTATACACGATTAAGCCATTCTGAGGCTTATGGAAGAAGAAAGGTTTTTCCTATATTCATATCTACTGAGTTTATAAAAGACTTTGGGCAGAGGTAATTTGCATAAGTTTGGCACTCATTTCACACCTCAATTTTAGGTAATTAACTGTCTTCCTAAAATTGGCCAAAATTCAGTGGCTTATCATTATTTTCCTTCAGCAAGAGAAATTTATGTACTTCTCTGGCATAACCACCTTTTACCTTCAGCAATTTTTTTTTCCCAAAAACATACTCCCCGTGCCTGCAAATGCATCCACTGCATATATTTCTATTTAATGTTAATATTCCTATTGGATATACCATCCCCAGTGACAAAGTCAAGTACGTGTCTGTGGGCTGTAAGGCCAAGTTCAGTGTACCACCTCTCACTAATTACATCAGTCAGCAGCAAGCCCAGTGCATTCATTAACCTGTAAGCAACCTTGGTATTTAACTTACACTGACCAATATTATACTCAGATTAAAGAAACTGCTTGTAAATAACATGGAAATACAGGAAATGAAAGGATACAACAAATGCCATGGGATAACATTGCATTTGAACACAGTTGAAGTCAACATAGAATGGATTTTAAGACGAAGCAGCTACTTTGTAACTGCTTGGCCACACTCAGGAAAAATGCAATGTTCTTTAGGTGGTGAACAAGGTGAGCAGGAACTCTGCATTTCTTTTCCAGCCAGCAAAGAGTAAAAGTTACCTCCAGAAGGCAATTCCCATCTTAGGCATCCAAACTCTGTGACACCTCTGGACTCCTCATGGACTATACAGGGAAACAAGGGCAACTGAGCTCCTAAACCAGGTGTCCTGTGTCGTTAACAAGAGAAGAATCCAGGCTGAATTTTTTGGCATATTTCTATTACCAGTTTTCCTGTAAGACAGCCTGTAGCTTTATGTGTGTTCCTGAAATGCAAAAGTGCCTGAGATTTACAAGGTTAGCAATGCACACTTCTGTAAGCAGCACGCAAACTCAGATGCTGCGGGATTCTTCACCAGCGCAAGTTTTCATCCATCTCAGCATATGGATGAACTGAGCAGAGGAGAAGCAAACCTGATTGTAATTACATTAAGCACTTTGGCAATAAGGAAAAGTTTGTACTTGTACACAGATGGCTTTATGTTACAATGCTATAAATGTGCCAAGTTTCATGCCTTCACCACATGATGCAAAAAAGGGGCTTGATCCAAAGTCTGTGCAAACTGCCGAAAAGCTCTCCCTGGCTTCAGGGCATTGCCATCAGGTTTATGGTAAGTCCACTGAACACACCTGGATAAGGAAGTAGGATTTTGCACTAAAATGCAATTTTTTTTTACCATTTTAACCCAGTTTATCTTTCTTAGCTCAAGTCTTCATGCTTTCGCGACTCTGTTTTCTTTAAAGGATAAACAGTAAAGTCTGGTTCAGGTTGATTAAAATGACTTTGGCAGACCACTAACACTCACCTATGCTGGAAACTTAAACTTTGTAGACCTCATAGAAACTACCTGGGGAAAAAATTATTACATTTTTATTCTATGAGGCCTACGGAGTCCTGGTATTTCTGATTCAAATTCTCTTTTCTGTGACCCTTTTCACTCTACTACTTCATTAAGGTAAGTGATTTTAAAACTTACTTTAAAAGTACTTAATTTAGAAAAACAAACAAAAATTCTGTCAGCCCATTCCTCAGTGTCTCACCATAACTTATTTTAGGGTAATAAATCTTCACCCTGACAGCCCTCTGATGATGCATTATGTTAATACATCATAATGACAATACTTGTGATATATGATGAATATATTTTCTGAAAGGGATATCAAGTATACATTCCATCTTTCCAGCACAGAAGAAGATTTTGGAAAAGGGGGGGAAGGGGAGATAAAGGATGCTCCTTACCCAGAAGGCAAAATCTCACAAGAAAATGTGGAAATAAGTTGATTGCCCTTGTTAAAATACCAAAGAGAATAAGGAAAAAAAGTGCTGTCTGGCACAAGCAATTTCTATCAGCAAGATTACAAAATATTGGTATTCAGGCTGGATCATAACAGGGAAATCTTTTAATATACTTGTATCAGTCGTGCTAATACAGGAGCAACAGACACTAGGAAATAATACAATGACTTGGGTTGGAAGATTGTGATAATGAGAGGTGCAATATTTAAAAGGGTAACCAAGGAGGTGTGCAAATAGAAATAACTGAAATAACAGGCAGCCTCAGTGAATCATCTGTTGAGAGTTTTGTACACTCCTAAGAGTCACCCATGACTGACACAAACCAAAATCCCGAGCATGGACAAGGTGATGACAGGGGTTTTCTGTAAGAAATAGATAATTTTTGATATGGATATCTAGCATCCCACAACACCATTGTTCAGATCATAGGCTGGAGTTTGCTGTGCTGGGCTCTGCACAAACAAAACAAAGACAATGTTGGTCTCAAACAATTTAAACTCAATTTCAAAGGCTTAGAGTGCAAAATCAGCTCCTGGTTTAGCAAAGCCTGTTGCCTGGGCAAAAGGCAGAAGTAACTTTGCTCCAAAGGCTCACCTTGCACGTGTGACTGTGAGGGTTGAACAGTATTAGCTTTGACAATAACTTGTTTAAAGTGGCCTTCCAGGTGCTCTTGGGCTGCACATGGGTAACTGACAACAACCTCAGTGCCCCTGTTCATGGTGTGAAGATCACAAGGGTGTTCAGAAATTATCTTGAGTTTACCAACACCCTTCTTTTTTCAGAAACATAGTCTTTCCATCCACTACCAGGCTACTGAAATCTTAATATTCAGTTTATGTGCAGAAAAAATACCAAAACAAACAGTGGATTGAGCTTCTGACTTTTTAGGAGTTCTGATACTGATCTGAAGTTTTGATGAAAAACTTGACTTTTGCAAAACACCCACAGGTACTTACTGTGCCACTGAAATGGAGTCTGTTGATAAATGTTCTGGTCTGACAAATACTCACTTGTATCTCTGCACAGGACTAAAGTACTAAAGTACTTTTTGTTTCTGTTTGATCTTTCTGGGTCTGCAGAGGAGAGGTAGATCTGATGCCTGAAACAACTCAGAGGCCTGAGGTATTCTTTTTTAGTTGAAGAATTAGAAAACAAAATTCCTGTGAGACATTTAATGGAAGAAAAAGATGTTGTGATTAAGATTCCCAGGAAGGGATTAAAATATTACAATAAGAGTGAAATAAGACCAATTAAAAAAATTCTGAGCTTGTATTTTGATGTGTAATTATCTGAACTGACAAGCAAATTGCATTTGAACATAGTGGCACTAATTTCAACTCAGTGTAAAGTTCAGCATAAAGAGAGGCCTTGGACATTGCTGTTTTGACTTTGCTAGAAATATTTAGGAGAAGGGCCTCAAATTCCTGATAGGGACCAGCAGGTCTCACTCTGTCTCAGAAATGCTAAAGATGGAAACATCAAAAGTGCAAACAAAGTGACAGGAGTGTCCATGTTACTCTGTTGAACACATGAAAACAAGCAATGATACCCAATGCAAGGCAGTGCAACAATCACATTCTCTGAATGTGATTGGAGTAGTTCTGAAAGGTGCTTATTGACCTCTGAATCGTCAATCTACCAAAGAAATATGAGTGATGATGAATGTTGGAAGCCACAGTGTAAAAGCCAATGGTGCATTGCTAGCAAGTCTATCTCCCAAGGGACGATTACAGGCAAAAATAAAAAGGTTCTAATGGAAATCAGCTGATAGAATCAACTCTACTAAATCCACTGGTACTTTTCTATGACCACTTGCAAGAGCCTACCGTAATGTTATTTTGCATTGCAAGCTCTTGTCCTTCAGTTGTTGAAGGGAAACAAGCAGCTCATTTTGTAGATGAACTACCCTTTCGGATACTGCTCTGAGTCAAGCAAGCTGCATTAACAAATCCCATCAACGCTAGATGTCTTGGGCATGCCAGATGTACTCTCACAGAAAAAAAAAGTGAAAATTGACAAGTGCGACAATCGTACTGCCTTTAGTGCAGGAATACAGTGACTTTCAGGTTCAGCTTTAAACCCACTGAATATGGGTTTAAAAAAATGATTAAAAATCTGAAACAGAGCATCTTTATTAATAAGGCCAGCTGATTCAAATTATTTTATTAGAATGTTCCGTGTGATTTTTTTCTTGGATGTTAGGTGAGAAGCACATATAGAAAGTACCATTAACTGCCATTCAATCCACAGATCTGCATTACTGTAAAAAATTGCTCAGCTAAAGTTCATACAAAACAAAAGTGAAATTACCCCAAAGGAATCTCTGTGTTTCAAGACAATTTTCTTGCTGAGTTTCAAATATTAAAAATCTCCCAGTTGTTAAATAAAGAGTGATGAGAAAATGCATGCAATTTTAATTTCCACTGGGATTATGCCTGGTGTGAGACAATCATATTGTTAGATATTTTTCTAAAGAGTAAAATAACGTTACAGCATCTGTGAAGGATGTTATGAAGAACAAGGTACTGAAATAAGAAACATTTTTATCCCAGATTAGCTACTTGTTATGCTTTTTGCTGAAATTGCTTGAATTAGAATTTATGTAAAGCTTTATTATCTAAGACACTTCAGCTCAACTTGGTTTAACTGATATATCTATTATCTTATCTATCTTGTGGTTAGTGAGGACTTGATATATCAACTAAGGAGAATCCATGCAAGTACAATGTATATATATAAAAAATGACATAATGTTCATTTGTTTCACCCCCTCCAGCAGTGCCAAAGCAACGGCATATTTAAAAATCAAAACTGGTGTTCACAACGCTCCCTACAAAGCCACAGGTTATGGAATGGCTGAGTATTCACAACACCTGTGCCCCTGCCTTTGTCCTTCCTTTGGTGTCTGGTGGAATTTCAGGTGCTCGTGAAAGTCTTTGTAGGAAGACCAAAAAATGAAGAATGGCAAAGAGGAATTTTTTTTTTTTAAAAACCCAAATTCCAGTCTTAAATAGAACTAGCCCATAACCCCTAGCTCATAATCAGGATCTGAGAAAGAGATGTACCAGATATGAAGTATCACATTGCAATGGATGCAATTTCTTATTTCCTGCAGGAATTTGATTTGGAGGTTTGTCCCTGGCTGGGGAAGAACTCAAAGAGGCTTACCAAACAACTCCATGGTCAGAAAATTAAAAATGTCAACTGCGACTAAAAAAGCATCCTGCTAGAAAAGCAAACATTACCTTTTTTGATTTTGTTTATTGCTTTGCTTGTCAGAACTGTTACTTTTTCTAAAATACTTCAACCTGGAGGAAGGAAACAACACTAATGAAAATACCACCTGAAAAATGTGTCAGTTTTGTAATTGAGAATAAATACACAAATATTGGCAAAACCAACACTAAATATTAACAATAATTCATGTTTCAATTCTTGTACTTTTAAAAATGCTTAAATAAAAGGACAAGGGACCAGCCTTCTTCAAGTTCTTTCAGGAACTTACAAAGTCCTTTTCTACTAGGAATGCTATTGAGTAATATATTTAGAATGAGGAAGGAATAATAATTTTCATTTCATTCCACTTTCAGAAAGTTTTCACAAAGGAAACTGCTCTCTAGTAAATGTGTTATATAAAGTTTAGGTGAAACTAAATTCTTCTAAATCCACTTGTATTTGTTTGTCCTGATGCAGGTGTTTTCCATGGGAGATGTTCTAGAGGTATTTTCTAGGCTAGAGGGCAGCTTGTGTGTTTTGTGTCGTCTCCTCTTAAACTGCAAATATTTTCATGGAATGGGTAAAATCTAGGCAAGCAAATCACATTTGTGGATCTTGGCCTAACACTTGTCTGAGTGTAAGGAGTAGGTAATGGCAGGAATTGTACCATGTATTCCTTGACAGGCACTGCATAACTGAGGAGAGCTGTAAGAGTGACAGGGAGTTTATGTATCCTGGAGATATGGGGAAAAACAAAGGGAAATAGGAAGAAGGGGGAGAAAATTAAGTGGCAAAATCAGCAGTTCCTCTAGCGGAACTATACTGCTGGTTCGTTTTTTTTGGACTGGATTTAGAAAGAAAAATAATAGACACATTTTTCTGATTTATTATGTTTGGACGTAGTATATTTAAGCAGAATAGACAGAATGGGTGATATGAGTGAGAATCTAATTACAGTACTAATTAAGGGGAATTTCAAGGCTAACCAAAAGTGAAGGAGACAAACTCTCTGTCCCCTGCACTATTGACAAAGTGGTACCCCTTTCAATTCTGGACATTTCCAAAGATAAACTGAGACAAAACAGCATAAGTGAAGACAAAACAATGCCAAAATCAGGATCTAGGCAAAAGATCCAGCATAAGCTGTTCCAAAGTTAAGACAAACACAACATCAAATCCAAAAGCATCAATATGGGCTCTAGGAGGCACTGCAACTTCCTCCTCTCTTCTGGCCTTGAATCAGAGCCATCTGCAGGGCATTAGTCCTCTTGGAGGCTGACATGGAAATCTTTATATTTTTATTTACTTTTGCGCACACCCAGCACTGGATAGGTTCTCACGGACCTACACGATTCGTGTCCATGAGGTAGAGAGCACATCAAGCCATCCCTACAGCCTGTAGTCTTGGGAGTCTCCATGTGGGTTTCTGCAGGACTGGCCTGTAGTGTGGTGGCCCTATGCTCTAGCTCTAAGGTTTCTCCAAAAGCAACACCAGCCCTTGACAGCTTTAATAAGTGACACAGGAGTTTATCTAGGGCTGCCAGAAAGACTGTACCTGTTCCAATAACAGAGCTCAGACCTGTGTGGGGTCATTACCACACATCAGAGAACCCATTTTTCCATGAAGTTTCTACAGCTCGAGCTACGGCTGGCTAAACTAGTAGCAGAGGAGGTCTGCATCTGGCTCATTTTTCCTAAATGGTCAACAAGAGGTTTTCAAACCTGCAGGGTCAGAAGGTTTCTCTCTCCCCTATGCTTCAGAAACTCAATACCACTTGAGGTTCTTGAATTACCTTTACTTGATACGCAGCACCCAAAAGAATATTCTCAAAAATTGTGTGGGACGGTTTTGCATATGCAAGGTCATCAGCGAACTACTTAAAAAATTTAAGATCATTGGGAACAGAACAGTTCATGGTTTACTTTACAACACTGTAGTGTCAAAAAGTTAAACCATAGAAACAAAACTTGAAATTAGAGATAAGAAGCAAATTTAAATGTCTTCGATGACTTCTATGCAATAAGGAGGGTTTCAGAGCTCATGCTGGTGTAAACAAGAAGGAAAGAAAAGCCAATCCCTGAAATTGTCAGTAAGGCTAAGGAAAAGTCAGGTCCATTCCCCTTTACTCCATAGATTGTGTAAATGATGGGTATATTTAAACTCAAGTCTCAAACACAGAGAATGGGTGATTAACACTCTACTCCTGTCCTGTCGAATGAGTTTGTAAGATCTCTCATTAATTGTTTGTCCCAGGCATAGCACAGCTGAGACCAGTTCTCCTTTGGGGCCCCTCTACTTTATGATGCAATTAATGCCCATAACCCTATGCCATTTATAATTCTTGAACCCTAACATGTCATGTGTGCTGGGGTGACAGTGTTTGGGGACCAGAAGGGTCTCACAGGCAGCAGGCCTCTGTCTTTGCACCTTTTGTATCTACCTGTTCTTCTGTGTTACAACCCCTCTAATCTCCTGGGTGCTGGAGCTGATGACAAGCCAGAGCATCCTCTTACAGAAGGCCAGAGTAAAATAGAGATAACCAGGTAACTACTCATACACATCCAGTGGGCAATCCCCCGACTTTACTTACAAAAGAAGATTAAGTGAAAAGAATGGTAAAACACCCACTGATTTCAATTGGGCCAGCATTTCTCACGTAAGTGACATTATCTGTCAGTGCAAGGAGGGTTTTGCTCAGTCTTTCTGTCTACCTAACATTTTCCAAGTAATTTCTATGTCTCCACTGAAGAGATTTCCAACCACCACTGGTTCGTCATCAGATAAATTGCTTTTTTGTCCCAGAAGGATTTAATTCTGTGTGTTTACTTATTTAATTTGTGTACCCTCACGAACTAACATCTTCTTTGCATTTAATAGGCAGCAGAGGGGCACGCAAAATCAAAGCTCTATTCTGCTGAAACTACAAGATGAAACACAAGAAAACTCCTAACTTCAGGGAGTTTTGTAGAGAGAAAATAGGAAGTGAAACAACTTTAAAAAATGCACACTTTTCTAACGCACTAAAGCCTTCACTGCTTTTGCCAAAACTTCACTTTTAAGAAAAAACAGCTGTGGATTTGATTTCTATGTTTCTCAGCCATAAATCAATAGAAGATTCAATTTTAAAGCACAAGACCTATAACATACAGAGTGAATAATTTCTTGTCTGCATATAAGATAGCACAGATAGATAACATGCTTAGTGAAAGCTTTATCACCAAAGAAACACATTCATAAGCATTGAATCTAGCACCTTAACATTTACAACTCACTTTAAAAAAAATGCCAGCTGTAAATAAGTCCATACTCATAACTCGAATTATGTGGTACCTATCACTCATGCCTATTTTAAGAATTCCTCATTGCCTCAGAGCAGCAATGGGCAAAGCCAATTTGCAAAAGTTCAGAGTTTTTGGAAATTTGGACTCTGAATCTATCACAAGTTAATTGTTGCAGGGAGATAATAATTTTTTGGCAATTATGTCCACCCAATCCATAAGTAACCCCTCACATAATAGGTTTTATCTAGTGCCACTTGCTATTTCCTAAAGGTCATGGAGTCTCTTTTTCTCCTCTAACAGCTCACCTTTCGTGGGTGTACTATGGGGAAGCATAATTCGAGTAGAGTGGAAATTCAGTCAGCAAATGAGGCATCGACATAAATATTAATGGGGGAAAAAAACTTTTGAAAAAATGTTGAGAAAAGAGAGTAAGTAAATCATGCCATCCTCAGGAGACCACTAAGATATGCACTGACAATTTACATAGATTTGCTTAAAATTTTGTCTGTAATTTAAGAAGTGTTTTCATACTTACTGAATTATCACCTTCTTGCCAGAATTTGGACATCTCTTGAGCACTGGACACTTGATCCAGAGTACAGAGTAGTTGCCCAGATGTCATGTGGCACCCATTTTTTATATCCTGGATTTACAGTCTGTCAATTAGGAAGGGAAATTATTCCGGATTATTCAGGGAGATGATTCTACCCCAGTCAATACACCACAGTTGTCCAGTTTTTCACAAAGTGAATTTGACTTCTTATCTAGGGTTCTTTCCCCACTTTTCAAACCACTTTTTAAACTCTTGAAACCCAACCAAGAACCTGATATGAAGGCAACCCATGGGAGAAGCACACAAACTCACAGGGACCATCTACATATACAAGGCTAAATTTCTGTATAAGCACTAGAAGATAAGCATTACCTCAGCACAGAGTCCTAGTTGAGTTCATCACAACTTAATATGCTAAAGATTTAGCTTCAAGACAAAAAAACTGAAGGAAAAATTTTGAAAATACTTGGTTATGGCTTGTTCTGCTTGTGGCTGTGGTCACTGATAAGACATTTATTGACCTTGGTAGGAAGAGACCAAAGCTGATGCCGTGTGCCTTTAGAAAGCCATCTCTGAAAACACAATATACTGACAATATTTGACTCCTTGTAGTTAATCCTACAAAGATACACCACATTCATAGAGACATTTGTTTAATTGGAAATCCTCTGAACTCAATTCATGTCTGTCTGGTCCCACAAGCCTAAATAGACATGAATAAATGGAGCCATTTGCCAACTCAGGACACAAATCACTAACAGTCATCATAAAATCTAGTGCCCACAAGTGTCTGACATGTGGAATACCAAACTCCAGCACCAAAATTGGACCATTCCGTGAAGAATAATATAAAAAGGATTACTTTAAAGGCACTGCTCATGAAGAAAAAGAACACTGACTGGTGGGTAATGATGCAATCTTGAGCTTTCACACCACATCTCAGGAAATATTACTGCACTATAATTCAGTTCATCAGGTTCCATGAGCATGGCCATGCTTTCTCTCCATGGCTTTCATTGGTATGATGCAAAGGACATTACTGTCTACTGGGAGTTTGCCTGTGTTAACCTGAAGCATGTTCTTCTCAATTTTTATTTCACCATTGTTTGTAGATTTTCAGTTTTCAGATCCTCCCTAATGAGGGCAGTGACAAGAGGAATAGAACATATTAACCTATTACAAAGACAAAATGAGAGGCAATGTTAAGGTTTCCTCCCTTTTTTTTTCCTTTTTCATTTTTCTAAAGAAAACCTTTTATTCAACCCTGATGCCATAAAAGAAGGTGATGTCATAATTTATGATATTAAACTGGTTACTAAAATGTCATTACACAAGTGATGTTTTAATTGATGATGTTAAACTGGTTAGTAGGAAAGTGTCAAGTGTCACTTTCATGACATAAACTGCCAGTTATGATTATATAATATCAATTATTCTTTGGAAAACTGCATTAGATCAGTTAGATCTGAACCAATGTAGTTGGAGCAGGTTCATATTTTTTTAAACACTGTTCATACAGTTCTCATTATCAGTAGTAAAATATACTTCGGATGCAGTTCAGACTTTTATAACTCTCTCCTTGAAACATAACACCTGCCTTTCTCCTTTGCCCTTTCAGATGCCATCAAATCAACATCGAGCTAAAACAAAAGCAGTGATACAAATTATATAGCCTTAAGAGCCTGCCTTGTTCTGCATACATACAGAAACCAAAGTCTGAGATTAAGTTAAGCAAAAATAGCAAAACATAATTTTAACAGTACGTTAAATATGGAGCATTAGGATTTGCTGTCATAGTGTTGGTTACTATGAGCTCTGCTTTGACGCTGGATCTCCTGAAGTTTTAGCATCCAGTTGCTCTCAAATTCCTCTAAACCTTACTTAGGCACAGAACCAAGAAAATACATTAATATCTGAAACGCATGTAGCCAGATCTTAAAAACTTAATCCCTTTTAGGGATAGTTACAAGTAAAAGCAGCAAGTTTAGTTCATGTGTACACTCGGTCCAACAGGAGTAGACTGAGTCATTGCTGATGCTCATCTGATTGAGCAAGTTTATAACATTTCCCTGTGTTAAAGCTGCACTTTGTTTTTTGTTGTCAGTGACACATCTCTGGCTAACTGGCAAAGCTGTTCAGAGATGTCCTGATAACAAATTAGATGCAACATAACAGGATGAGATTTTTATGGGAATTTTTGAGCTGAAATCTTATCTATTTTATAGGAGAATAGGTACAATCCCTTTAACCAGGGAGAACACGACAGTCAGGACTATCTGTTGGTCAAGACTTGGATTTGTCTGAGTTTCAATAAGAGGATTGCTCCCATAAAGTTTCCTGTGGTAAATGGCAAAAATTGGGAAGATTAATGATGCACATCCATAGAACCACAATGACTGAGAAAGAGTAGGAACTCCAAAGCCAACAAAAGTTGGCTGCTAAATAAGCCACACTTTTACTTTCCTGAACAGCTTTGTGCTCAAACCAGAGGTGCTTTATAATGGAAGCTGGATGCGGAAATGTCTAAAAAGATCACACTTCCCTCTACTCCATTACCTGTACTAAATTCAATCAGATGAGAAGCCACACTTTTTGGGAAAACTCTTGGAGGTTTCATCAATAGGGATGATGATGGGAATAGGATAGGGAGAAGCCTCAAAGAGGTAAGAGAGAAGCATGCTAAGAAATATTTAGAAACACACATGTGATTTGCATTAGGCTTAAGGGAGTTGGTGGAAATGAATCTGCAATGTTAAGACTTTGAAAACTTACCTCAGGATTTTGTCTATGCAAAAAGAATCCCTTGCCTCCTTTTAGATCTCTTGCTCTCTATGTGCTTTTGAAAGTAATGGATTTGGGTATCATCCCACTCCACCTATTTTTCTGACTAGCATTTTATCCGTCAGATTTTGGGGACATACAAATTCCATTAGATATCACCTCTTTAATGCAGTTAGCAAAATAATGCCAGAATTTTGAACATTTACCCCCTTAGCCTGCTATCACATCTTCCCTATGCCACAGACATCCTCATTGGAGCCTGTAATTATTTTTTTATTTTTCCTGATTGGCTGTAATTATTTAAAATACACTTCCAAAGCAGAGAGATCTTGCATCAGACATCAAGTAATGTTCTGTATCACTCTGATTTACATAACAAGTCAGGTAAAATCTAAGCGTCAGAGAGTGCACACTTGTTGACATGATAGAAGGTTTAAATCCTGTGAGAAAAATGCCTCTTAGAAGAAAGACAAAGATAAAAATTCTTTCAAAACCTTAGCAGGTTGAACCTGCCCATCCATGTAGTTGCTGCATCGTGGAAACACATTCATAGCCCATGGTAGTACTGATCAACCTGCAGCCAGGCTCCAGCTTAAAAAGGCAAAATTCCTTCTAACACTTCCTTGTAACTGAAAGAAGGCATCCAGACACTAGTGGTTTTGTAAAAGTTATATCATAATTTATAATTGGTTGCTAATTAATGTCAGATCACAGTGGAATTCCTATGGAATTACAGAGTGGAGCCTCTTTAATTATCAGTTTATAATTATAAATCTCACTGGAATGAAAAACACAGGAACTGTAATAAGTACTGATGATCTTCTTTGACTAATAAAATCTTCATGTATGTCTCTTAAGGAATTAGAGAACAGTAGTCTTAATTCGAGGCAGAAAACATTTTCCATGATGTAGAACTCCCCTTCTTGCATTATGCAAGAATTAAAGAGACAAAAATCTTAAACATTATTTCACAACCAGAGCAATTACATCTTGTGAAATGAAAAATACATCTCAGGACTCTTAGACTTACATCGTGCAGTCTGTGTACCCCATAGACCACTAAGGCAGGACCTTTCCCACTGTAACTCCGTGGTTTTGTCCTTCTCCACTGATCTGTCTTCAAAAAGTTATGGAACTAACTCTGGCTGTGACAGATCCTCGATGCAATTATATAGCAGAGACCTGCAGCTTTCTGTTCAGGTTGTCATGATGTGTGCTCTACTTGAATACAACCAAGGATGAGATGATTAGTACTGTGCATGTTTAGTGTTAATTAGGTGTACCCACAGCAGTTTGTCCTATGTTTTGCTGCACACTTTTGGGCCTCCCTAAACACCCGTGGGTGGAGAATTACAACTCTAAAACTTTACACCAGTACCCTACAGAGCAAAGACTGATGCAGTACGAATGTTGTTATGAATCTATTGAAACATCTTTTCCTCCTTTCAGTTTGATTGTGGGTTAGCTAAACTGAAACAGAAATCGGGATGTCTGCTAGGTGGAAGCAGCCCTGTGAGAAGAGTTTCCAAAACTAGAACTCATCTCTGCAACAAATACAAGAGGCAGGAGGAGGAGAAGACAGTTGTCTCCCTGTCTGCCCAGTGCCATCACAGTATGGGACCTCAGCAGTGGCCTGTGCATCCACATCCCCAAAGCCATCTCAGCCAAAGTCATTATCTCCACAGCTCACTTGGAACAAGAAAGAAGATATTGATTTGAATTCAATAATTGTTTTCATAATTTGACTTGCCTTTGCTGATGAGCAGCAGGTTCTGAGCCTCACAAGCTTGTTTATATGTCCCAACAAGTTCAGTCACGTTCTCCCATTCTCTGGACTGCTCGTTACTGCTTTCAGCCATCCTTCTAAGATGTACTTTTCCTCCACGTGGACATGAGTTGAGGCCACTCCATCCATATGTTGAGGCCCTCCTCCCCTGCTTCTAACAGCACAGTTTTTCTCTGTTCCTTGCATTTTTCTCTAGTCCTCTCATAGTTCTATTTCTCCATGCATTTGAGGCTGCAGCCCTGCACTTCTCCCTGTGTCCCATGTGCAGCTGTGGGAATCTGTAAACCTGGCAATGAGCACTTTGTAAAAAATTGTTGCAGATCGGATGGGTTTCATTTTGCAAGCCCAGAAATGAAGGTTTACAACATAATTGATACTAACAAATTGAGAGAGGAACTATGGCCCCTACCTAAAATAAAAGACAATCACAGTGAATTAAAGGTCATGATATAAAGAATTGCACAGAGAAACATTGGGAAACAAGAACAAATGTAGTGCAGGCTACAGTGGAGTTAAACCAGCGATGAATTTGGCTAAATAAAACAAAAGAAACCTATTTCCTGTACTAATTATTCTACTTCTTAGAGAAGTGTAATGTTGGCATCAGCCTTCATATTAAATTGCACCACAAAACCCCAACACTTAACAGTGTTTTAGCCTACACATTAGGGAGGAATTTACCAATTCTTATTTTGCCTAGCTGTAGTTTCTTTCCTGATAAATTTTCCTTGCAGGTTTACTTGAGTGGAGAGATGCTCCTTGAACAGCAGAACTGCTATTCAAGGACTTTGAGAAGTAAGCAGACAATATTTTTTGATTATCCATTTGTTTTCCATTCCACCTTGCAAAAGTATCCCTTTAGTAAATCCAGAATATCTAAATCAACAGGGTGATTTCCCCACACAGGCAGTGTTTCCCATGGAGCACAGAGGTTGCAGTCACTAACACAGGCAGAAGGACAGCTTTTTTCTTCTCATTCATTTTGTTGGCAGAACAAAGACAACGGCACATTAGCAACAGACTTTCATATGGACACTGGAATTAATCAGACTCAAGTTTGCCTTCCCTTAAATCACAGGGTCATGTGAAGGTGGGGAGAAGAATTTGCAGTGGTATCTTTGTGGGACTGCATTCCTAATTCTGCCTGAGATAACAGAGTCCCAGCACCTTGGATTGCTGATTATTACAATCACCAACAGACACACATACATATTCAGGGAAAGTGTTCAAACACTCACATTTGTATTCATTTTACTTTGACTTGACTGGAATCATAAAAGGAATGTGCAAACGAGGAGAGCCTGTTGCTGAAATGAAGTTGAATTTTTTCCCCACAGAAACTTGGGTTCATGACAGCTTTTTGTTGAGCAGGACATTAGCCTTTTGTAATTTATTGCTTTTAGATTAAATCTTGGGAAACTCAATATTGCAGTTGAATGATTAGAGCAATACCCCTCGGAGTAATAAATTTTCCTTGGTGCTATGCATCTCGCGATCATGTTTCCCTTCTAATTACATTTACATAAATGATATTCTGCAAAATTAAATTAACATTCAAACCGTTACGCTGGCAAGGAGAGACAAAAATTAGTTACAAACTTACATCCCTAAAAAACTGAAATGACACCTCGTTCTTTCCACAAACTGAATCATATCTATCCCCCAAAGTGTCTCACACACAACTCATTATTCTAGTTGGTTAATCACTGGCCTAGAGGCTCTACTCCCCCCGCTTTAGGAAGTTTAATAGCGTAAGGAAGTGCTTTCCACAGGGTCTCATTAAATAGAAGCAATTGGTGACAATCCAAATTTGGTCAGCAAAGTGCTCTATTCAGACCTAGACTTGGTTTCTATAGTTTTGGCCACAGCCCTTCTTCAGGGCTTCCCTCTCTTGGCTCCTGCACACCATTCCTCTAGTACAGAGCCAGAAGGTGTTTGGCGGGGCTCTCTGTGAACTCAGATTCAGTGCTGCACCGACACTGTCCTGACCAGGCTGAAGAAAGCTGTTCTTGCCCTTCGTACGTCCACACCACCACACTGTCTGGTGAGCAGAGCCATGGTTTCCTGGACTGCTCTCCAACTGAAGGATTTCACTGAGCAAGTTTTTGCTTGCCAAGAGGAGGGACCATTGCCCTGATGAGGAAAAAAGTGCCAGCCTTCATGAGTTCACTCACGAAGCCAGGCTTCAAACAGCTTTTCCAAGATCTGAAGTTGAAATGGATTGTGCTTTGTAGTGTTGATTTGCCTAAGATCATTAATTTCCTGACTACTCAATCTATTTTCTCAGTGCTGTATGAGGATCGGCAGCTTTCACAGAGAAAAATTGTTTCCTAAGATCTACATGGAAAGGCATTATTTTTGTGGTCCCACTGAGGATTTGGTCCTTCCGATACCCACTCACTGTAAAGACAGGGTACATCCATCTCCTGTCTCCTCTCTTTTGTCTTTTGATGCCATTAACAAATCATCAAAATACTTTGGCAAAGACCACATGGCCTATTCTATCAGTGTGAGGCGTCGCTTGTTTTTATTTGTTGCCCCTACACGCACTGCATTGAAGATCACAGTATTTCCATTCAGGAATTTGATTCCTAGACCTTATCCTGCCCAACCCTATAGTCAAAAGCATATAGCATCTTGCCTCAAGTTATAATTCTTATGCAAACATACTCACAGAATTTTGAGACATTAGGAATGAAAGAGTGGGGGAAAAAAATCAATATTTATTGTATGACACATACATATATACATATGTAGTCACAACTGGAATTAAATCTGTCAGCTCTAGTGCAAGTAGGCCTGTTTGAGTGTGAGTGTGCTCTGTGTAAATTTGGCATATTTCAATGGGGGAAAATACAGTGTCTGGAGAAGAGGATTAAAGTAGAAATGTCAAAGCTGCTGATTAAATAAAAACTGTGTATATATGAGTCTGCTTTTCAGTTTGAAACCTGGATGATTTTAACATTTCAATTTTTTAAAGCAAGGTTTGAGTCAGCGACTGAATTTCTTTCTTGAAACACATCAACATTTGCATTTTAGCATATTTCACTTTACTTGGCAAAGAGATTGCTGGAGTTTTTTCAAAAAAGAGGAACGCTGGGCAGCCTGGCATTTGTTTGAAAACCTAATTTAATTTCCCCTAAACTTCACAGTTTCTGTATTTCTATAGGTCCTACAATAAATAAAGTTAATTAGTTGTAGACATAACATTTAGAGACCATATTTTCTCAAAGTGTTTGATTGCAGTGAGTCATCTGCATGACAGTTCTCTTTCCAGGACTGCATTTCATTCCTGCTCGCCTCACCCTGGTAAACATAACGTGCCAAACACTCTAGAATTTCTGTTAAATAAGCTCGTCTCACAGCATTATGGCCCAGGCCCATTCAGAGACATAATTGAATTCCTTGGCACACAAATGGCTTGGAAAGACCGGGCTGATTTATATGTTTAGGACCATATGACAAACATCTGTTTCACTGCAAGGAATGCTAGGGTATAAGCACAGGTACCGAACACAAATCACGTAGGAAATCCTGGGGCAAGTTCATTAACCATGACTCCTGGAAAGGACGTGAGACCCAAATTTCCATTTGATGGAACAGTCTGTGCAAGGTTATGATGAACTTTCTGTGAAATCTCTGAAAATTCAGAGCAGTCAAGAGGATGTGGAACATAATAGCACCAGACCAGCAGGTACATTTACAACAGCAATGTTATGCAAAAAAAGTCCATAATAATTTCCTTCTTCAAGGACTTAAAACTCTAGAATACAGACCAATGTAACTAAAATGTCATAACTAACTTCTACTGCTAGCATTAAACTTTAATTTACTTTATTTCATCAGTCTCCTATGTTATTCCCATTATCATTACTATGCTATTTTTAACCGGTGTTTAAAAACCAGCATAGCTTCAAGACACATATTAATGTAACACAACAAACATAAGTCTGACAGAGCAGTCAGTGAATCACGTGAAAATTCCTGTGATTAAGAAAAGCAGAAAAGAGAATATATGAGGTTTCAGCAAAATTATCAAGAATTCATGAGTACACACAGGTGTGATTCAGATGGCTGAGGTTATCAGACTCCAGGAGTATCAGGCAATTCTGTGAACAAGCCAAGACCATCTGCCATCCACAAAAAGAAAAAATAAATCTATCTAGAAGAAGGGTTCTTCACATGCTTTCTGAAAGAGCTCCAAGATGGGGTCCCAGCATTTTGAAAGTTTGTGGAAAGCACAGATACCTTTTTCAGCTCCTGATCCAGGAGACATCATAGCTCTCAGGAACAGAGGATGGAAAAGAAATACAAATTTGTCAAGATGTGTCTCAATGACAAACACAAAGAACACCTGAAGGGATGGCTGATACTTTCTGTTATTCAGGACAATTGGAAAATTGCAATTGTATTTTATCTCTCAGGAGTATCACAAAGAAGAGGAGATACAAAGTTTCATTTGGATACTATTAGGAGAAACTGGAGTGATTATGAGCTAATTTTACCATAAAGGTCAGGTTAGTCTCTGTATATCAGGGACTATATAAGAAACACTCTTGACCACTTCAGTACCTCTCTCATTTACCACCCTTCCAGCCCTGCATTGTGCAGGAACCAAAACGCCCACGGGAGGAGATGAGTGGGGAGTGGCTGCATTTTGGGCTGCTACTTCTCTTCAAAGTATCTTTTTTGCTTTTCTCATACAATCCTCAGGGTCTCCTGAGGAAAGGTTGCTGTAGCTGAGAGGAGAACACCACAGTGTGTAAAAGGCATGGAAGCAGTAAAGAGCAGTTGAAGCTGCTCTCCCAGTGCCCATTTTCTTCCACTTCTGCATTTTTGACTGCCTGATTTTTGTTGTTGTTGATGGTGTTTGAAGATTAAATGTTACATGCAGCAACAGATGTTAGTGATCTCATTCAGAGCTGAATATCTTTTTACACATGGTTTGGTTGTGCACCAAGGGCCAAGAACTTTGGCTGCAGATAAGCAAAATCAAAATCTGTTTTAACTGGCACATTGAGTACATTGTCTATAAACATTCACGTTAGGAGAATGAGATCAAATCTGCCAAGGGACATTATTATGTTGTGAAATATATTTGTCCATCACAGAAGAATGACTGGAAAAGAGGGAAAAAGAGGTGATTATGGAGCAGTGGCCTACATCTGCTCTAAAGCTCCACTAATTATGAGCACACACTATCTTGGGGAATAGGAAGTTACAAATCTATGTATAAAAAGCATTCAGGAAAGAGGAGACAAAGACCTTCTTCAAGGAATAAAGGAAGGAAATACTAGAGCCTGGCAGCTTCTGCCCAGCTTTGATTGGATGGGTGGCAGCATTCAAAGGGCAATGCCAAAACAATCAATGTTAGGCAGGATGGGATTTTCCTAGGTATATGAAAAACAACAGGCCAGGAAACAGAAACGCTGTGATACTTCTCCATTTTTTTCAAGCAGTTACAGATTTTTAATGTAAATACCCATAGATCACATCAGAAGGGAACCACCAGGAAGATGTCTCAGGAGCTGTTGTTACAAGTAATGTATTTAATGATCTATTTTATTATTCTTAGAAACATGGGAGCTATGGTCTCTTTGGAACAGTGAAGGAAGCAGCTTGAGAAGGAAATGTAGTTTCAAGTCATGAAGATGCAACTTTTGCATCAAACTGCTTTTGATGGTTTAAAAATTGGAATCAATTGATTAAAAAAAAAAGGCTGCAAGTATTTGAGTTGTCTAAGGGAAAATCCTTGGGAATCTCACACACCTTTGCAAACTGCATTCAGACTGTAAGAAAAATGTGTTTCTCAAAGCAAAGAAAAGAAGTAAGAATCTAGATGTTATTAAACAATATAATAGAAATAACCAAGGGTAAACCATACTACCAGCATTAGGCCTTCTGAAAATTAAGTGTTATTCTCAGAATCAAAAATTGGTTCTTTGGCTAGAATAAAAATATTTGATTGTGTTTTGCTGTGAAAACGTAGTGATTTGCTGTACAGTCCATGATTAATGTTGGCCTTTCAAAAAGTTGTTTTTCTTTGTGCTGTGTAAATAAAACTTTTTCCCAGTGTTGTTGAAATCCTGGCTTTCATTATGCATGGCAAAGGAGAGGTTGATGATGCTTTATGATCTTTAGCAAGCACCACAGACATTTCTGGAACATGAAATAAAAAGTAAGAGCAAGTAGCATTAAAATATTCTTTGAGCTACTTTCTCTAATCACAACATGAGAGTTCTTTTTCATTTAGTGTATGTGAACAACATTCAAAGGAAAATAAAAACACTTCTGAAACTGAGTCTTATTCTGGAATGGATTGACTGTTGGAATAGAGTCAAAGTAAAACCTTCTTTTCATGACAACTGAATTTGAGTATTGTATTTCTTATTTGATGTGGCATCTCATCACAAGATCCTCCAGGCACTGTGCATGGATCACCTTTAAAGTATAAACATCCTAATATTATTCTTCTCCTGTTTCTCTGTAGTAGTAATAATACACTTTCACATCAATTTCGTGGAAGGAAAACCAGAAGAGTCCACAACTTTTTATACCATGTTCATCTCTTAAATAAAGGTAATGGTGAAGATTCTTTCCCTCCCACTGGTAACTTCATCATGTTGCAGTGGCTATGGCACTGCTGCTGCCTTTCACAGAAGGGGGTGTTGAGCAAAGTCTGGGGAAAGGGACAGTTCTTCAGGCAGAGCAGGGCTGCATAACTGCACTGACTTTTGCCTGTCATGCTATCAGCTGATGATATGTTTCTGACTTGTGAACTTCTTTGAACATTATTTAATAGTTGAATCAAAGCAAAAAAATGAGTCTCAAGATCAGACGAATCTTGGCAGACTTTCATACCAGTGTATCACAGTTTGGAAACTCCTGATCTGATTATCTTCCATCTGGATGGATAACAACTCCCTAGGTGGCCTAATGAACATTTGGGCAATGTGAGAGATGGGTAGTATAGAGATCTTAGTGTTTAGCAAATAGAACTGCGACCCGCTTGATTTAGATGACATCAAAAAACATCTAATTTTCAGGAGATCCAAAGGTACAGTGCCTTCCAGAAAAGAAAAATGATTGTATCAAAATAAAAGGGAGCACCTTCAAGTTTGTCATTAATCTGAAGACTTGGATTAAGCCTGGAGATACTTCTGCAGAAATGTTTATTTTTAAGAGGAGGTTAAGGTTGAGATGCCTACACAGGCTGGTTTCTGTAGAAATGTGGCAACTTAGAGATATACAAGTTGTGCACATCCAGGCACCAAAACACTGAAATTCAACTGTCATTCAAGTTCTTCCTATTTTATACCAATACAAGTCAACCATATTCCCCTGACCATCCAGAACCTTCCCAGACCCGATTACTATGTCTCTGATCCTCTCCACATTGCCCTTTACCCTCTCCAATACACAAGTGGTATTTCACAAACTATTTTGTCACAACATTTGGTTTCTTCTTTGCTGAATCTTACCTAGGAAAGCATTTTCTGAATTGATGTCCCCGTTGTCTATGCTGTCATGTCTTCAAATCCCCAGGAAAATTATTTTTTTAAAAAAGATTGCACATTTTTGAAATGGAAATAAATTTTGCCTGCTCAGATGAAAAAAAGGGTCAGAAGTCAGTGGACTCTTCACAATGGACCTCCTTGACTTTTCAGAAACTCACCATGAAGAACATAACCTGACTGCTTTCCTATCTCACTCCCAGCACTGAGTTGCTGATTAAGGCTGAGAATACAGAACAGTAACTAATGTGAAATGAAGGAAAATGTTTAACCTACAGTCCCTCATATTCAGAACAAATAACTGTCTCTGTGTCCCTTGCACATGTTTGATGGAGTCAGAAACAGATTATTAATGAAGAAAAACTCAATAAAAATGAACACACTCCAATCAGTCTTCTGGCTCTACAACATCAAGAGGAGATACCAGTCAAGCAGCTAATATTAAGCCTGTAAATCTTTACCTATTGAGGATGCTTTAATCATTTCCTATGAATTAATACCATAAAATCTGATTTATAGCTTAAGGAGGAAGATCCTTATAACCATTAATACACAAATTCAATCAACAGATATTTGCAAATTAGAGATTCATTGGAGCTTTGTGTTGCTCAACAGAAATCCAGTCGTGGCCCCTTCTCTGCAGAGAAGGCAGAGCTTCAAATGATGGTAGAGGTCCAGTTTCATCAGTGCTGCATTCCAGGAAACCTCCTTCCACAGACTTTATTCAACAGATGGTCTTCTTAATTTGGTAGAAGATACAAGATTTATAGACAATCCTCAGCAGCATGGGAAGTGCTTAAGGTGTCAGATGGAGCCATAAACAAATGGGAGAGCAATGGTCTCTTAGCAAACAAATTCTCTAACCTTTCTGTGTTGTGTTGTTGCTGTGATCCTGCACAAATATCTGAGAGAAAATACAAAATTATTTAGGGTAGGGTTTTTCAAGTTATTTTTCAATAACTTTCAAAAGTTATTTTGGTTTTTGTCTGCCTTTGCAGTAAATTATTAATGGCAGTGAACAAAACAATTTGAGCATAAAATCCCCAATATGTTGAGCTTCTCAGAGATGGAGGCTTACATGTAGTCTATCTACCACAGTCCCCAGTACACCTAGAGATGGTCTGGTTGCTTTCTCCTAAGCAATCCCACCTCTCACCTTCTAACATTGCCTTGTTGCCACTGTGTACTGAACCTGCCTAAAAACAGGGATATTTGTTCCACATTTCCTCCTCTCTGTCACCACAGGTGACTCTACCAAGTGCCCATCACTCTCATCTATTCCTGGCTACTATAAATTTTTTATTTTTCCCCATACATACAACCTCATTCATCTGCCAGTCCTTCCTCTGTCTCACTGCTTCTACTGTCCTTTTTTCTCTCTGAAGATTCATGCACACTGTAACCCCACAGTATATTAAAATATAAGCATTAGCTTGAAACACTAAAAGTAGAAAATGAGTTGCCTTTTGCTTCCATTACCATCAACCAAGGGAGATGTTTTTTGTGGACAGGCTGACTCAGATTTTAGCTGAGCAGAATCACTCTTTGGAGATGCCTCTTGGTTTCTACCAACAAGAAAATGCTTTGGGTTACTGGCTTTCTAATGCATCATTATAGTGCTTACAGGGGATGAATCCAGGACAAAGTATGGACATTTTTTCTAATTCCTGATTTGTGATCCTTCATTTCTCAACCTCTGATCCCTTTCTTAAGATTCCAATTTCTTTGCCTTGTCTGGTTTACATGGACGATCTTATTTTACCTAAAAAGGAAGCTTGAGCCAACAGTTCAAGTAGAGATTTTGTAGCAAGGAGACAAGGCAGGTGACATGCTCTTTACTCTTTATATATTACTGTAAAATTTTCCAAACAACTTTTTAACCTTTGTCTGTTCCAAAAGTCAAAGTACCCTACTAGGACAGACTGATATTTATACTTCAATTGAGAGAAAGAAAACAAAAGTAGAAATTGGAATGGTGGGCATTCATTCAGCAGCTGAGAGCAAGAGGTTTTCAGAGAGATGAAAACCACTGCAGAGGACAACTAAGCTTTTGCCTCAGGGCACTTAAAGCTTCCTTTTCTCCTGCTCCATCTTTTCCTTCTTTCCTGATCCCTCCCCCAGCATATGTCTGCTAAAGATCTCAGCCTGAAGAACAGAACTGGGAGGAAGCCAATCTCCAATTCATCTTGGGAGTTTGATTTAATTTTCCATACGGCCCGACTGCTTCTTTAGCAATGATGTACATCCTGGCTAGCCTGACAAAAGCAGTGCTGGCTTTCCTGTAGAGCACCAGCATGATGGAGTTTCATAGGCAACCTGATACATTTGCTACTGCTCCAGGTGCAGCAGCACTTAGACAGCATCCGGCTTTGTTATAGACAGAGAAATTGCCAAAACATCCATTAATTTCAGTGGCACCAGACTAGGCCTATGGAAACAAGATGGAAAGGGTAAAAGTCAGGGAATGTGATACAAGTGGGAAAACGAAGAGTCAGTATGTTTTGAGAGAGTACAAAGAAGAAGATACACAGTAAGAAGGACTGGTAGGTGCAGGAAAGTGACATTTGCTACATGAAGAGCAACAGACACCATTTTGAAAGGAAAGGGAAATTTTGTAGTTATTGTTCAGAAGTATCTTCTTCTCCTTACTAGAAAGGTTATGATTGATGGTTCACTTTTCAAAAATGAAACATTTAGGTCAGAGTGGTTTTGGAGGGTTTGAAAGGAAAGAACAGCTGTCTGTGGCAGGAGGAACTGGTTGGATGGATCAAACTACAAGTTCAGCTGGTTTTGTTACCAACACCTACAAAACCTAATAAACACAAAACCCTTATGACACAGAGAAATGTAAAGGAGGAGAAAAACACATAAAAAGAAATGGAAAAAAGTAAATACATAGTAAGGGTTTTGGCTGTTCTCTTTATTTTATGTCATGGGACTGTGAGTTTTCCTCATTCTCCCTGAATGAAGTCTCTAACTATGTATCTTTGGCAGCTGACATAGAAGCAATAGCTCCGGTTTGATCACTGTGAGCATTGCATTGGCTGCACTTTCAAATCCTCTCAGCACCTAGCAGCTACTGACTTTGTTGCCAAAATAGGAGACACACACTTTCCCACCTACATCCTAATAATAGACATTACACTGGAAAATACCATTAAAATAAGAATGGTTTTACTTGGCAGAAACAAGATAAACTCATGCTTGTTGAGCATATTTCATCTTCAGTCTGAACTGGCCAATCTGTAATGAAGTTCTAACAACTTACAGTTTGCAGCACACTTAAATGAGTCAGTCATTTAAATGCAGTATTGCATTCCAAATACCTTTTAACTGAATATTATTATAATTTAGGAGAGCACAAGGACATGAGAACTGTCAGTAGGGCAGTGATTTCTAGAAAGAATATAACTGGCAGTCAAGAAAACACCTCAATCTAGTTTAAAACCAGCAGAACCTGCACTATTGAACTCCATCTTCCACAATGCCCCCCTTGACACACACATTTATATACTTTTGTTCTGTACTCTTCAAAAGTGGACAAGCACAATTTACTGTAGGAAATTGAAAATGCAAGCTCTTGGCTAATGTCAGTAACACAAAAAAAAAATAGAAGAAGAAAAGAAAATAAACCAATTTGCTTGCCATTCAAAAATACAGTATTGTATTTAATGGAGACCACATAGTTGCAGTGGGAAACACACTATGCTCACTTAAGATCCAGTTCATTAAATATTCCCTATATTCTTGGTATAAGAAAGAACAGACCACATGTGTGGGGGAGCATAATTTCCTGGAGGCAACATTTGATCTTTGATTTCCATTAGGCCTTTCATGAACATACCACTCAATCCCCTCTGTCTAACTGCCCCTGCTGTGCCAGTGATCATACAGTATGTAACGTCAAGTCTGTACTCGTTGGGACTGGGATCAATTAAAAAGTCCAATATTCAAATTATGTTCTCGACTCCCAAAATGTTGCTGCACTTATTCCCTGAGAACAGTAGAAGTGTGTCAAACTGTTCCACTGCATGTGGTTTTCAGACTGCATTCTGCTCTATGTTTTCACACCAACCCAAGTCAAATTTGTACCCACTTCTTTAAAGGTCCAGAAGAGTGTTGGGCTGGAACACCCCACGCATGGATTCACCCGACCTTACTGGTGGCATCTCAGTTTAGAGGATGACTCACTCAGCCTGCATCATTAACAATGAGCTACAATCTCTTAGGGAGATGATTTATCCTATAGGTGGTCTGAAAATCTGACTAAATATGATAATATCTCTCTGGTAACTCTAAAAGTTTGTCTTTGTTGACTGGACTATTGATTTAGAGATGTGGGATGAAACTGGGACACAATAACAGGTTGCGTAAGGAGAAGTATGTGGAATCAGTATGTGAAAATCCCATCATGGTGGCAGCCATTTGTTAAGTGATACCCCTAAAAGTGGGATCAGAAAAAAAATAAATTATGAGGGGCACGAAGTTCACAAGCTGCTCCTGAAATCTTCAGCCTCAGAGAAGAAGACAGTAAAAGTTTGTGAACATAAATAGGGATTTTACGGGAATGACAAACCTCATACTTTTATAGTTATTTGCACATAATTGCCCGTCACATAATTCACTGCAGAGAGAGATTCCCTTTGATTCCAGCCAGAACTGGCGTGAGCCCAGGCATTTCTGCACAGGGAAGGAACCAAACCCAGAGCCACTTTAATTTGGTCTGGGGAGCAAAGGGAAGTCCTACTGCTGCACTGCATTACGAGTTGAATTTATCCAGCTCCTTGTAACTCTGCTTTAGCTATGATTTGTAATGGAGTCTGACTTTATTCCCATTTGTTCTCTCCAGCAAATAAGCTTTAACTTTATGTCCCTTCGCTGGCTCCCTCTGACCTGAAACCAGTCTCCTGATTAACGAGATATAGGAAGTTTTAGGAATAGGGCCAAACTGGGGGGAGATTTTTCTTTTTGGCTCTTTTCAGCTTGCATAGGGCTGTGCTATGGAAAGCAGCCTTGCTAGTCAGAGCAAGAAAGCCTTGCAAACATTACTGCAGAGTTTCATCGAGACGAAAAGACTGCAGAATTCTTTTGTTGTCTTGAAAATATGCATTATTAACGCCTATTCATTCTCCCTGAACAAAATAGCTACAAACATTTGTTTTAACAATATAGAGGCATCAAGAAATGTGTAATTTCACAGCAGCAACAGAACATTTATATTGCAAACGTTGACCTAACTTCTAAGCTCCTGTATAAAACTCTAAAATTGTTTAGCAAGAAGGGCTTTCTAAGCTGAGAATCAAGCTGTGAGAAAGAATAAAAAAAGAGCATTCATTTAAACATTTTTCAGAAGCCCCTAAAAATGCCGTTTTCACACAGTAAATCCGCTGCACTTGAATGTCTGCTGGCTTTCTGAAAGGAATGCTCTTCACTGGGATGCAGCCCTGCTGTGGTCAAGTATGATGGAAATAAAAGTGTTGCTAATGGTGATTGAAAAGGATTCCCACTGCTGCTGGCCAGTGTTGGTTTTAGATGGGCCAACTCTGTCGAATGGAGAGCAACGGGAGACAGTAAACTTTCTCTTAGGCTCTCTAAACTTTGAGTCACCTCTTCTTCCCTTCCTTTTAACACCAGCCTGACCCATTGTTTCTCTGCAGAGCTTTATATTGACTTGGCCTGGACAAGACTATCACTGGAAATGTAAAGATGCAGATTTTCACACAAGCAGAGCAACACACAAAAAAGAAATGAACCATGGGAATGAGTATTAGCACAGTAGCAAGTCAACGAGCCCAAAATACTTCTACAACATCTCCTAGATTAAGAAACAAAGCTGTTACTCAAGGGTAAATATTCAGCCATCCTCTTTAACTGGGATACTTCATATTGACGGCAACTTCAGGAGCGGGGCTTGGTTGTTTCAGGCATTTTGGCTTTTTAAGGAAATTCATCTTTGCACGGGCACACAGAAACTTTGCTCAGATAGTACAGAGCAATGCTAAGGGCAGGCAGCAAGGCTGAGGCAGGGAACTTGGGAAATCACAAATTTGGCTTCTGACTCCTGTATTCCTGTTCCGTGCATTAAGCACAAAACATACTCCTCCTCAGCAGGACTGGACTTCTTTTGATGTCTTTTCTGCTCATGTGCTGCAGGACCAGCATGGTTCCACTTCAAAATACCAATAGTGGCTGATATAGTTTCACTGGACTTTGTCTCTTCTTACAGCTCACTAATTGCTTTGTCTTGAGGCTTTAGAAGTACCCTGTACCTTTGGGCTGAGATGGAACTTGGAAATTGAAGTCCTTGGTCATAGTGAAAGAAAATCAATTAATGACATTAAGGAGGAGAAAAAATTAGAAATAACTAAGGAAAACCCGTCTTTTCTGTGAGTGGACTTCAGCTGCTTGAGCACTAAAAGAGCAGGCATTGCCTGGGTTTTGGAAGAGTGAGGATGCTGAGCATGTGTCTGGGTGTCCCCCCACACCTCATGGGTCTCTCCTTCCTTGCCCCAATCAGAGAGCTCATACTGCTCCATGGCTGAAGAACTTCAGCCAGCTGAAAACAACCTGGCAAAACACAATGATGGGATACTTGGCCTGGGGTGATGATTGCCTCAGCCAAGATGGTTGCCCAACAGCACAACTTTTGGTGTTTAAATAAGTGCCTACAACCTCTGAGGTGGGAACAGCAGGGTGTAGAGTGGGGGCAGTAGAAGGCCATACACTTTTTTCCAGATGCTCAACGTGCTTAATTTGATCCAGGCTCTCTTGACTGATCTAACCTAGCACAACTTATGGACCCCACCAGAATCTGTGAGGATTTCAGCTCTGCTGTGCTGTTTTTACTCACTCTGTATGCCTCAACAAGTGCCATAAAAGACAAGATGAGACAAAACTTAAATGTACTCTTAAAGGATATTTTGATGGCTGGAAAATACATTCAATTCAATGCATACAATCTCAGCAACAAAGCTGTCCCTTCTTAGGCTATTCTCAGTATATTATGAACATATCAAAGTCTAGCAGACCATCTCACAGAGCAAAATGTATGCAGCAGTTGGTCCTTCATCACAGTCTAACTTAGTCTTTTTGACCAGTTTAGCTTAGTCTTCTTCCGCAAAATGTCAAGTTGTGTATCAGAGGCACTAGAGAGTGCTCACTTTCAGTGCAGCAATTCTCCAAGTCTGTTTGCTTTTTATTCCTGCTATGCTTTCACAGGTATCTGCTGCAAGTGGTAATTATTTGGTGCAACCTTTTAACATACACTTATCATTACATCAATGACTGAGAAATACAACTCTTGCACCTCATTCACCTAATCCCAGTCTCTGGTAAAGTCCTTCACACACTGAGAGGGCATCCAGCCTTTAGTCATTCTGTGCTGAGCATGGGTGCACCCACCCTGTTCTGCCTACCCGTGGATGCTGTTTGGGTGACTGGAAGTGGAATGTGCAAACAACTGGTTTGCCAAGAAAGATGCAAACTAGACAGGACACAGAAGACTAGAAACTATTGTGAAATGCTCATTTTGCATGCAGAAGTGTGAGTGCAAGGCACTATGCAAGGAAAGCACATGGGACAGATGGAAGCCTTGTGCTCCTGATCTAAAAGCATGGCACTACTTCAGTGGGTTCATAGCCCTCACTCCCACCTCCAGTCCCCAACACACTTCCCAACTTGCTCATGAGAGTCCTGGCACTAAGCAAAACACCTCACAAGTCACTAAAGCCAGGGTACACTGGGCATGACTAGAGAGAGCAGCCCTCAGCCTGGCTTCCGGGGAGGCTCCCAGGGCGCAGAGACAACAGGCCTGTGGGCACAGGCTGAGGTGTGGCTCCAACACACCCTCCAAAATATGTTCAAATGTCATCTGCTAGTGTAGCAGAAAATTATTGTGAAAGGGCAAACAATGCAGTTCTCCTGGTCGGGGCAGGGTCTGACACACCCCAGCAGTTCTCTGCCCCCAGTGCTGCTGGCCTGCCTGCACACAGCACTGGGCAGGAGAGCAGGGGAACATCAGTGACCCTGATGACTGCTGGATCAGAACAGCTGTAAACCACTGGCCAAGATGTTTTTTTCCATTTTTTCCCCTCTGTAAATCACAGAAAATGGAATAAAATAAAATAAAATGAAACAAAGAAGGAAGAACAGCTGCGAAGGGCAATTAAGAAGCTATGGCATCAAAAGCCCTGCATTTTCTCTCTTGTCACATTTTCTCCTGACTTTCTAATACAGTCATTACACTTACCAGCCTACAGCCTCATCTTCATCCTTCAGATCTCACTGAGCAATCAAGATCTACCTTAAAATTACCAAGCTGGCAGTGTCTAAAGAGAAGTCTGTGCATCTCCTATTTATTCTGCTCCTGCCTCCAGAAAAAGTTATTCTGCTCTCTTCTCCCTCTGATTGCCTTTTCCAGGTGCACTCATTTTAGCTCCTTGAAACAGTGAATTACCTGGACACTGGTGTCAGAAACCTAGTCTCAAGTATATGACTGTCTTGACATGAAACTAAACATGCAAAAAAATCCTACTATGACTTTCTTGGGCACAACAAAATTTTAACAAAGACTTGGTTTCCTGATGAACTAAAAAAAATTATTTTAAAGTTAAGGCATAGACTAGAACTTGGTTTAGTGGCCATAACAACCTTCTTGGGCCTCAGCTTTTTCCTGGTGAAAACAGGGTTGATGAACTACTCAGAAAGAGCTGCAAGTGAAAACATCAGGTGAACAACATCCTTGTGTTAGGAAAGTTCTCAGTATGTAACATATATAAACCCATCATGCTTTTAAAACACTGAAGGGGAGTAGCAGTTTCCTTTTGAAGGTTCCAGCAAAGATGAAGTCACACAGAAGAAACACCTAAAGATTGGATGCTACTGAGTAAGAGCTATGCTATCCCTTATCTCATTTGGACGTTGGTAAAGGGCTTTCCAGAGTCCTGCTGTGAATTTGTCTCAGTGTTTTTTAAGGGCCCTTAAAAATGTCATTTGTCACAGAGTAAATCCTGGATGTCTGGTTACTTTCTGCAGGGAATGCTCTTTGCTGGGCTGCAGCTTGCCAGGGGTCAAATATGACAGAAATGAACTGTTGCTAATAGTGATTGAAAAGGATTCCTACTGTTTGTGGCTGGTGCTGGTTATTAGAGAGGCCAAATTTGTGGGACAGAAAGCAGCAGGAGACAGTAAACTTTCCCTAAGACTTACTAAACTTTGAGTCACCTCTGCTACCAGTGTCATTCTGTCAGACCTATTTGGAGAAAACTGATATTATAATTACTAATCTCAACAAGAGCCTAATGTGCAACCTGAGGCACTCCTCTGCAAGCCGTGTAATTGTGGATGGGCTGGGGAGACCTGCAGGCACTGCCGCTGCGCCCCCAGCCCTAAAACTCCTGGGATTAAATTACTGCTCTGCCCAGTCTGCTGGGGACAGGTAAGCGAGCAGCAAAGTCACTGGGCTGCCATGAGAGAAAATTATTATTGTCAAAACTGACTGCCCGTTTTTAAAGGTTTGAATGTCACCTCAAAAGAGCTCCTTTTCAGATCCTTCAGTTGTGGCATCTAGAGGGCCATTTGAAGCAGGATTTCACCCCCCTCTTGGACAGCAAATATTGGTGGCTGAGAACATTTTTGTTCTGCCTTATTATTTCCCTCACCCTTTCCCCATTCTACTGTTTCTGCACCTGTTGGATTAGACTTGCACATAAAATCAGTTTGGGCTGGATATAGTTTAACTTTGTCCTCTATGATCTCCATTATACATTGTAAACAAATTTCTTGAAACCCTGGGCACAGTTTGCTACCAAGAAGTTATGTTCTTAGAATCTTTGTCCATCAAAAAGAGATAAACCACTGATTTTAGAAAGAAAAATGGGTCTTTATTCAAGTAGTGTGAAACAAGGAAGGTGTGCTTGAAAGCAGCAACATAAGAAGCAATCCCAGACTGAGGCCATGATGCTGTAATCCATGTAAATACATGCTGACTTAGACAAGTGAGTGGTCCTTCTGCAATAGGTGCTATATCCTTGTCCAGAAGTAAGTGTGCATAGAAACACTGTGCAGCATCAGGCCCGGAGGAGTGGGCTCAAAACAGAGTGATCACATTTTTGGGGTGCTGAGCAGGCTGCTACCCTATTGATTTCTACAGCAATAGAGGGGGCTTAGCACCTCAGAGCATCAAATTTCCAAGTCTGGAAGAGACCTGGGCTCTGGAATGGATTAAAGTCACATGTGATGTATTTAGAAAGGCCTGAATTCAGTTTCAGCACTCAGTAACAGCAACCACCATTTATTCTGGTTACTACAATTCATTTGGACAGTGTTTACAATATCATCCCCTTCCTCCATTATTAGACAAACAACTTTGATAGGTAGCCTTTTATTTTTTACAGCATTTCAGAGCAGAATAAACGCACAGCCCAGGTTATTTATGGAGTGAGCTTTCTGTATGAGATGCCTTTGCCAAGGAAGTGTGAATTCACATAGTGCACACGCTGTGTATGTTCAACCAGACAACACTGACCCAACAGTCAGGGAGGAAGGGGAGAAAGGAAAAACACATGCAAGATACCATCTTTTATTTGTCATGTCATCGGAAAATCCTCCCCATAAACTTTAGGGAACTGTGTGCCAAATTGTGTTTTACTGACTCAGAAAAGTGATCAGAACTGGTATATAGGGCTTTTCCTGTTGGCCAGGAAAGCACGAGAAAAGCGTGAGGCCTCATTTCCCTGCCAGTGTTTATTCCTTAGGGAATGCCATTCCAGTTGTTTGGGACAGTGTGGCTGGCATTTGGGGGACATGAGCACTGCAGGTGGCTACAGAAAGGTAGTCTCACTTGAAAGGCTTTTTTCTAAAACTTTAGGATGAAGGGTTTTTTTGATTGAAGGAGAAGAGATTCAGAAGAAAGGAGAAAGAACAAGATAAACAGATTTTATTTCACATGCTTTTGGCATCTGCTAATCCATAAAGTCTTTTATGCAGGCAGGCTAGCACAGAACTTAATTCAAAACTATCTAATTGACAAATGCTGATTTCCTTCTATATATAGCATGTAGAGTACAGGCTGTTTCACTTTGGTATTTTTTTTCATTTTTGATCCTTCATCCCACCAATAATAGGGGATTATGCAGCAAAGCAGCATGGACATCACCAAAGGAGCATGGGGTCACAGACTCAGAAGCTTATGGAACAGTGGAACAGTCGCAGTAAGTTTAACTGCAGGTATATTTGCAAATACTATGCATGATCTTTTTGTATGTCTTGATTTTCATTAAAACATACACAAAAATGACCAAACAATCAGCTCTTGATGCCTCATCCACTGACCAGACTTCCAGTTGCAAATGCTGAGACCCCAGCTCACCCCTAGTCCCCTACACATATACATAATGAATTAACTCATTAATAAATTTAGAGGCTAAACAGCTTGCCAGAAAAGAATCAATCAAACAAACAAATAAAATCAAATAAATAGCATTGATTGCAACTCAGATGCCTTTTTCTTTTGGAATGAATGCAGTTCAAGTGTTTACTGCATGTTCAAGATGGGAAGTTGATTTGAGGTCAGAAAAACCTCAAAGGCTGCTCTGTGTCAAAGACTGCAATGCATTATTGTCCTGCTCTGAAGACAGGTTTCCCAATGTGACTAGGAAGTTTTGGAAAACTTTCCTCTGGCTTCCATACAAAATCATGGTCCTAAGCCTGGATGCACCAAAAACTGCACTCTACATTTTTAAAGAGCAGCTAGTCCTCCCACTTCTTGCAAAGCACTTTTGAAAACTACCCCCTCCATCTAGACAAGATCAAAAACAATGTTGCTTGTTGCTGTAATGTAAAGTTAAATCCTAATGCTAATTTCACATGTCATGTTACAGGAATGATTGATATAAATAAATCTGGAGTTGCTTGATAAGAAATATACAAACACGTCCCTTCCCTTTTAGAAAAGTTCATACAAGCCAAAGCCAAGCCTCTCATGTTTTTTATCAGATCATTCCTCATTTTGAATATTTTCCCACGACTTAGTGCATTTTTAATAAAAAGATAAAGTCTTTTTATAGGATAGACTTCTCCTTCCACAGTTAATACTGGAGACATCTCAGGTCTTCTTTCACAATATTTGATACCAGACTTGATGCATTAACAAATATGAGAGCAGCAGAAAAAGATTAACTTGAGTCAACTATCAATGTCTCTGCTTTTAGATTACTCTCATTTATGGCACAGCAGCACCTAAGAGCCTTCCCTTACCTCTTGCACCAGACTCTCCCTATAGAGCTGCACAGGAAGGCACTGTCTGGAAGATTTCAGACTCAGAAACTCTGATCTGCCAGTGACCTGTACACCAAGATCTGCGAGGAACAGAATCTTCCAGTTCAGAGATGAAGAAGACTGGCAGGAATCAATGTCTGCTTATCTGGATATCAAAACTTCCTGGAGCAGCAACACTCGATGCTAAAGAACGTTTTGGTCACGGTGTAACGCCTGCTATTTTAGGCTGTAGTGCCGTCCTCACCTCTGGATGATTAGAGCAAGGCTAACTTTCAAACACTGTCCGTTATCCTGTGGTAGCATAATCTTCCCTCAGAGCCAGATACTGTCAAATTCACAAGACAGAGAGGGAAATCAGCCCAGAGAACTCTCTCAAAACTTGTCGCCTTTTGTGAATACAGACAATTTTCAAATTAGTCCCTCAAAACAAAAACACAGTACTTTTCCTTAAGTATTTCTCTTTGAAGCTGACTCTCCTTGCAGCTGGCATAATTAAAAGCTTGCTGTTCTTCATCTGTTCTTACAAAAAAATAGAAGCAATAGAAGACATGCAAAGGCACAGGCAGTTATTCATGAATGTATCTGCCCCAGGAGTCTAGTTTTACTGATTTCTCAACTGCCCATGGCATTCCCAGCTGTGCCAGACTTTGAAATCACAAAGACAAGGTGTGCTTTCTTAAAATAAACATCAACTTCAACTACAGAGAAGATTCTTTGGTGTTATTCGCTGCAGCTGTGGATTGCTATGTGAATATTCCCCCCAGAGAGGAGAGTAAGTCTCAGAGGAGATAAAGCTACCTTGGCCAGCTTCATAACAGACCTGGCATAAAGAGCTTTTTAGGGGATGGACCATGTGCAGGAGGAATTGTGACCAAAATAAGATAATGGACCAGGAATTTGCAAGTGCTGCCTCCAGGGAGACAGTTACCATCCTTGTGTAGAAGAAAACCTAAAAATTATTTTGAGGTTCCTGCCAGCTTTCCTACACCATGGCATGAACCCACACCGGGAGAGCATAGTTCAAAACCCACCCTCCACATCCCATTTGTGCACCTACAGGTTTTGTCCTCGTAACCTGGGCAGTTATGTCTTCTGATCTGACATGGAAGGAGAGGGACTTGTTTACAGAGGGAATTATTTCCTTCTTTGCCAGATGAATTGCTCAGTGCTGACTTGTTTTATTACTTTTAAATTACAATCAAGTACACTATAATTTGCCCAAGCTTGACATCTGCTTTCACTAGCTCTCAATATTTGCAAAAGCTCTTCGAGAAATGCAAGGGTACCACTTCCAAAAAGCAAAGCTTTCGCACCTCAGCACACATAATTAAAGCACTAAAAATTTTACTCTTTTTTTAGGTTTTTCTCCCTGTTCAACTTTCACTTCAGGTTTCTTAACATCTGTATAGCACTAAGAAAGGTATATTTGCTGCTGTGGCAGTCTTGACCACTATCTCAAACATTCATATGTTTGGATGGATTGTGACAACATCATAGACCAGTTCCACATGTCACACAATATCTCTAGCCTTTAAAACATGACTTTGAGGAAAAGACCACAATAAAGCACACCTTTTTTCTTAAAATGCAAAGCTGTTGCCTGTTTTCTGCACATAGGTGCCATTCGTCACTTCTTTCCTAATTTAGGAAGATGCTATTCCCCCAAAAGAAGGGAAAAGGAGCACCTAGTATACCTTTTTCCTAGTCCTAGAAGAGAGGTTAACTATTAACCCAACTGTCACACCTTCAACAAAACAACCCAGTGGGATCCAGTGGATACACTGATTTACACCTGGCAGAATGTGATCATTTACTCCTTGCTGTGCTGAGGGTTCTGAAGAATTGTACTTTTCTTTGGTTTGTTTTTGTGTGTGTGTACCAACACACAAACATGCTGCTGTGTGCTCATGGAAAAATTAATGCTGTAGCAACATTGTCCCTTCTGAATGTACAATCAGAAGCACAGTGCAAGAAATTCACGGTGTAAAATCCTTGGGGTATTTTCAAATCAATAGTCCCTTTATTTATATTGTAGCTGCATTCCAATTTATCACTTACAGATATCCTCTGTAATAAATAAGGGAAGGAAATGGGAATATTACAATGAAATTGTAATAATTCAATGCTAGCTCTGTACATAATAAAGTTGCAGAGGGAATCTGTGCTTTTTTGGTTGCCACTAAGCATCAGCAACAACTGATGGTCTTAAGTTAACAAGCTAATATTTCATCCATGGATACCAGAGTGATAATGGCTAAATATGCCAGTCGAGGGAATGAGCACATGTGCAGCTATTTGCCTGACACAACTTCTGCTGTCATGGCCTATTAAAACCAGTTTACATGTGCATGTCGAATTTGATGAATATGTATGTGACCTCTTTCATAGCTATCACTCATTGGACTGCAGCCCTCATGGCAGAAAAAACCAGCACCTCTCATTAAACACAGCTTGAGTTAAGGCATGTTATGTTAATATTCCTTCAGAACTTTAGGGGGTTTTCTTCTCCTTTTAATAAATCTTTAGACTAAAATAATTTAAAATTATAATTTAAGGAACCCCAACACCTTCCTATTTCTCTCCTATTTCACTTGGTGAATGTGCTTTGAAACTCTCCTTCCCTAGCAAAAGAGAAGTAAATGAGTTTGTAGATGACATATTCAACTGACAGTAGCCAAATGCGACTTCTCTTTTATAGGGTCTTGAACAGAATTAGGTATTTAAAAACAAAAACCAAAACCACACTGAAACCAGATGATATTTTTCAGGTAAAAATGGAAGTGTCTATCTTGAACATCATACTTGACCCAAATGTAAATGGTACTATGTATTAAAGTCTAAATATATGCACTGAATATCCATGTACCTTGTAGCTATCCCACTTTTTCTGCACCTAGATGGAAGGAGAAGTGGAATTCTGAACTATAAAGCTACAGAAAGTGCTTACACCAAATTTCCTACAGAAACTGTAAAGCCCCAAGAGGCAGAGGAAAGCATCCAAGCTTTTGGTGTTTATGAGAATCCAAATGAACCTTTTAATCTTTTGAGGTTTCTTCATTGCTGTTTAAAAAGCATAAATTATAGAGTAAAAGCAAGGATGCAGCCAGATTGTGCAGTGCATATATGGCAAATATTTACTCACACGAGCATTTCCAGTCCATCTGCTCTGCAGATAGAGTAAATATTTCACAATCTGACACTTAATTTGGTAATACCAAACCAGAAAAGGCACATCCACATAAGTATTGGTACTTTGTACCATCCACAACAAAAGCCATAACCTTCTCCCTGTTACAAGGGTTTGACACACCAGCAATTGGAAGTAATAAGTAGGTTAGCACCACAAAACAGAAATTACTGCAAAACAGAAATTAGTACACTAATTTTTGCACGTGTCTGGAGAGGTCACTTCTCTTTCATTTGCAATGAGGCATCATTTCTTGTGACTCATCTGGGTCTCTCACATCCATATAGCTTGGGATTCTTTATTAAGGCACTAAAGAAATGGCCAAAATCTGTTGGCTTGTCTGCTAAAATCCAACCCTTGACCTCAGCAGAGGCATGCGATGAGTAAGATGAGAAGAATTCAGTAAGTGACTGAAGCTAGCACTAAAGAGATGTGTTGGCATTAGATACTCTTTGGACTGAAGTAGTGCATGAAAGAAAAGCAGATTTTCATCAGAGCATTCTACTATAGGGGAAAAAAAAAGAAAATGATAAAAAGTCCACCATGGTAATTTCAACAGCATTTTAAAATACTCTAAAATAAAGCTTCATAAAGACAGTCTAATCCCTATCTATGTCACTTATGTCTAAGTTTTTGTTTAGCAAACATGAAAACATTTCCATTAAGGTAAAAATATTTCACTTGAACTATCAGGGTTTTCTTTTAATTTACTTTAACTTTGATTTTTGTATTTGACTTATTTAAATTTTATTGATTATTTTGTTTTATTTCACAATGTTCCAAGAAAAATGAAAGTTTTCAATGTTCCCACATCAATTTCTAGGGGTTCTTTTGCAATTTGTATCCTGGAGCATATTTTGAAATGATCACCCTTCTTTTTAAGCCAGTCTGAAAACAAACTTTGAATTCTTAGAAGTTCCATTACCTGTTTATGCAGAGAGTATTTTCCACAACTGAAAAGTTCCCAAAGACAACAGATTTGAATGAAAAGAAAATTGACAAGAAAAAGAAAGAGATGAAAATATTCAAGTCAATTCGATGTTCAAGTTAGATTAGATAGTGGGACCTAATCTGACACATGAGAGACATTTATATTAGCTGACATTCCTACCCAAAAACTTTGAATGAAGAAGAAGAACCCAATCAGCCCAATTACATTTAGCAAACCTGGTAATGGAGAGCTAAAATTTCTCCTGAGGGTGGTTTTGTTGGTATAGGCTGGAAGGTATGGATACAATGTCATTTATAACACTTTAATTTTTTTTTTTTCTCCTAACAGGTATATTTTTCTATAAGAAAGACCCATCAGTTCTAGCAATACAGACACATTAATTCTCAGCCTCTTTGCATTGGTGCAACAGAATTGCTGAAGCTGACAAAGGAACAGTGAGTTTGGACAAACTCTTGCCACATGGGTAAGAAACACACTGAGGTAGGGAGGCACCACCACCACTAGCTCTGTTCCCTGCCATGGATGAGGCAGATCCCATGCACCAGCTAATTCCTGTGATGCCTTAGGGTTTTAGCTTCTATATTTTCATGTATCTGTATTCTTGTATTCTTCTAGTGTATGGTATTAGGCTGCTGTTCTCCCATTTTTAGACAAAACAATTCCTCTCTAGGCATGAAGCTCAAGGACAGTGTACTGCCTCAGGGCCTCAAAATATGTAAACAACAGAGAATTGGGGGAAAGGAGCTGGGGGATTGACATCATCACCTGAAGGTTTAATTGGAGACTTGGGGCCCAATATGCTAATAAGACAGAACTTATAAAAGGTGAAGATCTCGTGACTCAGCGTCCACTTTGGATGAAGTCTCACGGAGAGGCTTTTGTCTGCCCTCAATGTACCAGTAGGCCCTCATTAACTTTGTCTGCTTCCATTCTCTTAATATTGTCTGGCCTCTGTTTCAGATAAGCCCTGTCCACGGCAACACCTGTGCCTGGGTCAGAGTATTTGGTATAGAGCACCCATGATATAGATGCTTGTCTTGCTCTCCTTCTGCCATTCCTGCTCTCCCACAGCAGGATTCAACCCAATCAGCCTGACACACGTGGCCTGAGGACTGCAGGGCATCCTCCTCCTAACTGAGCATAAAGGATGGTACAGATGAAACACAAATTTCCTGTGCTTCATTTGTTTTGTTTTATTTAAATAAAGATATGGTGTTCCTACCCCACATCTGTGCAGCACACAGTTCCCACTGCATCCTTACCGTCCTTTTCAGGCTTTTCTTACACCTTTCTCCCTGGCATCTCTGAATTGTCACTCCTTGCAACATGACCATGTTTTTGCTTCTTCTACCTGGCCTAGAAAAACACAATAAAAACTAAAAAAAAAACAAACATGCAAACAAACAAAAAACCCAAACAAACCAAAAAAAGCAATAAAAAAACCCAACAGACAAAACACAAAAACAAAAACAATCCAGAACCCTCAAAACAGAGATTTTACCCCATATAATCCCATGGTTTTCAATTTTCTTAAAATTCGGAAAATACTCCTCTTGTCCTGAGTGGAGTGAGCTTCAGCTTAGTGAGAGAGATTTTCAGCCACCAGTCCTGAAATTCTGGCTTTCATTCACACCCACTTTCTGAAGGGAAGCCATGAACAATGTAAAGCAGAACAAGGGTGCTGGTTGTGCTTTCCCACCCCATGCTGCAGCATGTCCTAAATGCTTGTCCAGACATAGTCCTGCAAAACTTATTTTGACTTTCATGTCCGGTTTTGAACTGTCTGTGGTAAGATTGCTTACGTGCTCCAAGTTCAATTAGTGAACACCAGGGATGTAGATATAGTTGTTGCATGAAAAGTGAGCTCATAAATTCGAATTTTTGCAGGTGCTAAGCATGCAAAAATGCCATAAAAATTCTTCTAGAAATATAAATGTCAGGAATAGTAGTGATACTGTAAAACAACTAATTAAAAAAACCCCCAAAACCCACAACCTTGATTGATTCCAAGAAAGTATAGAAATAGATATGACATAACTTACGGGTTTGATAAGGAAAAGTACTTCCAGGACAGCAGAAATAGGTGACAAACTTAAAAAATATCCACTCTAGCTCAGCCCAAGAACTGATATACATGGAGAGTTTTACACAGTCTATTTCAAAGGTTAGAAAATATCCATATCAAATTACAGGGCACTACACACTTTCTGTATCAGTTCTAACTTAATTAAAGTAATATTGAAATAAAATGTTCCTGTCATATCCCCTTCTGGACAAAGAGACGTATAAAAATATCTGTTCTGGGTGTCTGAAATCAGATGCATGTTTTCCTTTAAACGGACATTTTCTGGGTACATATCAAGATAATGTAAATAAAACTGAATTTAATTCAATAAAAATCTTATCATTCTTATGTAGAATAAAACAAAGAAGAGTTTAAAAGATCCCCAGGGTAATCTTCTGGTACCCACAGTTATAGCCAAACATGCAATCTCTGCTAATAACTCTTATTTACATATATATTAAACACGTATACCATTAGGAGATAAGTACATACTGATAGAGCCATGAAGTTTAGTGGTTTCTTTAAACACATATTTCTAAAGTAAGTACATTTTGCACAGTTTAATAGAAATTCTGGTTAATTTAGAGATTATGAACTAGATACATATTTCTAGGAGTTCCTGGGAAGTTAAATCTTTGGAGAAAGTTGCTAGAAATGGATATGAGAGAAAAAGAAATTCAACTTTTCAAGGGATAGAAAAAAATTTGTGTTTCAAATTAGAAATGTGCTCAGTCACTCATTAGGAAAAAGCTAATAAAGAATAAACCTGTAGCTTCCAAATAGACCTTTTCCATCCCCCAAGAAAAAAATGGAAAATCCTATTGCCATTTGAAATGACACATGAAAAATCATTAAACTGAATTTAAGAAACCTAGACTTTACACTGAAAGTGTAAATTAACATTGAAAGGAGAAGCAAAATTAGAATTTTAGGATTAAATGTGGTCTGAATTAAGATTTGAACTTGACAAGTGCGATTACATTTGCTGAAAGAGACTAAGAGAAATCTGCTTGATCCAAGAAAATACTCCTAAAGGAAAATGCCTAAATACTGTTTTTCAGAAAACGTGGAACTTTATTTTAGAACTGCAGATTTCAAAAGTTACTGCATTCTATAGGGCTTACCAAGTGCTTTTAGGAATGCAGCCTTAAACTAAGGCATTTGGAATTCAAAAATACCTCCCTCTCATCCAAAGTACTTGCTGGCACCACCAAGTGCGCTCTGAAAAGGTTCCTCACATATCATCTAGGGCGTGGGCACAGTTCATGAGGCACTCTTTGAGAAACCAGCAGGAACACCTGGAGCCCAGACATGGTCCCAGGACAGTGACATCCTGCGGGGCTCCTGCATCCACCCCCTCCAGCCCTGGGGGTCCCCAAGCTGCCTGCACCTTGGGATAAGCCAAGCTGGCCATGCTGAGCAGTACCATTGGAATCATAGCATCACTAGGGTTGGAAACGACCTTTAAGATCATCAAGTCCAACTGCCAGCCTAGCACCACTACTATGTTCACTATTAAATCATGTCCTCAAGTGCTATATGTTTTTTAAACACTTCCAGGGATGGTGACTTCACCATTTCCCTGGGAAGCCTGTTCCAATGCTTTACAACCCTGTGTGTGAAAAAAAAAATCATAATATCCAATCTAATACTCCCTTGGTGCAACATGAGGCCATTTCCTCTCATCCTGTTACTTGTTACCTGGGAGAAGAAGATGTTGACACCCACCTCACTATGGCATCCTGTCAGGGAGTTGTAGAGAGGAAGAAGGTCTTCCCTCCTTTACTCCAGGCTGAGCCCCCCACATCCCTCAGCCACTCCTCATGGGACTTGTGCTCCAGACCCTTCTCCAGCTTCACTGCCCTTCTTTGGACTTGCTCCAGCACCTCAATGTCTTTCTTGCAGTGAAGGGCACAAAAATCAGCCACCCTGGCCCTCTGTCATGCTCCACCAGTCCGCAGGTCCCTGCCACGTGGCCACCTCTCAATGCCAGTGGCTCCCAGTGACTCATTTCCAATGAAAGCAAATTGCTACTTTGAACCTTAGGAAGCAGTGGCCAACTTGCCACATTGGGAGTTTGGCGTTACTGGCTCTGCCTTCTCCTTCATGTTAATTCAGAGCGCGGTCCCCAGACTGCCCAGATTGTCTGCAGAATTGCTAGGCAACCCTCTGTGCACGTTTTGCCAGCATATATATTTGTGCCCTTTCTTTTTAATTTTATTTTCTTTTCACTGGGACAGGGCTGTTCCCTTCTGCCCATGTTTCTCCCTGCACCACTTCAAATGAGATTAAGTTTAGGCAAAGAGGGGAGTCCGTGCTTGTGGCAGGACCATCGTGCATTAAGCGAGTTTATTTTGGTAGTGCTGTGTTCTGTCTCTAGTCACTGTCCTTTTACACATAATCAAAACATGAAGATTTATTATAGGGAGCACTAAAAATATGGCTTGAAAAGAACAAAAATAAAACCACAAACTTGCTTTACAGCTGCGGCCTTAGGAATGCAACTGGATTCAGACTGCAATGAGGAGTGGCAATGCTGTCAGGTTTCAAATATGACTTATCTGCTCAGACTCTCAGAAGGAAACTTTCTGGCTCCCGCCATAGCCCATAAAAAAAGAAGAGACTCACAGAGTGTTTCACAGCAATGTGATACACAGGCCATCACATCTAGACGTTGGTCCCCAGCAGTAGGGTCAGCAGTCTCTACTACCAGATATTTCAGTATAAGGTTAAAGGCTCCATATGTATTTTTTGAAAATCCAACCTCTAGAATCAAGGAACTGAAGAAGAAAAAAAATCAACAGCCAAACAACAAAAAAACCCTAAGGCTCCATTTTTGTTTTTTCATTTTAAATGTATTATAACCCTGATGGTTGGGGGAAAAAGCCGTACCTTGAGAAAGGATAGCCCCCAGCCAGAACACACATGAAAAGACAACCAGCAAAAAATGCTGTGTGAATTATTCTTGTAAACTAAAAATGAATGTCTTGAAAGCCTATTTCATAATATTTTGAACAACTGAAACTGGGCAGCATGACTGAGGCCCATCTCACTACACCTCGTATCACAGGCGATAAATCACCCTTAGTATCTCTGAGACTATGGGTTGTAACTTTCTTTGGTGGATAGCTAGAGGTTTGATATTCAAAGGTCCGAGGAATGTTTTTCAAAACAAACTCAAAGACAGCTAGCTGTCTGTCAACCACACAACATGTACATAAGGATCCTGGAACAGTGTATCCCCATACAGTAATCTGGTCTGTGGTGAGCACTCAAGGCTGTCAGTGAGGGCATCCTCTGCATTCAAGACTCAGAGACGACACATAACCAGGGATGCATCCCTCATTGCTTCCTTGCTGATCCAAATAAGTCAACTGGCTGCCATCCTAGCTCAACCTGGAACTTTCAGTAAGCTGATCTTAAGCAAGAGAGAGAAGCACACATGCTCTTCAGTGGCCAGCAATTGAACTGCACATCTACATCACAGAGCAGAAATCAGTGCAACTCTCTTGGCACCTCACAGTTAATCAGCATAAGCCGCACATCTAATTAATTTATCCTCAACTGCTAGCAACAGAAAGATCTGAATGAAGCTTTGCTGTGACTTTCAGCACATAGTCAGTGATATGTGCTAGGCAGCTGGACTGTTCCATCTTGCATGGTTTTCCTAGTTAGTTTCCTAGAGCTTCTCCTTGTTAGTTTGACAGCTTTAAACATCGGTGATGAAAAACCAAAAAGAGAAAGGAGCTGAAACTCCTAAACACAGTACATGTACAATTATCTCACCATTTAGAAAAGGCAGGTTTTCTCACTGACAGCAATTTAGAGATTTGTGGATCTTGAATAAAAGAGAACAAGCTATTCTGAAACTTTTAAATTTATGAATGACAGTAGAAAACAACTTCCAGAATTTAGTTTAATTTCTCTGTATATTGTAGTTATACTTTCACTCAATGTATGTCTATAAGGCATGTATAAGAGAAGATGGGGGTAAAGCATGGATAAAACAGTCTTGGTCAGTATTACCTAATAAATCAGGGTTTATCTCTTGTTTCTTTGTCTTGTGCTCTGCAATTGTGCCAAACCATTACACTTAAAAAAAATTTCCATTAAGATAGAAGCTGAAACCTAAGGGAAGCAAAGTAAGGCTGAGAGGTATTTGGAGCTTTTATTCACAGATGTGATAGCCTTATGTTGCAGTGCATTTGTTCCCTTTGATAGAACATATGTGCTCCAAGAGACAGTTTTCAGATACATACAGCATACATTTCCATTTTTTAATAACTATTTCGTAACTTTCAGAAAATGTTGGTCTGGCTTTTTATGGATGCTTCCCAAAGAAGATAGTAAAACGTTCATCAATTTGGCATGGGGAATTCCAAGTGTCCACATATTCTGCTCTACATATGTAATACCAACACCATCTTTCCTATCTTTAAACTCTGGAGGGAGACATAAGCTCCACAAAACACAGGAGAAAATCCTGACTGGTTTGTATTATAGGTTTCAGTCCTAATTTGCTCCTTTATTTCGTCATGGCTCGCACAAATACATGCAACTCATTATATAAGCTGGCCTTTCACATCTTGACAGCACGGCTGGCTTCCTTTGGAGTTATTTAAACTCATGCAAAAGTTATTTGAAAAATGTTTACCCCGGCCTCTCTCCTTCAGGCTCAGATGGGTGCAGCCTTAAATGGGGAAGGGAAGAAGCTCCTGTTTCCTGTGGGCACACATGCACAGAGAGACGGCTGAGGGCTCCAGAGGTGAGGGAAGGTGCTTCCACTACTTTCCTCCTGGCTTTTCCACAGGATGGCTGGGCTTTTCAGCCTAAGAGCATGCAAAAAAATCATCTATTGCAGTTTCTCTCACTCCCTCACCTGACATTGCAGCACTGCAATCCCATAGTCTTGAAAGCCTATAGCTGACATTGTCTGTATAAGAAACTTGAAGATTCTCTTTCTCCTTGTGGAAAAGTCCCTAAACAACTTGATGAAGTAAGAAATCCTTCTTTTAAAATATGGAGGCCTGGGGTTGTCACACAGTGATAACACAGTAATGCCTGTTTTTTATGTAAGGAGCTAACATCCATGGAAGACCTGATATATTTCCATGCAACTGTATACCCCTTTTTCACAGAGAATGAAAGAAGGTGTGAGTAAGGTCCTGGGCATTCAGCCTAAAGATGCACAGAAAATATATCACCAGGTTTTTTCTCCCCTTGAGACTGCTGAGTTGCCCCAAGTATAGGAGTAAAAGTGGGAACTGCTTTCTCAGGTTGGTTTGTTTCTTTTTGTTAATAATAAAGAAGAGACCATTGCTGTAAAGAATAAGCTAATACTTCTAATGAATTTTCACTGAACTTAATCATTACTGAGATGAAGAATCATTCAGCATTAACATAAGGCAAGTCTGAAGACAGTCTAGTCTACCATACCTGCTCAGAGCAGAATCAGCTATAGCGGGTTGCTCAGGACCTGTACAGTCAGATTTTGAAGAGCTCCAAGGATAAAGATGCTATCACCTCAGAGGAAGGGGGGAAAAAAAGAACTTTTCCTAGCTTTTCCTCATATTTAACAGAATTTTCTGTGTTACAATTTGTACCTATCACGTCCTATCCCATCACTGGACACCACTGAAAAGACCCTGTCTCTGGTTTCCTCACTTCCCCCCAAAAGGTATTAATACACATATGTAAGATCTTCCCTGAGTCTTCTGTAGGATTAACAGTCCCGTCTCTCTCAACCTCTCCTCATATGACAGATGCTCCTGTCCCCTCAATCATCTTTGTGTCCCTTCTTTGGACTTGCTCCAGTATACCCCTCTATTTCTCACAAAGAGGAGGCTAAAATTAGTGCATTATTTTGAAAAGATACTGAGTTGTTGCCCTATTGCCCCTAAAAACAACCTTTCAAGCTTTATGGAATATACATGCATTAAACATTGTTTAAAGAGAATAAATAGAACAGAAGGTATATTTGAAGAAGCAGAATTTCCCTGGCACTTGCTAAAGTGTCTCCTTCTTCCAATCCAGTCCTGAAATACATTATTATTTTTGGCCCATTTTATTGACTTAAATCACTCTTTTTCTTTATTTATTTAGTTAGTTTATAAATAATAAGGGTCTACTACCTTTCTTTTATCCTCCAACTGTGTTGTCCTGGAGGTTGCTGTTGCTATAGATGATTGTGGGGTTTTAATTTAAATATACAGTTCCACCACTATATAGTGGCCCAGTGGCTTTTCCCCTAGCTGCTGCAGAACCATAGTTCAGGCATTATAAAACCAAGTTCAAAAGAAATAATGAATCTTGGCTTTATTATTGAATAAATCTTTGCTACTTTGGCAGTACTGTTTTGAATTCATTTTTCTCTTTAATGCTTAAGTTTCTTGAGTATTTTAAAAGTTTTTTTTCACTGAATGTTGTTTGAACTGCAAGCATTTCTGACGAAACTGAGTAGGTGAGCTTGTGGAGTTGACACATTTTAGCTTCCTCTGTTGCTGTGGTTTAACCCAACAGGCAGCTAAACACCACACAGCCACTCTCCCATGGTGGGATGGGGAAGAGAACCAGAAAATAGGGAAAGCTCATAGTTTGAGATAAAAGCAGTTTAATGGGATATAAAAGCCAGAGAAATTAAGAAGAAACAAAAATGTTAAAATAAATAAGGTAATAATGATAATGATAATGATAAAGGTATATACAAAATAAGTGACACACAAGGCAATTGCTCAGCACCCACTGATGGATGCCCAGCCAGTCCCTGAGCAGCAGCCACCTAACCCCAGCCAACTCCCACCATTTTTTTTTTTTTGTTCAGCATGACATCATATGTCATGGAACAGCCCTTTGTCCACTTTGGGCCAGATGTCCTCACTGTGTCCCCTCCAAGCTCTTGTGCACTCCAGCCTCCTTGCTGGCCAGGCAGTAGGAGAAGCTGGAAGGGCCTCACTTAATTTAAGCGCTGCTCAGCAACAACTGAAACATCAGGGTGTTACCAACATTCTCATCCTAAATCCAAAACACAGCACTAAAGGAATAAAATAACTGTTCAAAAAAAACCCAGGATGTCTATTAAATGAAAAACTATAAACTCTTCACTGTAACCTCAAAAATTTCTGTGCTTAAGCACCCCACTTGATGAAGTCTTGACCACATTTGTAATTAAAAAAAAAAAGTTAATGGAGCTTTTTCGTCACAAAAGAAACAAAAACGTGGAGAAAGAAGTGTGTTTTTCTTCCTGCCCTCCATATTTCTTTTAAATCTAGTTTGAATATTTTTGCAACAGATTTGCAGATAATTTTCAACTACAATAATAAGAGATTCAATATCTGAAGTCTAAGGTTCATACAAGTAAAAAAAAAGGATTTCATGCAAACTGTGTTTGAGGTATTCTACTCTCAGGAGAGCTTTATTTCAGTATCTTTGAAGGGCTACATTGCAGTTCTAGGTTCGTCAAAATGCCTATTCTATTTTTAACCCTTTCATCAATACTTCCACTGATTAGTTAAAGATGGAATATACAATATTAACAAATTCATTAAAACAAACAAAATAAAATGCATTGTCTTTTCCCTCCTAAGACAAGCGTTCTATGAAACAGGGACCAAACACCTCATCATATGATTCTCAGAAACAACAAATACATAATTCAGAGTTGGACTGTTTGCAATCTCTCTGCCTTGCTGAACCCACAGTACACATTTCAAACTGATCAAATGTCAGGTCCTATAGCCAGAAAGAAAACTGAATTGATGGAAATTATTTTGACCTCATAACTGGTACTTAGAAGTAACTGAGAATAATCATTGTGGGAGACTTTGCTAGAAAAATCTGATAGTTAATGTGATCTGTTGTTAAACAAATATGAATTGCAAGAAGGTATAGAGGAAAACAATGCCATTGCATCCTGGATTATGGTAGAGGACCTATCATACGCATACATTTGTTGCTTATAGTTTGGAAGCATGTTGAAAAATCAGACAGAATTCAGAGCCACATGAACGAACAAAAAATGGAGACTATGCCTGGAAGTGAGAGACTCCTGGTGCTCAATCTATTAGCTTAATGAAGAAAAGGTTAAAGGATAATTTATTAGTCTATAAGTGTCTATTATCAAAGGGAATGAAAATTGATAATTGATGACTCTTCAATCTAGCTGACAAAGGCTTAACAAGATTCAATAGCTTGAAGTTCAAATTAGACAAATTAAAGCCCAGAATATGGAGCACTTTTTTTTTTCTTTGCAGGGAAGACAACCGATTAAAGATTGCAATTGATGCTCCATCACCGAAAACTTATAAATCAAAGTCATGACAACAAAGTCATAAAAAGTGTCTGAAAGTAAGTCACAACTGCTGGACTTCAAAAAAGCTTTTAGGGAATGGCTTGAGTGATGTTACACAGGCCATTAGATCGCAAAGGTCCCTTCTATTTGTAAAATCCTGGTAATTGTTCCACCTCATCAGAGTTACACAGAGCACTTTTTTTTCTTATTTGAACATATAGTTCCATATAAGAATGCAATAAGTGTTTCAAGATCTCTTTCACCATCAGCCAAAAGAACGATGGAGGAAAAAAAAGGCAAGGAACTATATTTCCAAAAATGGCAATACACAGTTGAAAGAGTGTGATACAAATCATCGGAGTTGTTAAAAATTTTTATTGAATAGTTACAAAGCAGAATAAGTTAGAAGGCAAAGTTTAGACTCTTCTTCGAATAAGTAGCTGATATAACCCTTCTGATGCTAGAATACAGGTTTGGCTTTGGCTTAAGAGTTAAATAGTCATTACATTTCCCTACAGCCTACCTTTCCAAGGAAAACATATTCTCTGTGCACTGCAGTCTTTGACAATAGGATTAAGTATTACTGGCAGACAATACCACTTAAAACGTTAGCTGCATCAACCTCTATGATGACTGAAAGAGCTATTAGTCTGCAGTGCCTCTTTTAGCAGGAGGCCAAAAAAAAATCCTTTATGCTCCTTGATAGGGAAAAAAAAAACCTAGAAGGCAATATACCTCATCTAGATAGAAAATGTACATGAAAAATGGTTACAACAAGATTATTTACATTCTTTAGTCATTAGGGATAAAGTGGATGCTTACTGACCCATCTTTCTAAACAACAAATTGAAAATCCTCTGTGATAAAATCGCTCTGTGTTGTGATTTCCAGTTCTGTCAGATACTCCAGAAAAATGGCGTTCACTTAGCATATCTATCTACTCAGTAACTGATTTGTGGTCTTTGCAATTTAGATACTCAGCCTCTCTTTCAACTCCACACGTCTATTACATTTGCTACAAATTGTATTAGCAGAGCACGTGCTCCGAGAGAGCGGAACTGCAGCTGGGAGGGCCGGGATGTCCGGGGAGATTGTGTTTCTCCACCCAAATGGCTCAAAAGTTGGCTGGCCTAGTTGAACATGGAACTGCTCAGCCTGGGGTTGGCTGCTGTGACAGAGGCTCTGAAGAAGCTGTGAATTGTACATTATATGCATGTCTTAGGTTCACAGAGTGCTATTCTGCTGTAGCACTTCAAGAAAGGAGACGAAATTTTTTGGAGAGCAAGTTACAGCAAAAAGAATATTAAATGCCTCTATTTTGATACAGAAGGATATGAATAGCAAAGATTTGGGTACCTGCACAGAGAGAACCTATGAGCTTAACTGAACACTAAACTGAGCCTATCTTAAACTGTTTACCCTGAATGCCACAGAAAACACATCCTCTGTAATGTGCCATATTCTGGTAGGGCCTCTGCCTGGAAAATTCCTGCCTCACATTTTCCCTTTACCATCACAAACATGATGCTTGTTTCTCAGAGTAAACACCTCAGAAAGACAAAGCTATAAATCAAATCTGTACATCAAGGAAGTACAGTTCTTCTGACCGATGCTTATGTTATTATGTCATCCTACCCAGAAACAACCTAATTGTAGATAATGTGAAGCAGATCAACTTCTGTAATCTTCTCTAAGGAAAAAAAAAAGAAAGAAAGAAAAGGAAGAGGTTACTATCTTCTGAATCTATCCTGAAGAATTTAGTAATCTGTGACACAGTAGAACAAAATCAGTCTATATGCTTCCAACATTTATGCAGAGATCACTTAGGATATGTGATGGTTAAAGCACGTGTGCCACCAGGTACCAGCTGATCAACATTTGAGAATGAATACTGTGAAAAATATCAAGGAGGAGGGGAGAAGAGGGTCATTAGTGCAAGATGCTTGAAACATCAAGATGCAATGAGCAGGACAGAGCTGCTGATGAGAACACTCAGGGAATGCAGTATGAAGATCTCTGGACTGAGCAAAGTGTCATGGTCAGGGAAGGATAATAAAAAGACTGGAACATACACCATCTGGTATAACAGAAGGGAGGATGGGAAACATCAACAGGGAGTTATATTTGCTAGGGAAAGCCAGACGGTGAAAGCATTGATTAAGATTATTTTGTCGATTAGGTGGTACTCTTTGATTTATGTGCTGGGGAAAGAGGAGCATTTGCTATGCAAAGGTTGTGCTGTCCAGGCAGCTGGAGTGGGATCAGACCTGGGGAGGGGAGTTTTAGTGATTCCCTGGTCGAGTTGAAAGAAAGGGTCATGTGGAAGCAGGGCTCACTTGTGGATTTTGGAGGTTGCACATTCCAGTGTGAAGAAAAGGAGACGTGAGAATTTTTGACAGTGAGTGATTCACCTCTTCCTAAAGTAGGCAAGTGGCATGTAGAGGGAGACTAAGGCACTGGGGAAAAAAGCTGCAACAACAGAAAATTATCTGGAAAATAACTGGTTGACCAAAATATGTATATGTTTATATCTCCATATATATATTCATACCCATCCAGGGACAAATCAACAAGCGATGTAAAGCGTTTAAGCTACATTGAGACCAAATTGCACAATTTTGTTTGCTCAGAGAGCTGGGTTGTTCCTGGGCTAGAAAGATTAGGCTCAGATTAGAGTCACTCGCAGTATCTAAAGCCCTCAACGACAAAGCACAGCAGGGGCAGTGCAAAGGGTATGCAATAATACAGCTTATCGCATAAATTTAGTACCCATCTCACTGAAAGGTGTCATCCTGTGTGGGTAGGAAGCCAAGAAACAAGCCAAGGACTTAAGGGAGAGGACTTGTACAGCACAGTATTATTGGTATCAGACGATGGGTGGGTGAGATGGGAACTATATAACAGCAGCAATGCACAGCCAGTGAATCAGCAGAGGGAAAAGGGCAGTAGGTGAGCAGCACCGGAAAAAAACAGTCAGGTTGCCTGAAATAAGTCCCTGAAAATGTTTTTGTAACACTGACTCAAGAGGGATGAGCAGTACAGCAAGTTTTGCAAAATCCCAGTGGCACAGCACTGTTCACTTCCCTCACACTGGAACTGCAGAAAAAACCTCTGGAACATCTGAATGCTGGGAAACCCTGGATAAAAAGTAAACAAGCATTTGCTTGTTGTTTAGGTAAAAAGGAAAAAAAACCCACCACAATACTTTTCATGCTAAGCTCAGAGGGTTTTCTCCTCCCCCCTCAGGACATAGAAATGTTTTATACTACACCAGAAACACCATTTAAGGAGAATCTTGTTTTCCTTCAGGTGAAGTGTCACAAAGTGAAAAATGGCAAATTCCCGCAGATTTATCCATGAGTAAACACACACACATTCCTTCACAGCTTGCAAATCTCATCACTAAATGTTGACCAACCTCCAGTTACTCTAGATAAGCAGCATCCAGGTTAAGTCAGACACAGGTAGGTTAAAGAGAGTGCAAGAGGGAGGCAGATCCACTAAGGCAGCAGCATGGACAGGTATAAATTCACTTCCTGTTCCCTTTGAACTATCTGAATGGGAACAGCCCTAAATATTACAAGTATTACATTTCACTATTCAATAAAGTTGTGCTGAATAGAATTATCACCTTGAAATTACAGGGTAAAACTCCCTATACAAAAACAGATTAAAGACAAATTAGACTGTGGGCCAGGTCACTATGATTGTTAATTAGTGATAATGGAAATACAATTAGCATAATGAGTTCCAATTACTGTATATGGAGAAATATGAGCATACTGCTTTCATAAATCTTGGTTCCAGGAAAAATAAAATGCATCTGGTTTAACAAAGCATGCCCTTCTTCTTTACGAAAAGCTTCCTGGTAAATATCTTTTTATGAAGCTAAACCTTTCTTTTGATGGGTTGTGATTTGGAAAAAAAAAAAGAAAGCGACAGAATGGATTTACCCTGTCTGATAGCTGAACAGTTTTGTATTAGCTTGGCTTCTGTTTTAAGCTTCCTAGAAAATCTTACCATCTGTTTCTTCAATCCCAGGTTAAACAACAAAGACAAAAATCATAGCTCATTACATCAAATGCACTTATTGTCTTTGAAACATCTAGGGTTTTCCCCACTTCTCTTTTTCTCCTTCTGATAAGCTGTGAAATTGGAAAGCCAATTATATTCTGATATTTACACAATTAGGAATGGCTTTTCAAAACCTCATTGAAAAAACAGTTGATGAAAGACAACAGCTTTACAAAAAGCAACTACAGCTTGTCTGATGGTTACTTCATGAAGAACACTTTTATTTAATTCCATAGCAGTTTGACACCTTTGCAAGAGTAGGCAAAATCGGGCTGGATTTAGTGTATCACTCATTGGTAAGTTAAAAATGTGGGGATTAAAATTATGAATTTACAGATGCTGTGGACTGAAGTGCTAATGGAAATAAAGGCTTAGTAAAGCCCTACAGACATGCAAGCTTGACTCCATGCCTCTGTTTAAACAAGCTGGTGTTAACTATACTGCTGGATAGCCAATTATGAAGCTACTCACTGTTTCCATGTGTTAAAGTGGATTCTAGGGTAATACTGGCAAGAATTCAAGAACAGGAAAAATTCCAGCTGCATACAAGGACTAGATGTTAGCAATACTACATCCTCTCCCTTTGAAAAAATCCTCCAGCCTTCTTGTTAGAGGGGTATCAGGCAAAAAGCTGTGTAAGACCCAAAAGTCATGGACAGACAAAGCTGATGGGATATGAATTGCCCAGGTAGTCACTCAGAACCTCTGAGATATTGGGGAGAATTCATCAAGAAAATTAAAAACATGAGAATGGGAAAGGAGAGTGGAAGGAGAAAGGAAACTGCTTAACAACAGTCTCCTTGATATCTGCCTAACTACAGGCAGAGCAGAGTGCATGCATTTGCATTATGTCAACAACGTGGTAATTACAAGTAGGTGTAGATGAACTCTCTTGTCTCACATCAGCCATGACACTTTGCAGCTATAGGACAGAACCAACTCAAAACATATCCACGCTGACAGTCTCACGTGAAAGCACCCCCATATCACGTGACTTCAGTGTAACCTTAAAGGTTAATGAAACGTGTATTTTGGCACAACACACAAGGCAGAAGAGTGAATAGGTAAGAACCTGCCCTGGACACTTGCTGAGATTGCCTCAGCACTGCAGAGCATGAAGCCTTGTGCTGGTGCTGGGAGCACTACCTGATGAGAACCTGTTTGCTTCACAGATTGAGTGTTCTCTGCACAGATAGCTTTAAGAAAGATTCGACTTTTCTGATTGTAGCCCGCTAAAAATAAACCCCAAATACTTCAGAATGCTATGCAACCTGAACTTCCTAAGGATACTGATGGCTCATATGAATGTTGTCACTATAGCATTTCTGTGCTTTCAGGGTGCTATTTTAAAGACCTAGAAAAGTACAGGGAGCAAGTGAGTTAAAAGAACAGGCTGACAGCTTAGAGAAGTGCCCAGTGGAAGAAATAATGAGTGAACACATCACTAAAGATTGTATCTTGACACATATGCATAAGAAGGCTGAATTCAATGTGTACAGGCAATCACGAATCTCACATTACCTCACTTTGCAACCTTAGCAAAGGCTTTAAGGGTTGTTGCATGCTTGGTTATTTTCATCTGTGAAATGAAGATATCTCAAACAAGATCATTCTGATAGGCACAGTATCTAAGCACAATAAAAGGCATTCTCAGTGATAACAAAGCTTACAAGATAAGTGGATGAGTCAGACCAAAAGAGAAAGTGAGAGGGATACAGAGGCACCAGGACAAAAAAACCCCCTTTCCTCTGAGCATAGACAGGTCCCTGCACATTACCTGACCACAAGCTTTGCACACTGACATGAAACACCACTACGTCAATGAAAAAAGCTTTACTGGGAGTATATAAACTCAATCTTACTGGTTAGACAGGACACTATCCTGCACCTTTTCCTGATAATGATAACCCCTTGGTGCAAGGGAAAGGTTTAGAGGGACATCTGACCCTCTGCCAGCTGGAGCTGTCAGCCAGACACCAGCAGAGCCCACTCACGCCCATGTAAACCCAATGCATCTCCACGCTATTTTGGATTTACAGCATCATCCCTCAGAGCGCAGGCAAGTGTTTCCACAAATGAATGATCTCAATCAGAAAACCAGTCCTGTGGCAAGGGATACATATGGCCATCACTCCCAAGAACAGCTGTCAAGCACTAGCCCTGCCCATTTCCCACTGTGTAACGTCCGTGGTTGCTCAGTCAAGCGAATGACCTTATAAACCCACACAGGTCCAATCTGAACTGAAAATTATTAGCAAAAACTTGTTTTCCTTAAGACTTTGCAATCTAACAGGGAGAAATGATACACTTGGATGGCAAGCGAGTCTGAACAGATTTTGTTACAGTTCTTTTGAGTATGAAATCTCTCTACATGAAATAAAAAAGCTCATTGGAAAGATGAGTAGTAGACCCCCACTCTCTCAATCCAAAGCATGCTGTTCAATTTAGCATGTGCTTCACTGAATAAATAACACTCCAAGCTATGATGCTTCCTCTCCAATATGCTTAAGTATTGATAGATTGCATTGCTCTATACCAAGGCTGTCTGGAACTTGTGACATTTGCCCAGTGAATTGGTAAATGAACTTGGAATATTTGACCCATGCAGCTGAGATTACACCTTATTTAGACTGAATGGACATGATCCTTTGTTGTACCCAAAAAACCTGACACATTCATCTAACCTTTTCAGCCAGCTCTTCTGGGTATTTAGCTGTGAGGAAAGCAACACTCCATGATGAGGATACTGAATCTCAAATCTCTTCTGCATGTACATGTATAACTATGTACTCTGTGCGAATTTGTGATACAGGCAAGCTGGCAACTGAAGGACCTTCTCCCAGACTGCTTTCTGATTTATGTAGACATGTCACAGAGTGACTGATACAAGTGAAATAAATCTGTTTAGGACTTAAAAGACATGAAACTTGACAGACATTCAAAGTAAGTCAGATTCAGCTATTTCATGTTTTATCTTTTGCTGTGTTATGTCTCTAAAATGAGATTAGCTGACATGGTCAGGGGGCAGAGTGAGGGATAAGTGGGCACAGGATTTGGACACAGTCTCCTTGGAGGGGTCTTCTACCTCTCACCTCTGATTCTCTTCTACAGCAAAACATTTTTCACTATGCTTTGAACTTGGATGACATTTTAAACTTGGTAACATTCTCCAAGACAACCTCAAGGCTGTAAAATTACATTACTCGAAGCAAGAAATACCTCTTAGCAACTATCCTGCTTTGGGCTTTTGAGATATATTTCTGTATCTCAATAAAGCAATTGTGATGCTGTTGATCAAGGCTAAATGGAACCCTAGTATTCATGACCTGGTTCACCTAGTACCTGAATGTAGAGGGTTTTGCTGGAAAATTACTTAAAATAAACTCATGAAATATTTGTGGAATCTCCTACATTGATGGGGAATACCCAGTCAGTATCAGGGAGACAGCTGCAGAAAATATCTGGAACAAGTCTTCAGGACTTTCACAATTTTGCAGTAAACCTATTTTTGTTTTCTCTCCCAGTTATACATGCATCATCATGCCAAACTTATCCTGTCCCAAGAAAAAATCAGGAAGAATACATTTAGTGACTCAGTGTACTAAAAGACAACTTTTGCTTTCTTCCATTGAGAAGTTTGTGATACCTAGGGTTTTCTCTAGTAAAGATTATAGTTAAGGTCTGTGAATTAGAAATCCCTCTTGCATGCTGAACGATTATGCAAGGAAGTTAACATCTCCTGGCTCCTTGAGCTGGCAATGCTGAACCCTCCCAGGCTGTGCCACACCCAAGGGCTGGTGGAGGTGAAGAGTCAGCCAGTAGAGCAGTGTGACAGCAAGCTAGAGCAGCACAGTACAGCCAGTGAGTGTCAACACTTCCATCACATCATTAACTTGGCTATAGCCATCATCAGCAATAGCTTCCATTTGTAATAATCCATCTGGGCCATAAATGATCCATAATGTGGTTGAATTAGCACCACATTGAGAAACCAACTTCCTGGGCTTAGTACATTATATTTCAACATTAATACTGTCCTCTGACTTTGTGGAGATTCTGTATTCATCAGGTCTTTGGTCTCAGGAATGATTAAAGCATTACAGATATTAGTTACCATTCACAATAAATCTGTTGGTGTATCAAAATGTCACGGCTGAGTCCAAGTGGACTTACACATCTTGTAGCTATACAGGAGAGGATCACAAAGAAAAGTTATTCTCCTATTTTACTAGTTTGATTTACTTTGTCCTTGTTCCCCCTGAATCAGAAATCCACTGAGTGGAAGAATATTGCTCAAAATAAAACAGGGAGCATGATGGATTCCTCTTCCTATTCTTTTAAATATGATTTCATGTAAAAACCTCAAAAATTCATCACATAGTCTTGTTCAGCTTTCTTTTTGAGACCAGTGTAATGTCTCAAAAATGCAGAATCAATGTATATATCTCTGTGTAAACTTGATACATCCTGCTATGAAGTTTTCTTGTAAATTGTCTGCCAACAAACAGAATACTAGAGAAAATAATCTTGAGAATTAGTGGCTTTGAATGTAGCCTCACAAAACTGACCACAGGTATTAAAAGAAAACAGGCATGAACTAATTCACAAATGAAAAGTAATCTCTTTTGAAGTCTCAGCTACAAAACCAAGGTTCCCTTTCTCCTGTTTCTCTGCCTTTTCTTCAAGCTTTGTTCTCCCTCTTCCTTCCCCAGAAGGGGGAAGAAACTGAAGGAAAAAACCAGCTGCAGCAGCAAGAGCAGCAACCTATCTACATACTACCCAGAGCCAGCTACCCTTGAAGTGAGGCCATCACTGCTTTTCACAGGGAAAAGTAATTCTCTCTTCCAGACATCAGAATCTTACCCCATAACTCCTAGGTTTGGCAGCAGCCTTGTTTGGTTTTTTTTTTTTAAATAGTAGAGCATATTTTTTATATCACTTGTATTGTTTATGTCTGTGGAACAGTCTCTTTATGTTTTATTTTTCTGATGCTGTGGATGTTCATCAAACATCATAATGAAAGAAGCCATCCATGAGGTGCACTGCACCATAGATAGATTATGTAAATATTTTTAACGATCTACCAAGCAAATAACCAATTTAAGAGAAACATAATTATCTTTAAATCCTATGTATTGTAAATGTTTGCTTTTAATCCTTTATGTAACCTTATTAAAAATTTCAAGATGGATACATTCCCCCACTGAATCTGACAAACATCTGGTTTACAATAGAGTCATGTGATGAAATTCCATCCAGAATCACATTTGCTCTTCAGTATGTTTTCTCCTACTATCATTCATAACACAGAACTTCTGTGTTTTGTCTGGGATATAAGACAGTACAAGGATATGTTTTTATTAGGAATAATGCACAGTTGTCTCCCTTATAGAATTTAAATCTGCTATCTGTGCATAGGTATAATCAAATATATTGATAGTCTCCCTTGTGGGTTCTGCTGACACTTGGGTTTAATTGTAGTGAACTTTGAATTCCTATCTTAAGGTCAGTTATTAACTATTGATGGATTCTCCTTTTCTCCATTTAATGCTAAAGTATTCATACTAACCAAGATAGATGGGAACGCTGAAGAAATTTTTCAACGCCATGGCTCAGCAAGATACCCTTACACTCTTCCTCTGTGGCAAACAGAGAGCCTTTTTCTAAAGATGGTGATCACTCATGCTCAGCTGAAAAAGAAAAACACAGCACAACACTGCGCTGCTGACCCCTCGCCACTTTTTTTCTCCCGGTACTATCTTCCTAGAAATAAAAGGTTCTATATGCTGCTGTTAGGAGAAAAGAAAATAAAATTTCCTCAGGCACAACCTTGGATACCAACCTTGAAACCAAATGGGGTCAGAATGCAAAGGAGCAACCACAGCACCATGCACCACCCAGCCAGACTGACAAACAACTCTGCTCCTTTGGGCTTCCCAGAAGGGAAAAGAGTGCCCCTCAGAGATTTATAAACACATACATAATAAATGGGAGGCTGAAGTTTAAACTGTTATGAAGCATTCTCTACTCCGCTTCCGAAGTCCTCTGTGATTTAAAGAGCTGACATTTACTGTGTGCAGGCCTATTATTCAGAATGACTGTTTGTGTATAGACAATATTTTAAACTGGCTTGCTATAGATGAAAAATTCTTATTAAGTCAGAAAAACAGTTTAAGTAGGTAACACTCTCCCAGTTTAGACTGCTATAAGTCTTGCTGACCCACTGCAGGGAAGGCACGGGGGCAGGTGAGTCTGTCAACACCATCTGCCACATTAGTGTGGGGAGATGGAGGCCCCAGCCCCACGGGTGCTCTGCCAGCGTGCGCATGGCACCAAGCCGAGGCTGCAGTCACCTCTCTCTCCTGTCAGGCAAATGACACAAAGTTGTTCAGTGCCACTGTCACACATTTAAACCTTCCTCTATCACATAAGCTTTGACAAGTGCTGGAGCCACAGAATGTCTGCCTCCCCTGCAGCCAGTGACACAACTCACACTGGTGTCCTCCACGGTCCTTAGAAGTGTTCAGACAACCAACACTTGGCAGCAGCCAAGCAAGAAAAGCCCTGAGACACCACCCTGGCCACACCCTTTTCTCTCACCGTGTTGGAAGTATTCCAACCTGTTTATTCATGCCACAGTCCAGGTGGCAGTCAAGCAGGATGTATTTCTGAGGTATCCTCCGTGCACCGAGCCTACTGTTGCAAGGAGCAGAAATCTCCCAGGAACCACTAGGCAGTCCTCTAGCAAAACAAAATTACTAACCATAACTAAAGCACGAACACAGGGGTTTGATATTACATTGTAATAACCCAAAATACTCCTAGCAGACTTGATACCTTTGTGTTTGTACACCATACCAGTGGAACTCATTGTACCTTTCAAAGAACATTCACAAAGTTGAACTTTTCTTCAGTCAGCTCACCACTTGCACACCACCCAGGCCTGAAAGCACAATCTTCTATTGTGTATAGACATTTTGCATGTATATTTAGAACAGAGAAATTCACACATAACTGAGGAACAAAAAAACCAGTGATATCTGTCTATATCACTACTGACAAAACTGGCTACGTGTCTCCAGTGTGTAGATTACTCTGCACAAAAGACCCCATTGCACATTATTTTATTGGTTTTATATTTGATAATAATGCAGAGTTTAGAGAGTATTTAATAGTAATACACAGATCTGGCTAAATACAACTGGGCTCAGATTTTTCAGTGTGGAATATATTGATCTGATACAGAAAATCATCCTTCTCGAAGTTTGTGCACTACAATATACACTTTAATCTTGATGCTTTCTATGAGATATAAGTCTAGATTTAAATAGAGGTTTATAAACAGGTGACTTTGATCCCAAGCTTTACATTCAGACTTCTGCAACAAGATTTTTAGAGACAAGTGTTACCATTATCCACTGACATCTACGGAAAGAGAAAGGTATCACTCATCCGAAAAATCAGTGCACAAGGGTGCAAAATGGACACTGTGAACATGGGCCCAACTGCTGGAAGGAGAAAAATCCATCACTGAACCAACATTAGGCAGAAAGAGTGGTACAAGTATGCAGTGAGCACATTAAGGAGCTTGCGTGCTTTACAAACAGCACCTCCACCCCCTAGTTAGGGACCATGAGATTTTGCCGGAAGATCTACTTGAGGAGGATTAGGATAAGGCTGTCTCTGGCTCAAGACTCCATTTTGTCTGCATAGAAATTGTGACAAATAGGTGGAAGCCTCATGGTGGGAAGCCTCATGGTTAACGGTTCCCACATCTGAAAAAATACATTCNAATGTGTAAATACATTCCATTCTCACTGGAGATAGGCAACAGGGGACCCAGGTGCGCATGCCCAGGCCCCCTGCATGTAGGGCTGGCAGGCCCGGAGGGTGGAGCTTCCCCCTCCAGCACTAACACGGGAAACCTCGCTATGTACCAGCTCTGAGAATAACCCTCTTTACGCATAAAGACCATGGCCAGCCTCTGTTTAACCTGCGCTTACCTTGGAATCATACACCCCTCTGCTGCTCAGTCATCAGCCCCATTCCTTGTATGTTTTGACCCAACCTATCCACCATTCCCTTGGCAAGGAATAGGTATTTTCACTGATCAAGGACCATTCACAACAGGCAGCCTCCATGCAAACATCTTATTTTTGAATGTAAAAATGTTTCATAATATCCAAGTGAGCAGCATTGTGCCAAAGAGCCTTACTGCCACAGAATGGCCCCTGACATGTTTTATTTTCTAATATAAATGTATACATAGATATGTATTTTTCTGAAGTTGCTGGCATGCCTTGGACACAGCAGGAAGAACCATGAGAAAGGCAACATTATGATAAATGTGTTTCTGGCAACCAGTTAAATCCTCTTTTCTTGGATTTCTTGTACTGCTGAACAAAAGGCCAAGTGAAAACCCCAAGCCACCATTTTATAAAGCAACCACATAAAAATTATTAACAATTAAAGCTGGAAAAAAATGACAGCCAAACTGCTACTCCTAATATCTGTGAAAGGGTTGAAATGACTAATCATCAGCAGCTGATCAAGAATCAATTTAATCTTGGCCAAGGCCTGTGAAAAATCAGCAAAGACAAAAAGAAAAGACAAGAAGACAAATGCTACAAGATTTATCCTATTATATAAGAATTTCAAATTAAAAATGGAAAAATATTTGCTTTCTCCCCTTTATAAATGATAGATTTTGATGTGCACATTTTAAAATACTGTCTGTGACATATTAGTACTTCAAAACAGGTTTAGGAGGATTTAGCAGTTTCTACTGAGTAGATAATTTGTGAGAACTTTTGGCTTCTTTAGTTTTATTAGAAGTGTGGAATAGAATACTATTTGTGCATCAAGAAACAGTGGATTACCCAAGGTTTGGCAGCAATTTCTATAAAACACATAGCCCTTAATCATCTGTTTCAGGCATTTTTCCTATTTGCAAAGTCTGCATCTGACTTTATTACTATTATTTTTACCTTGGTTAAGGTAGTTTTATGAAAAGCATAATACTGCACATGTACCTTGGACTTTTTTACTGATCTCTGTGAAGGTGATTTTTTTTGGAAAAGGAAGAAAAATGCACTTAAAGCACAGTCCTTCAAGCAAAGATCCTCCAAAAAACAGATTAAAAATATTCCAAACTAATGTTCTCTGAGTTTTTTTCTAGGATCAAGGGGGTATATGAAAGTACAATGAAACCAAAAGAAATAGTGTTTGTTAGTCCATGAAAATCAGGATAAAGCCTCAGCTTTTTTTGCAGCAGTAAAGTGAATAGCAAAGCTTCTAATGACTTCATCGGGACTTGGATTCAGTCCTGACAAGAAACACAGCCATAAAATCATAAATTCAGTAAGATGAAATTCCAAGTGAGTATATTTGGTCAAAGGAGGTGAGGATTGGAAATGTGCAGAGAGAAAAAAGTCCAAACCCAACTGTCTACAGCTGTTAAAAAATGAGCTGGTGTCATGTTGGTAACCCTTTAAAATAATGGTCTAATCATTATTAATTCCTTCGATATTTAATTCAATAACATTAATCATGATGAACTCATTTGGTATTAATGTGAATGTCAGACGTACCTCTCCACACTCACGCACATCATTCTGGGATTAGGTCTTTGCTGTATAATTCTCTTTGTGTCTCTCAAAAAGTGCTGAGGAGAGTTGTTCTGTGACTTTGACACAGCTGAGCACAAGCATTACTTATATACAACCTTGCTTTGTGTTTCCACACAGGTTTGAGAGCATCTCTAAGTGCCTGGTAAGCAGTTCCAGCACCCAGAGGTGGGTGGCAGATGATGGAAGAGAAGCCATTGGTACTGTTTGCATGAAACCTCCGGTTGTTTTTGCTCTTTGCTGTCGTTTGCCACGTGCTACTAGTGCTGATGACTGTTCTGAGCGGGACCTGCAGTAGGTGTGATCTGGCATCTTAATAATAAAGCCGACTGACAGGTAGTGAGGATCTGGACCACCAACAAGTTTTCTTGGTCAAGAGAGACCACTGCCTCTGCAGCTTGGTGGTTTGTAATGATCAGATAGATAGTCTGAAGGCATCATCCAGATGATGCTTTCAAACAGTGTGCTTTCTTGGCTGCCTCCTGGCAGTGTCCAGGATCTACAAAACCCCTTAGATTCCTACTTTCTTTTTGGACAGACAAAGAGAAAAATAATGATCTCAAATAGCAGGGTATGGAAAAGATGGCTAACCTATGGAAGCTAACTGTGACGATATAGGTTGCACCCAAAATCCTCATAACCAAGAAAAAGTCATCAAACCTTCATTACTTCTAATTAACACGCATATTCAGTTGTATTGAAATTCCTAGTGTTTTATGGCAGCGCAACTCATCCAAATGCCTGGTTCCAGCCTTCCCAACCGCTTGTAATAAATATGTCAATTTACTGTCTTTTGCTCATTTCTGAATAGCTTGGCATGCTGTTAGTTAAAATCCTTTTTTTTTTTAAAGTACAATATCCATTTAGCTTCTATCCTCTGAACTTTATTCATTCATTATTAACACTGAAAGGCAAAGTGCATGAGAGAAGTTCAGTCCTATCGGCATTTCGGATGAAAGTGATGTCTCGGTGTATTAGCAGTACACAGTACTATCATACATAAAATGCTGCCCAGTCCTTCAACAAAGCAGCCGTATCCCAGTGCCTAATAGGATCACTTACTTCAAATGTGACACAACCTTCTTTGAAATATTTGTTTAGATTTCAAAAACATATGAAGGTTCTCAAACTCAAACAAAACCTCCAGCCTCCAGCCCAGGCTCTGATTCTAAAGAGCTTTCCATTTGATAAATCAGAGCCCAAATCCAGGATTCTTTTTTTCCCTCTGGCTTGGCTTTTTTTATTTTTGGGATAAAAATAAATGTCATCTGGTTTTGACTGCAGATAATGAATCATATTAAGAATTTTAAAAGCACTATTCTCTTTTTTGAGACCTAATTTCAAACCTATTAACACTTTAATATGAAACAGAAGCCCATCATTTCATTAGAAAAAGAATAAGGCCTGTCTTGTACCATATGTTTCTTCCTTTATAAAAAATCCTTTTGAAATCCTAGATTGGGCAGCATCAGAGCAGACTGTAGGTCTGGCACAAAGACAATGTATAGGTGAGCAGACCTTGCATCAGGGAGATTAACTATTTCAAGCAAAATTACAGGTTTCTGGCAAAACATCCTTCTCATTCCTTACAATAAAAAATGATCCAATTTTAAAAAATGAACAATTGCAACACAAAAAAAAATCCTGGTGGGGGCAACCAAAAACATGGGAAATGCTGGCATGTCACCTCCACAAACTTACCTATGATTATCCCAAGGACAAACAGCAGCTTCTTATAAGTGCTTTTTGGCACGTTAGGTATTTATTAAATAAGGGAAAGAAAATTATAGCTGTCCCTTTTCCATATTTAGATTTTTAAAATGTCTTTAAAACATACAGAACATGAATGCAAGAGCTGGTGTGATAGCAGAGAACCTTATTGCACATAATTAACAGACACATAATGTCTGGTTACTAGTAATTTCCTTCTAGCTGAGTAAGGAAATAATTTAATCATGTTGATCAAATGAATCCCATGAGCCCAGCGCAACATTATGCTTTTTTTTCCCCTCTCTAAATCTGCATTAACTGATAAGAGTCTACTTGGTAAAATCACAGAACCCAACCTTGTTTAGGTATCCTTAATAATACCGAAAATATTGGCATGATTTTAGTAACTGGGTTAATCAAGCATTTCAGTAAAACCTTTTCTAATTCCTGATGCTGACCTCAAAGGAAAAACAGCAGAGAGAAGGAAGAAGGAAATAACTTAGAGTGTTCTTTATTTGGAATAGAAGCAAAATATTTTTTTAAAACTGCCTATTCTGTGTTGCTCTGTTATGCTGAGGAAGGTATTCCTATAAAGACATGCAAAAAACCAACAAGTTAGTCCCTTAAATACATGACTGTTAAGCAGCTAAGTGTAAATTACTATTATTCACCTCCCCTCACTCCCAAAATATCTCCAGGTGCAACTCAGAAATAGGCAAGTAGAATTTTCTTTTTTTTTTTCCCCCTGTAAACTATCATTTTATGTGATAATACATCATTTGCCTTGTCATTCCAGGGTTTCATAGTAAAATCTTTTGTGGGATTCTGCTATTGTTCTCTTTGAACTACTCAGAAAAAGCACTGAACTACCTTCTGTGCTATCTCAGGTAGTTTTCTGTAATGTGGTGATATAATTTAACACTTACCATAATACATTTTATCCATCTATTGTTTGCTAAATAATTCCTGCAATAACACTTTTATTCTTTCCATAATTCTTTAGGGTAATGCTGGAGGAATAATATTTTTACTGCAGTGAATGATGTCGGATTCTCCTGCATGAATAGACCCCACGAACACAGGTTATTGATAAGCATAAAAAAAAGCCATATGAAAAGAATATCAGGGATCAAAGGGTTAATACCATTTTATGAGGTTGTAAAAATCTACCTCAAGAATCTTGTGTTAGCAATATTCTTTGTGTAAGATGTATGTTATTAAAACAAGTAGCAGCATCTGAATTAAAGTGACAGTATGATGGATGACTAGTGAAGTGGAATCAGAGTCGTTTGCAGCATTTTGGGCTAGATGTGGGAATTCTGCCTCAGAGGTAGGACGCTTGGCAGACGCATTGATTCCAGGCTGACGCATGTTCATAAATATGCCCCTAGAGAGGTGTGGCCTAGCAGAATTTACAAAATTATGCTCATGAATTATTTAACATTTATTTATGGATGCTATATTTAAACAGCATTTGCAAAGGCGAATGGACCATAGCATACACAGTGAGCTTTAGATAATGCAAATGCTGCACAAAACAGAGACAGTTTGCATACTTCACAGAGGGGGTAAGTCTAGCAGAACATGGCAAGTGATATGTCAGTGCTGTGGCTTTATATACCACTCAGCTGCAACCCAGAGAGACTGACAATTCTGGGAAATACCTGACAAGCTGGCAGTTACAACCTCTGCAAAAGAGATCTCTTCAGTGAGAAATACCAAAATGTTGGTGGAGACTTCTGTAAAAAACAGACTCCAAACTTCCCTCTGTAACCAGCTTGCCTGAGAGCCTGCTCACAGATCAGGCAGTGAACAAGCTGTCCTCAACTGCTGTATGGTCCCACTGATCTTGCTGTGAGACCACTTGACATTATTTCTGCAACACTGGAGTTGCAAACTTAAGCACTAGTAAGTTTAAAATGCCAAAAGTTAGGCTGCACTGGAAAATACCAGGCTCTCCCACTGTGCATGTATATGCACCGTCTATTATGTGATCAGGTTCTCTTTCTCAATTAATGTCACGGATTTTTCTCTGCTCAACACATTTGGAAAGCACAAGATGAATCCAAACTGCATGCAATGAAACAAAGCTATGGCAAAAATTAAAAAGATGAGATGTCATGAAATAAAACAGAATCTCACGGTAAAGCAGTATATCTCAGCCTGAAAGGGAATACCCTTGAAGGAAGGCAAGTCTTTCATTTAGCACTGCATTGTCAGTTTACAGTTTAGCCTCTGTTTACACTCTATTACATTCTTTCATTTTGTCATTTCTTGGTCTTTAAAAGACATGATTTTACGTTTAATTTTCATGATAGTGTATATGAACAACACTGTCATGTGGAAACATGCTTTGTTTTGGTTTGTTTTCTTTGTTTCTAGTCCTAAGTATGTGGTTTTCAATGCTATATTCCTGCAGAGAGCAAGGAGATCTACCCATGGTGCCCCTGAAAGAAATTTGAGCTAGGAATGTACCCAGCTGTAGACAGTCCGTCTAAGAGGGCTGGTAATGGAGTTATTTTGTTGGAAAACTTTCTTCACTAGCATTTTCCTGAAACAAGTGCCCTAGGAATATATGTTTTCACTATTTAACTTCTAACTTAAGGCCTTAAGACAGTCATCCTGTCAATAGAATGCTCTGAAGAGGGATCATCTTTATCCAGACATTCAGTAAAACTTCTTGGAGCCTGCAATTCCTCGAACTTCTGAGTTCATAAAGTCCATACTGTCAGGATATGCTCCTCATTACCTAACAATCTTATTTTCCCTAGTTTAGTCACACTATTTTTATTCTGTATCAAGGGGAAACAGAGGAAAAATTATTCCCTTTCTCTGTGCAACCTCCATGTATGGATTTGATGTCTTTAGTCATGGCCCCTTAGCCTTTTTTACTCTACACAACCCTAACGTGTTCAGTCTGTCCTCAAAATGCCACATCTCTCAAACCTCCAAGAAATCTCCTTGCTCCCTTTGCAACCTCTCCCACTTGGGCTCATTTTTCTCCTTATCACACCCAAAAGTGAGCACACCACCACAGAAAAAGTCTCACTAGTGTTTCACAAAGGAGATGACAACTGGCCTTCATCATCTCAGTATGCACACCATCTTCCCTGCCTTGTACATGGTTACTTTCTCCCCAAAAGCAGGTTTGTGTTCACCTATTGATTGCTAAAGTCCTCCCCAATCCCTTCTCATAAAACAGGCGTTTTCTGGGTTGTATTTGTCAGAGGATTCATTTCCACTCACGCTCAGAGCCTGGCGTTTGGTCTCACCAAATGCACCCTTCTGCTCCAGGCTGTTTCTCCTATTCATCAAGACAATTTTGAAATCTAGCCTCATCCAACAACCAGCCTGCAGACCTGCTCCAGCTTGGTGTTACCTGCAAATTAAATAAGTTCAGTATCCACTTGATTATCCAAATAATTGTTGAAAATGTGGAAAGGTTCCTAGTCAGAACTTATTCAGTACTTCCTCCCAGGTTCACAATGAGCCACTGGCAGCTAATGTGAGTGGTTATTTATCTAACTCACTTTGTACCCACATGAAAGTGTTTTCCCCTAAACTAGATTGTTTATGGGAATAGTTCACAATAATGTCATTTTAAATCTGCCTCTTAAAATTCAGGATAAAGTTTGAACAAAATTCGATTACTTGAGCTAATGGGCATCTGGCCCATCTTTTCCCAGAAGAAATGAGAGTAAGAGAAAACAAAAATTCAGAAATTCTGCATCATATTCAACGCAATTATACCTTCTAGTTTCTGTTTCACATTCTGTCAGGATGGATGTGAAACGTGCTTTAGATCTATGGTTCGAAGTTAAGGCAGAGATACACTGCCCTTTGGAACTATGAAACTTTGAGTTTCTTTGTAGAAAGAGATTTCTTTTATTCTCATCATCACTAGCCTCACCTTTTGCTCACCCACAGTGGAAGCAAAGAAAAGAAGGACAGCTCATGGCCAGGGCTCACGTGCCCTTCTCCCACACCGAGTCCTCTCCAAAGATGCAGTTCCAGCACCAATACGTGCTGCCTCCACGGACATGGGTCCCAAATGAACAGGAAAAAGGCCATCGTGGGAAGGCTATCACACATCCTCTGCCTCCACATAAACCAACTGCTTTCCAATGAGAGGACACAGAATCATCTATTTAGACTCCAAACAGGAAAAATACCTGGCAGGCTGTCCATCCAAAAGCTTTGCAAACCTGATACAAATAGGGAAAAATTCTTCCTCCTAAAGGAACATATCAGACCAACACAGTTTTGTCTGCTGCATAAGACATATGTGTTCCTATTGAGGACTACACCACAATTTTCTCCCATAACTTTATTTTGGGGGTTTATCTATCAAATGCAAAATCTTTCCCAGAAGAGACCTGGGAAACTACAAATTTTCACTCTGTCCATTAAGGTTTTATTTTAATACTGTATATCTTTACAGATGCCAAAGATGGTGTTAAAACAAACAAATAGAAAAAAAACCCTACAAACTATGTAGCAAACACTGTTCTGCATTTAACTTTCATGTGTCAACATGAAGGACTCATCAGCCATAATCCTGCTACTTGTGATAGTGGTGCAGTATCAAATGGCACTGCTGGCAGCAAGCATGAACTTAAAATTTGGGTTTGGGCTTTAGGTTTTCAAATTTGGGTTAAAGTGTATTAATTTATGATTTAATTATTTTAAATAAGACAAACTGTTGGCTCTGTTCTCTATATCAATTTCTTTAATTAAGTGCAATATTCTCAGATGATTCTGTTCTAGCAGACAGCTCCAAATCTCAACTTTTGCAAAGTTTAGGGATGTCTAAACGTGGCCAATCCAAGCTTGGAACACTATCCAGAAGTTATTAGAGGCAATCTATTTTGATTTTCCAGAATATTTTTCCTCTGCTGCATCCCCTTTTCATCTGGAAGCAACTCTTGTCTCTTTTCTAATTGATGAGGTGAACTGGTATGAGTGAGCTTATGATTTCTGCTCTTTGCTTGAGTGGCAGGGAAGTAAATGGAAAAATTGTCTCAAAAGTTTAAATGAAGGATTTGGCTTTCGCAATAGTGGAATTACTAGTGCTCCGTGGATTTTTCTTAACTGTAGCATGCCAAAGAAATAAACCATGAATGATTAGGATAGTAGGATTTTTGTTATCAGATAGATCATCACTTACTCAGATTCTCTGACTCCCTTTCCTGGGTTTAGATTTTTTTTTCTTTCCATTTTTAGTTTACTGACAATAAGAAATGTCTCTGAGCTGGAAAACCCTGACCTGACTTGAAAGCAGCATTTCAAATATTTCTCTCTCTCTTTAAAACCTCAGACTTTCAGCAATGTTTGGAGCACTTCCTTCAGTTTTCAAGTACTTAACCCATTAATTCTGGGCTATTTCATAGACTAGAAACACTTGTCAAGGAATTCAGAGGAATTATTTTACTTTTTAAACACTGCATGCTTTAAAAGTAAGTATTAAAATATGAAACTTCCATTTTTAATTCTTTTTACAAGTTGTTGGTATGTTCCTGTTCAATCAATGTTAGTACTTTTAAAAAAAGGTGGATAATTTCCAACAAAATCAACTCAGTAGAATTAGAGCAGGAATTTGCTCAGTTTAATTACTGCAAGTTAAAAAGAAAGGAAATCCTTTTACATGCTGATGATGGGTGGTTTTGTGACACTTTAAACTGTCAAGTACTAGGATCTCAAGAATACCAAAATATTAATAATTAATATAAGCCCTGACATCCCAACCCAGAAGGTATTGAAGTGCTTTGTAAACTATCAGACAAGTCTGTATTTCCCACTAATCTCTCTTGCTCCTTTGCAGACAGCAGAGTTAAATCACTTTACATGTCCCTGGTGCAGCTGTGCCCCTACGTAACTTTTGCACTTTCCTGAAATAAGTCTGGGCTTTTGCAAGTAAAGACACTGAGCCAAATTGCTTCCTTTATTGGAAGCCCAGGGAAAATGAAATGTGTCTTGCAAAGCAAGCTGGGCTTCACCTTTAGGACACCCTGATTCAATCCTCAGATTCAGAACTGACAACACTTCTGTTGAGGATATTGAGGACTGTAGGCACACACATGCACTGAAACATTCTCAGTCCTTTTTCACATGAAATTTGTAGTAAAAATGTTTGGTGCCAGCTTCATTTGTATCACAGAGGGGCTCTATAAACACAAAAGAAATTGGGTCACAAAGAAACTGGGTTGCAAAGATAACGGCATTTGAGGCTCTGAAGCCGCTCTGCGGGGAAACAGGAAGATGAGGAAAAGCCATTTTCCCCTGTAATTTCACTTCTTCCCACGCCCCCAAAAGACTGGGCTCCTGTATGCTGCAGCTAAGGGCTATTGGGAGCTAAAGCATGCATTAGAGCTACATAACAAACCTCATTATAAGTGGCACAGGAGCAGTACAGGTAATGGAAACATTCTGCCTGAATTCCAGGAGTTTGAACCAGGTGTTATGAAAGAAATCCCAGCCTCAGTGCAGCCAGCAGCAAAACACCTTTCAACATTATAAAAGCCAAGAACTCACCCAACATGTGCTATTTTTTCATTTTTCTGTCTTTCTGCCTTCTTCATTTATCACTTTATTTATTCTATTGGATTTATTGTCCTCTGACCCTTTGCTTTACTTGGAGTCACAGTTTCTCCTAAACAGAATCCAAACTCAATAATGGTCAAGACTGAGGTGAACTTTTGAACTTACAAGGGTCGAACAGGTTCAAAATTAAACAGGAACAGGAAAACAGTTCAGTTCAAGTTATTATCTTCCTACATTCACCACTTCTGATTTTATTCTCTAGGCAATTACATGTGCAGTTTTAACCATGTGCAAAAACATTTACCAGGACAAGACTGGAGCCATAATCCATAAACATATATGTAATTGCCATTGACATCAAGTTTGCACTGAAAGGCCTTTCAACAGGTTTGATGAAAAAAAAAACCCCACCAAACTTCACTATTTGGGCCTTTGGCAACAAAACCCAGGCTGCTACTGTAGAGCCACAAAATACTTCCTGTAGTAAAACAAGTACAAATCCAGCAGAGGGAGAGGTGAATCTGACACTATGGCATGTTTTTGGATTTCATCACTGTTCATGAACATTTTGGATACCATTAAAAGAAAATTATGCTTTTAGTCTTCTTGCTACAGAGGAAAGGAGGCGAACAGAGCACCAACATTTTCTGAAAGCATTCAATTCTGAAGCTGGGCTCCTGACTTTTAGCAGCTCCTCTCGCAGGGGTTTGGTCTGAGAAGGGAGAGGTCACTGGTGCCGGAGGAGGGGAGACACCAAAGTGGGGACTCAGAAAGGCACTACTAAGAGGTGGAAAGGAGAATTTATAATGCGGGTTTTATTCTGTCTCCTTTGTCCTGACCATCCCATCTCTGCAGACACTGTGCAATGTATTTGGGGACAGAAAGCTGTCTAATATTTCCAACTGGCTGTCTAATATTTCCAACTGAAATATTCTACTCTAAATCAAGTATATATTAAGTAAAACTGTCTGCTTTATCTCTTTTCATCTCTCTCACCATGAGCATTCAGGTGAGGTTATGCTCCCACATGCCCAGAGAGAGGCAAACCCACTGAGCCCTCATTCCTTCCAGCCCCTGCCCACAGCCCAGGGACACTGGAACGGTGCAGGCAGGCTGCATAAAGGTTACAGGGCCACAAAACAGCCCAGCAAAGAAACTGCAGATGGAGCAATTCCTCAGAACATGACAAAGATCCTTCCCGAAACACATCTCCTCAAAATCTCAACAGACAAATCGTACGGCAGTGCTGTCAAGAAGAGTTTCCAGAGAGCATGAGAGATGGAAAGAGGCAAGTCATGCTAGTGAAGAGGGCTTGTAAAACCCCCATGCAAAGAATTAGGCCTCTGTTGGTAAATTACTGCTCCTGAGAACAACCTGGGGTTGAGTCATCCCCATGCAAGTGTTAACCACTCTGACAGCAAGCTGGAGGACAAGGTCAGTTATGGAGACAGAGCGAGGAGGATTCCTAGGGAAAAGAACAGAATTTCAGTGTTTGCAAAGCTTTCTCTGCTCCAAGGACAGAGATGTTGGGCAAGTATGCTGTTGTCCGTGAGGAGCCCAAACTTCCAAGGAGCAACTTCTGCTGAGGATTTCAGGTGTCCCATTGGTAACTAGTGCTGATTCCAGTCCAGCTAAAATTAATAACACTCCCCCTGCTTGTGAATTTCCTAACCTGCACTTCACATGAAAGCCAGGCTCTACTGATTGCCCGAGAAAGGTGTGACTTTCCCTCTTTGGAGTCTTCATCCTCAAATGCCTGATAACATTTTGCATTAGAGATATCAGAAATACCCTTCTATTATCCACCAACCCCTCAAATCCTTGTCTATCTTAATTTACCATTGCTTTCTTGCCTCAGGCATTGACAGTGATGACTCTAGCCTCACTTCTATGGAATCCTCCTGATGAACATCAACTTTTAAGCTCATCTTGTTGACTAACACTGACAATAATATTACTCTAATTTTTTTCCTCACTTTGTCAGTTAAAATGTACAGTATGTGAGTACTACTTTTGCTTAGAAACATAAAAAGGAATTTCAGCCATCCTGACAGATTAGACACACAGGCATTATCATTAAGGCTGGTAGGATGAGTTCAGCAAAGACAAAATACCAGGATGGCTGTTACAGGGAAACAGGGGCACTGAAACTGTACATCTGAAGCCTCCCTCGTCTTTTCCGAAGTGCAAACTTTGCTGTCATCTATAAATCAAACAGTTTATGAGGCTGCAATATTTACACTCTAATTAAAAAATCATAAAGCCAGACCCCTTCAGTTTGTAAAAAGAAGAACTCAGGATCTGCTATTGAAACGTGGTGTTAATCAGTAACTCCTAATGATCTGCTCTACAGCCTTAGAGGTTACATGCTTATTCAGCTACACATAACAAACAAGATAATGAGGGAAAGCAGGAGAAGTGAAGGGAATATGTTACAGCAAACACAGGGCTTTGCTACCACCCGGACCTATTCCTAACCCCTCCAATCCTCATGTCCCATTTTATTTTCTCATTTCCAAAAAGCAACAGATTTATAAAGTAAAGCTTTGATAACACTTTATATACAGAGTGATCTTGAGATGTTTTCTGTGTATGTAACCCTTGAAGAAGCCAAATATAGCCCCAGAGAAACACCTGCTTTTACCCTTATATGGTCAGAACTCCAGTCCTCTCCACATTAATGAACAACGAGCCTTAAGTCAGTATTTCCATGTGAGTTTCTCTGAAATCATTAAGGAAGCAGCTGATTTCTGAATCGGCCATTTTCTGCTTATGTGGTCAGAAAAGAGCTCTCTAGCAAAGGCTGCAGAAATCCAAGCACTGTGCAATGTTGGAAATAAAAATTACAAAACAATGTCAGCTGTAATTAGTGCTCCTAATTCTACACTTAAAACAGCATTTGTCATTCAAAGTTCATCATGAAAAAATCAGACAAGGCTTGACACACCCCCTTCAAGCTAAACCAGTCCTTCTGCCTGCCACATACAAAGCTGCACGTTGAGTCCCAAAAAGCTTCACTCTTTTCCAAAACCAAACTCCAGGAGATACCAGCTGGGGTAGGCAGCCTGTGAACAGAGACTCTTTTGGGGCACTTTGAAATCCTGGCCAATCCCCACACCGAGATTTCACCCAAACTTCTCATCTTGCATCCACAGTTTTGTAGTTCTGTCTAGTTAAGGGTGAAAGAGACAGAAGGCAGAGATTTTACTCCCTAGTGCAGGCTGGGAAAAAATAAATTAACATCTGCAATCTATTGGTCACACCAAGATTTTAATTCTTTTCTTTCATTGAAGAAAAGGAAAAGTGCTTTTTTTTCCCTTTAAGTTGACCATGGGTACAAAAATGCAGATGAAATATTACAGACTTTATTTTTCAAATCCCTCCCTCTTATTCTTCTCCTGTAGTCTTTTGACCATCTACAAAGAATCAAGGAATAGTTATTCTACGTGAATATGAGTTGGCTTACTTCTGTCACCAGTTATATGATGCTATCCAGAATGTATCATTAAAAAGACTTCAACTAAATTACAGTTTCAACTCAGGTATTCCCAGCTCATATATTTTTGTCAGTATTTCAGACCAATAAGAATTAATGAGAGTCGCAAGTACATATTTATGTGACCACAGACACTTAAAAACAGTAATGATTTATCCTGGTTAATAGTGCAAATTAACAAAAAAGCATGAAAAAAAAAAATAGAACCATTTAAGGTTTTTTATCCTTTTCAAGCAGCTTCTGTGAGGGAACATGGTACTGTAGCAAGAAATGCAACAGCATATAGGAGGCAGGCCTACCTCCAACAGATTGGTCTTTAAAACTGGAGAACAAAGTATTTGACCAAGAACCTCAAAGCTACAGTGGGCTTGAGCACAGTACTGCCTACAAAAAAATGGAATGTGAAAGGAGAAGAGGGGGCTGAAGGTAACCACAATGGTATCAGGTGTGGGATTATTTCATGGGTCCTTCATGTGCAGAGAGAACGGCCCAACAACTTTCTGTCTTAGCTACAAAAAGTCTGCACTGCTGCCTGTCCCTGTATGGCAGGAAAGACTGAATTTAGTGAGGGAAGTAGCTCTGTCTCTCACCACTATCTCTGCCAGGGTTGCAGCCATCCTGGCAAAAAATACCCCAAAAAATATAAAGGCAAGCTTGATCTGTTTTGGCAAGCACAGAAATATCACTTGAGAAGCAGGCAAAAACTCCATTAGCAACTCTATCCCTCTTTCAATTAATGTTCCCTCCAAAGAAGCTTCTCACCTCCAAAAGAAAAATTTAGAAAGGGGGTGGGGTGGGAGCACAAGATACTCAGCCACGGTACGAGGAGATAAACTCACTTTTTGAGGCAACAATATACCAACACACAGATGACACTTCCTAGACATGCATCATTATGCCTTACAGATTTTTTCCACTTATGCACTTCCCAATCACTATCCTTTCTGGATTTTACAAAGTAAGCATGAAAGCTATTGTTCCAAGCCATTGCCAAAGAAAGCAGTTGAATGACATACCATAAAACATATGGGTCTCATTAACTTAAAATATTGCCTGTTTTAAACAGCCTCTTAGCAAATAACCATACTTAAAAATTTAATTCCATTTCGCGACTCATGCTTTTACCATTTGGGCTACAGTTTATCTTAATGATTATATTACCATAGCTTGTACTTTGTTTTGATGGCCAGGCTGCTGGTGCCAAATCCTTGTGACCTCCTGAAGGAGACTTCCACCTCCATATTCAGCGTGGCTCAGGAGAGTATCACTGGAAATAACTTACAAAGTTGGCTTTTTAGTATTTTCTTTCTTTTTCTCTTTTTTTTTTTTTTTTAAATAGGCCCATTTTCATTCAGGGCCAAACACGGCTCCTTGGCAACAAAATGTAATCAAAGCAACTTGCTTCAAAGTTTAGGCATTTTCTGTCATGGCACTGTCTAATGGGCTTCAAATACTGTTAAAAAAAAAAAAAAAAAAAA